>JAEBUO010000005.1:600000-1138142 GCA_023014395.1 Amanita rimosa
TGTTCAGAAGTGCTTGGTCTGATCTGTCCAGACCTTAGGTTTTCCTCCAGGAATTCATCCAACTGTTCCCGTTCTTCCTTATTCGATGGGTACACCTTACAATCCGTTGGCTGTCCTCCTGGAATAAACTCAATGGCATGGTCCCATGGCCGCCTTGGCAGTAGTTCATCAAAAGTTTCTTTCTCAAACACCTTTCGATATTTGAGATAGTGTCCTGGTACAGTTTCCTCTAGAGACTGCTTTTTACTAGCCAACACCTCTTTTGCTGTGATGTCTGTTGAGAGTGGTCATAGCTTTAACTCTCCTGGTCCTATATACATGGCAAGCAGATGTTCCCCATCTTCTAAGGATTCAGTTTCTTCTACATCCTCCTCAGGTTCATTCACACTGGATTGATTCCAACACGTTCCTGGGCACTGGCTAAAAGTCACTTCCTGTTTCTTCCAGTTCATGCTTGGATTATGTAGTTGCAACCAGTCATGCCCTAGAAACAAGTCTGTTTTTCCCAATCGTGTGATGCAGCAGTCCATTACTTCTTCATGGTCCCCAATTCATAGTTTAAACTGAACCATGTACTCAATATTCCCCATGGTGTTACGAGTTCCATCTGTGTTATAAACTGGTACCAGCCGCAGGAGGCGTTGCTTGTTCATCTGGTGTTTCTCCACAAACTCATCATTCATACATGATCCTGTGCATCCTGAATCAACTAACACTGTAACAGGAATTGTGGATCCTGTGTCCTTAGTGGTTATTATTCTTTTTAGGTTCATTTCTTGTTTCCCTGAAGCCTTGACAATTTGTTGTCATAACTGTGCCAAATTCCACATTGCTTCTGATTCTGACTGTTGATTTAATTCCTTCAGCAATTGTGGTGTTACTTCAGATAGACATTTCTCATGAACCCATCCTTCCAGACACTCCATAGCAACAGTTTCATCTTGTTGCCATATCCATCTCATCACCCAAGCAGGAATCCACTGCTTAATTCTGGGTTTTGCACTCACACTTAAGTTTCGAATCCGATAAATATGAGAGGAATATTCATATAACAAATCTTGTACATTTACACAAGAGTCATTGTCCAATTTCAAAACTCTATTAGCCAGCAGCGCTGAGCGCTTGCCTACTGGCTTTCGCCAAAACCCTTTTCCTTTCCGAGTTCTTTCCATTGCTCCTTGGTGAGCTCCTCTATTTTAACTTCTCTTGCCTTCCACTTCCCCTTATCCTTCCATCAAGGCTTTCGTGGCTCTGGGCAATCTTGTGCAAAATGCCCTTCTTTTCCACAGTTATAACAACTTCCTGCAACCTGTTTTTTGCTCTTGTCAACATCCATGGCATTCGGATCCTTAGACGTTGTCGGTGTACTGTATTGAAACTGGTTCAGTTTACTGTCTTTAGCAATCGTTTTTTCTTTATATCTGCCTTTTTGTCTGTCTGGTCTGTATGCTTCTGTTGCTTTGTGGTATGCTCAAGCTAATTCTATCACTCGATCCTGAATCTGCTTCAGGGTTGCATTCTCTCCTAGATTTCCGTGCCTAATCAGATCTCGTCCAAGCGCAGGATTAATGTTCTGTTTGAACAGCGCGATCAATGCTCTGTTGTCCCAACCTACTAATGGGAGTAGCACGTTGAACTGGACCACATGATCCTCGATCATCGTGTTTCCTTGCTTTAATGCCAAGATTGCATCAGTTGCCTTTTCTTGGGTCTTGGTTGACATGAAAAATTCATGCATCTGTGTTGCAAAGTCCTCCCAAGTAGTGAAGGGAAACTGATTTTGTAAGGGTCGTCCAATTTCATGATCGTTCACGATAACACCTTGGTTGAGAGATGCCCACAACAAGTTAGCTGGCCAACCAGAATTGACTACTTCATTTTGATATTCTTGTTCGGCATCCTGGACCACTTTGAGTTTAACTCCCGCCCAATCTTGTTATGAGCTCATGCTCAACACAAATCCACAAGCCTCGCAGAGAGAGGAGGAGGATAAGAAAGAGAGAAGGAAATGGTATTGAGACTACATTAGACAGAATCTAATGCCCATACAATGAGTGTAAGATAAACTATCTTAAGTCTTGGGGAACCAAGACTACCTACAGCTGGTCTTATATACTATTCTACTAAGACCCCTTGCGACCCTTCCCACTGGCACCTCTACAGCCTCAGTGACTCATACTGCTTGAGCGCTGCTTCCAGACCCTTGAGTGCTGCTTCCAGACCCTTGAGCGCTGCTTCTGGACTTCATCTATCTTTAGTGATGCTGTGCACCCTTGACAGTTCCACATGCGCCCATGGCCTAGAACCTTCCCCTCAGCCTGGCGTTCCCACAGTCTCCATCTGGGCCCTATTCCATGAGGCATACTGCTCACAGGCCTCCTGCAATCCCCAACAGGGAGTTGCTATTGCCGTATCAAGCTGTCGAGCATTGCCACTGATCCCATGCCTTATTAGGGTGATGTACTGATGCGCTGATGTGATCTGCGCGCACTGCCACCCAGGGTTGCAATCTCCTTCCTAATATGTAGGTGGTTGGCCCAACCAACCATTGTCTTGTCTTCCAGTGAGCGCTCCCACGCGCTAGCCCATGCGAAGTGTTCCTATAGTCCCTTCCATGATCCCAGATCATGTATAGATGTCCCAGAGTGGTCCCAGACCATTAGCAAGATAAAAAGAAGAAAAAGATGCATTAGGATGGATTCCTAACATCACCTTCTCCTCAAGGCTTCTTGTCCCAAGAAGCCAGCGTGCAACTAGCCCTGTTGCCCCACTGCTTAACTGTTGTTCTTTAAAGACCTTTGGATGTCAGTCTATTGGCTCTCTTGATTTCCAATGAAGAATCCATATCCCAATATGTGGATTCCTACTAGTCCATCAAGTTTGCTGTGGTTGAGTTTTGATACTCCAGCCCCCTACTGGACGTCGTATAACTTTTGACAAATTCCAGGCCTACTTCTCTGGCTCTTGATCCAATCGTCCTGACTGCGATCCTCTCGGCTCTTCCCAAGCAGCCTTTCCTAAGTGCCTTTGCTTAAGGCTCCCACTGTTATAGACTTTAACTTGCTTTTGGTAACCCAGCACATACTGGATGACAAATGCCCGGATAACTTGGCACTTCTCCTTGGCTTGCTTTTGATGACCCAGCGCCTTACTGGGTTTTGGATCCCAAAAATCAAATGGTAGAAAAATTAAATTTTCCCTCGGACTGTTGGACGGAAACTCATTCATTCTGCAATCCTCGGTCGTCCTCGCCTTGCCTCACACTTTGTTCAGCAAGCCCTCAGAGTCCCTCGGGTTGCCTCCATTCATCTCGTCTCCTTTTCCCTTGGGTCATTATTTCAGAGGGTGAACAGAGACTCATTCATTCCGCAATCCTCGGTCGTCCTCGCCTTGCCTCACACTTCGTTCAGCAAGCCCTCGGAGTCCCTCGGGTTGCCTCCATTCATCTCGTCTTCTTTTCCCTCTTCACCTTCTCCTCAGAATGTGGATTCCAGACACATTCAACGGATGGTGTGTGAAGGCTGGCTGACACCAAGGAGGACAGCCACAACACCGCCATCCTACAAAAACCCCCCGCCCCCCATGGAGAAGAGTGAGCAAGTAACATGAGGAAAAAAAATTCCACGATTTTCAGTATTTCCATAGCTATAAGGTAGCAACCCCTTTCTGTTTTGTTGACTTTTTGTCCTGTCAACTACTTTTGTTCTGCTAAATCTCCTATATAGCTCCAGCAATCCTCTGCTGACGATTTCCTTCTGTCCATGTATTCTTTCCTGAGTTCTTGGTCTGTGCCTACAGCCACTGGTGTGTGTGTAGCAACAAAACCTTTTTTTCTCATCGATTGAACCTAAGTGGACGTTCAAATGTCCAGGATCTTTCCACATGAATCATCCCACCCTTAATCAAGGGGTGTCATTGCTTATGACTCTGATGATCTTCTGATCTTTGACATTAATGAGTCAACCTTCTCCTCAGGCCTGACCCCATCCTTTGTTTGATCAACTTGTACTCCTGTTGATCCTGATGGACCCGGGTGGTTACTCCTTCAGCTTTTAACCTTCAGCTGGTGACTTTTGTTCTGGCAGTTAGTCTCTGCCCTGTTCCTGTGACTGCAACTGTTTTTGGCAACTCTAATCCTGTAATTCCGCAGATTTTTCTTGGATGCATTGAATATCATCTCTTATGAAAAAGAGAGCATTGTCCTGCTCCTATCCTTGGTTTCCAGACTACTTCTTATGCCAATTAAATTGCCCGCCACTTTTGCTATTCACTTTCTAACTTTGAATAGCTTCCAAATACTGCGGTCTTTACTGGTGCCTGTCATGACCGACTGAAAAGCTTTGGCTTTTTCACCAAGTCATTTTCATTTTATTATTTATTTTCTTCATATTATATAAACATGTGCTGACTAAGCAGGCGCCTATCGCTTGGCGCTTAGATAAAAATAGTAGATAAGATACCGGAGCACAGCGTTGATGACTCATTACTATTACTACATGCGCAGTCGTCTTACTCATACAGATACTATAATTAGAGTAGGGCTCAGGGTAGTGCACAGACCACCTGTTGTAGTATATAAGGAGTGTAATCCAGCACCCAGAGTCCTCAGTCGAGTTCTCTCGGGTTTCCCCTCCCTCCTCTCCTCCTCCTGTCCTGTTTGCTGTTTGGGGCTCTTAGGCATCACGCCGAGGGAGTCCTGATAGTAGAACTCGACTAGTTCGCTCAACAGCCCCACGCTTGATACAGCCGGACCACAGGCTTAAGTGGACAGAGATCAGGGGGAATACTCCGTCGTACGCCGACATTAAAATTGCGGTACCGGTCACCAGACACCGTTAAAACTGTGCACCTAGTGGCCCTGCATTGCGGCCCTTAACTTGCCTTGCATTACGTTCCTGGTCTACGCAAACCAAAGAACCTAACCTGGTTGATAGGGTCACCTGTGCACAGGAAACCAGTGCCGGATTTGTCACACAATATGTGACACATATCTAGGGACCAGCCTCACCAGCCCCCTAGCGCATTAAATTGCCCTGGTCTAGGCCCTTGAAGGCTATATCATTAGTTTACGTAAATTACCTTTTTCTTGTACCCCTTGGAGGTAGCTGGCACTTGCCCACGCACCTCTGAGAAAGGCCTGCACCCGTACGGTGTAGCGGCATCAGGACAACCGTTCGGACCCTGATTAGATAGACCCTTTCACTTAAAAATAAACCAGTAGTCAGTATTGTACATTGTAGCACTGCAGGGGTGGTTGCAGACCCTGAGTGCACGTTTCCGTATCTACGTTCCCAAGCAGGTGACAGGCCAAGACCTCCCTCACCTTTATGTACAAGATAGGAGATACAAACAATAACGATACTTTTTGGGATGCCATCACAGGCAATCTTGATCCAAACGATGCGGGTTTTAGTTCCTCTGAAGGAGAATCTACATCATCATCATCATCACACTCTACAAACTCTATCACAGAGGAACCACATCAGTGGGAAGCAGCACTGTTTCCCATACTAGTACCAAATCCAGCAACCCTAAATCCTAACCTACTTTTCAACTCCGACGCTGATTTCATCGGAGAACCCGCACCACCGTTTTCATCACCACCACCCCCGCTTACACCATCACCTACATCACCACCGCCAAACTATCACAGTATGGCGGCGCCCCAAGAAATGACCTCAGCAGAACTGCTGAATCTCCTTAATGCGCAAGCCGCAACCATCCAAGCCCTCCAAAACCAGCTGACACAGCTACAAACAAATGCTGCACAGGCCGCCGCGGCTGCAGTAGCACATACTCTTCCCCCTGCCAATATCGTTAACATACCACCAGGGACAGTATTCAATATTCCCGGGACCGGTAACAGCAGAGCATCTAGAATAGATGTAGCCAAACCTCCGGTCTTCTCCAGAAAGATGTCCGAGGTGACAAATTTCATCAACGCATGCAGACTTTACATTCAATTGAAGATGCCGGAATCCGATGAGGAGGAACAGATCTTATTGATCATCTCATACATGACAGAAGGCTTTGCCACAGATTGGAAGGACAATCTGTTGGAGCAGATGGCCAACGACAAAGCAGGAATTCTGCAAACAGCGGAACAATTGTTTAGGCAGATCAGAAGGGACTTTGGTGATACTGATGAGCAGTCATCAAAAATCTCGGAGATGCGGACCATGACACAAGGGTCCAGTACATGTGAAGAGCACGTGCAAAAATTTAAAAAGGTATCACAAGGCACCGGATATCTGGGAAGAGCTCTTATTGAAGAGTTCAAATGAAGTTTGAATACCGGACTCCGAAAAAGAATCATGGAGGCCAACGAGGTACCCGAAACCATCGAAGGGTGGTACCAGAAAGCAGTAAAGTTGGATCGCCAGTGGAGACAGGAGAAGTACTACTCCTCGCGGACCAGTAGCTCCGCCAATAGGAGTGAAGGAGCATCCAAAGGCCCGGATACAGCGAAGCCAGTAGCCCCTGGCCAGCCCAAACCCCGATGGAAATTCGGATCGGGATCAGTGAGTCAGGGACGATTGGGAGCTGGAGCCTCCGTGAGTCCAAGTAGTATGGCAAATCGGCCGGACCCTAACGCAATGGACGTCGATCAAAATCAAAGACCGCCCCTCAGATGTTACAAATGCGGCAAAATCGGACACATATCCAGAAACTGCAGATCAGGACTCGATATTTGTACAATGATGTTTGACGAAATGAAGGAATACTTCAAGAAAGGAGAAGAGAATTTAAAAGAAGAAGAGAGTCAGTAGGTCCCGTACTGGACTCTCATAATAGATACGCTGTACTAGATAGATTAGATAGTGCACAGCCCCTTGATATAGCGCCTAGCGCTGACCAGGTTGATGCAAGGACGATCTCGGGAGTCTCAAGGACTTCTGAGACATTCCCGCAAGAGGCGAACTCCCAGGTGAAACACCGTGATATAGTGCACAGCGCTGAAAGTGTCACTCCCAAGGAGCACGGCAGGGCGGCTAAACCTGTGCTTAATTCCTCGTTACCAAATACAGTAGTACAAGTATCTAAAAAGGGACAAAAGGACTTGAAAGGAAAGCAGCGTGATATAGCGCTTAGTGCTGAAACTGCTTGTCCAAAAAAGATGTTGAGAAAAGGAGAAAAAGAATTTTTAGTTAGGTCAATAGGACGGAAGGATGAGATCTTGATGGAGATCGGGTTGGAAAGGTTGGATACGCATGAACAAACCCAACAAACTGCATTGCTCGATTCAGGGGCAACAGGGCTATTCATGCATGCTGCATATGCAAAAAGGATGGGCTTCAAATTGATACCCTTGGAACGTCCCATTCAAGTTCGGAATGTGGACGGAACAAACAATGAAGGAGGAATGATCACCCATGAGGTTGATCTCCTCTTATCTTATCAAGGGCACAAGGAACAAGCTACCTTTGAAATATGCGAGCTGGGGAAGACCAATGTAATCATTGGATCTACATGGTTACGAAAACACAATCCTGAAATCAATTGGGAGACTGGCCAAGTCAAATTGACACGTTGTCCACGAAGCTGTGGACATAGGCAAAGGGAGTGGACAAAGAAACGGGAGCAAAAGGTCCGATCAGTGGAACACTGGCGTGTTCTGGGATATCTGTGGGAACAAGAGAAAGAATTAGACTTCGTGCACTGGCTCAAAGAAAAGGAGGAAAGTGAGAAGCATCTCATGTACATGGAACAAATGAAACATCCGAATCAATACTGTTACGGTCGATGTCCACAACGTCATTTAGCGTCCAAGTCTACAGCGGCAAACAGAGTCTCGGTCTGTTCCCAACCACTGGACAAGGGTTCTAGGCACTAAGTCTAATGATGACGAAGACTAGAAAGAGAGCGAGGAGGGTGGTTGAGGTGACGAGCGAAAGAGCGTTCAGGTTATGGATAAGATTCGACTAAGTTGGAACTAAGGAACTACGGTACATGAGTGGGGTTTATATACGTTGAGAGAACAATAGGAACTTAAAGGGGAAAGAACATAGCTATCTGAGAAAGGAAAGGTAAAGGTAGCTATAAAAGGAGACAATGTCCAAGTGTAACTATGGGTTTGTAACAAGTAAATGTAGTCCGTTAACAAAGGGAAAAGAGAATTGTAACATTACCCCCTTTGTATGCGAGAAGTCACCGACTTCTACCAGCCAGAAGTTGTCCAACCATGGTCCGTTCTGGACTCAGCCCACTTGACAGCATTGTCCAATTCTTTTGTTGAGGTCTCCACCTTCCACTTGAGCGCTTCAGTGGTGCGATGCAGATTCTGGGCATTCTGTAAGAATGAATCGCGTTCCTCATAAGTCATCTCGTGTGGGTCAATAATGAGGGTGAGGGCGGCGAGATTGTCGGTGGCAGAGGAGAGATTGGTGATAGAACATGTGGCGGCGGCAAGAGCGTCAGTGACAACGGTGAGCGTAGTGTTCCTTTTGACAAATTGGGGGAAATGTGGGAGGCGGTGGTCGTCAGGGTGTACCTGGGGAAGGAGGTCGGCTGGGTGGATGTGGAGGTCATCATCCTCGAAGTGGATGACTGTGGTGTTTTCGATGAAGACCTCAAGAGGGAGGTCTGGGATGGCGATAAAGGGGGAGAGGGTGGCGACGGTTTCATTAATGCGCCAATGAGCGCAGGAGAGGAGGATCAAGATAGTGAAGTAGGCGACAAGGGCAAAAAGGGTGAACATGACTTCTTGTTACGATGTGGGTTTGGCGTTAGGTGGTGATATTTGAAGAATTTATACGTATTCTAGGTCACTGATTTCTGTGTCTGAATCCGAACTTTCTATATCTAGTGGATCTTCGATTGCAGGGTCGGTAAGGAGTTCTCGTTCTTCCGAGATGATCCTGGTTAATGAATTCAGATGTTGAATTCCTGGTGCCGTGGTAGGGGTGACTAAAAATCTCCGAATTCTTCTGATAATGTCCGCTATTACTTCTCTTTGTTCCTCAAACAAATACTGAAGGTCGTTGAGGATGTCTTCTATAAGAACACGAGGTCTTCCTGGAATTCTGATTCTTCATCTAAGTAGCCAAATTTGTGCGCTACACTCCCGTATTTGTCTAGTGATTTCGTCGATTCGTTTATATTCTTCTGGACATAGCAGTCTCCTGTGAGCGCTTTTGTAAACATCGCTGTTCTTGTTGATTAGGAGTTGGTAGACTGGTGGATCTTTATTATAATTAGGTAAATCAGTTGCCGCGAATCGTAACTCATGGTATTTGGGAAGATAGCTTCAGACAATATTGTGGGGGAGCTCCGTCGTCCCTGACGGGTTCTTCTGATGATCACAACTGAGTCAAGGGATGCGGTAATATCGTGTGACCAGCGCCACAGTTCGAGTGGATTTTTCTGATAAATTTGGTGCCTTAGAAATGTGTTGGAGGGGAAGGTATTGTATGCGGGTGTAGATAGTCTTCTCTTTAAGAGCTATAGTGTATCGAGAAAGTATTGGACAGTTTTGTTTCGTATAATGATAGTTTTGTTTCAAAACATGACGGTTTCTGTATCAAGTCATGGTTCAGAGATGTCGGTGTTGTTGGTATTCTGATAGGATATCAGTGGCGTTTGCAAGATTGCGGGCGGGTTCCCAAGAGTTATCGTTCGAACCATGGCCTTTCCATTTAACTAGGTAATGGTAGCCTGCGCCTCGCTTCCTGTGGGCTAGAATTGCCTCTACTTCGAATTCCTCTTGTCCATTTACGAGATCAGGGGGTGGTTTCACATAGTTCGACCCATGCACAGTCGTTTCCCTGTACAGGGTAAGGAGTGACATATGAAACACAGGGTGAATGTGCAATTGTTTTGGGAGTTTCAATTTGTAAGTTACTGGTCCCATCACTTGTTTGATTTCGAAGGGTCCTTCTCGTTTTGGTGCTAGCTTTCTGGACTGATATGGTATGTGAAGATTTTGGTTCTCAAGCCATACTTTGGTGCCCTTTTCAAATCATGTTGCTTTGTCCTTGCGTCGTCTTGCCACTAGTTGTCTTGCTAGTTCATGTGCTGCTAGTGCTTCTTCTCTGGCTTTCCTTAGGAACTGAAGGCGTTCCTCCGCTGCTGGTGTAGTCATTTGTGTTGTAGCTGTGGGAAGTGCAACAGGGTCCATCCCATACATTAATCTGAATGGGGAAGTTTTGATCGTGTCATGATGTCAGTTGTTGTGAGCAAACTCGGCTATTGGGAGAAGCGGTTTCCATAGATGTGGTTCATTGGAGCAGAACATTTGAAGGTAGACTTCTAATTCCTGGTTGACTCGTTCTGTTTCTCCATCAGTCTGAGGATGATAGGCTGTGCTCATTCTATGGTCGATTCCTAACGCTTTTCATATTTCCTGAAATACTTTTGCGGAGAACTGTGGTCCTCGATCCGAGATCAAAACGTTGGGTAGGCCAAACCGTTTGAAAATTTCGGAGATGTAAAGTTCCGCAGTGCCTAGTGCATCGATTGTCTTCTTGCAAGGTGTGAAAATTACCCCCTTTGTAAGACCATGGTCCACTGTGACCAGGATCGAGTCAAAGCCATTGGAAAGGGGTAGATCAGTGATGAAATCAAGGGTTACTTGCTGAAAGGGGTGGGTTGCTTTCGACGGAATTGGGTGAAGGGCTGGTACATTTGGGTGTGTGTTAATCTTCATCTGCTGACAGAGGGCGCATCCTTCTATCCATTCCCTGACATGTTTGAACATTCCGGGCCACCAGTAGTCACGTCTAAGGAGTTCAAGGGTCTTTAATCGTCCAGGGTGACCTGATGATCGTGCCTCATGTGTTTCCTTAATCAATTTGGTTCGTAACCCGTCTTGGTCAGGGAAATAGGTCTTTCCAAGATAGTGAACAATGCCATTGGTATAAGACCAATCTTGTATGTTTGATTTGATCGGTGGGGCGCAGTGCTTGGTGATAACCTCGATTAGAATGCGTCCGAAACTGTTTGACATTGCTTTCTGAATTTCTGTGACTAGATCTTCTGCAATAAGACGAATAAAACGATCTTCTGGTAGGACTACAATGTCTTCTTGTAATTCACTGTTTCCCATATGATCAGGGCGTCGGGATAGGGCATCCACTTCAAACATTTTTGTGCCAGGGACGTGCTCAATGCGTAGGTCAAATTCTGATAATAGGGATGACCATCTAGCTTGTCTGGGCGTTAAACGTTGGGCGGTTCGATAGTAGGACAGATTCTTGTGGTCGCAGTGAACTATAGTGGTGTGGGGTGATCCGTGTAGTAAATGTTGCCAGGTCATCAATCCTTTGATAATTGCCAAAAGTTCTCGATCGTAGATCTGGTAATTCTGTTCCATTTGTGTTAATGCATGTGAGATAAATCTGCAGGGATGTAGAGATCCTGTTTCATCTGCTTGTTTCAAGACTGCTCCTATTGCCTTATTCGATGCATCGGTCTGAAGGATAAAGGGCCAAGTAGGATCTGGCATTAATAGTACCGGCATAGATGCAAATCGTTTCTTCAGAATTTCAAAAGCGTTGTTTCGTTCAGTGGTCCAGTCAAATGGTTCCGTTTTCTTAGTGAGGTTGGTAAGTGGTTTAGCGATGGCAGCAAAATTTCCAATGAAACGTTGGTAAAAGTTCCCAAATCCGAGGAATGATCGGACTTGTTTGACTGTGGTAGGAACTGGCCAATCGGCGATCCCTGCTAACTTTATTGGGTCCATCTGAATGCGTCCAGGGGTGATGATCATCCCTAGGAATTCGACTTCCTGCGTGGCGAACTTGCATTTTTCAAGTTTTAGGAATAAATCGTTATCTTGTAGCCATTGTAAAATTTGCTTTGTCCGCTCCTCCAGCTGTTCTAGTGTTTCCGCACAGATTAACATGTCGTCCATGTAAATGATCAGCCATCCTTCATTGATCATGTCCCTGAAGTACTCGTTCATCATAGTTTGAAAGGTTGACGGTGAGTTGCATAGTCCAAAGAACATTACTGTTGGTTCGTAGAGCCCTCGATTGGTAATAAAGGCTGCTTTCCATTCGTCTCCCTTCTTGATGCGAACATTGTTGTATCCCCATCGGAGGTCTAGTTTGGTGAAATACTTGGCACCTCGTAATTTAGTCATGAGATCGGAAACAAGGGGAAGGGGATATGCATTTTTTATGGTCCATTCATTCAGGTATCGGTAATCCTGACAGGGTCGGAGTGCTCCACTTTCTTTCTTTGCTACAAAGAAGAATGGTGATGCCTGCGGTGATGTAGATGGTTTAATGTATCCTTTCTTGAGTTGTTCATCAATCCATTCGTCTAAAAGTCCTTGTTCCTTGACCGACAGAGGGTAAAGTTTACTAGCTTTTGGGACAAAACCCTCCTTTGTGTTGATCACGTGATCCCATGGTTGACTGGATGGGAAGCGTTCTGATGCCTTCTTGTCAAAGATGGTGCGCCATTGCTCATATTCTGTAGGTAGAGTGGTGGATGGTTCGTCTTTCTTTAACCTATGCTCTAGTTCTTGTGATGCCGATGTTTTAACTCTAATCCAATAGTCATCTTCGCCCCATTGCTGGGAGTCAAGGGCTAGCTGCCAGATTGCTTTTGGTGACGTGTCCAGGTCTCTAATTTTCAGAGATTTCTCTTGCCAGTTGATGATCGGGTTATTTTCTTCTAACCAGGGTATTCCTAGAATCATTCGTTGATCGCCTAATTTAGTGATCCAGCACCAATTGATAAACTGTTGTCCCTCGATCATGTAGCATATTTTGGTCCAATGTGTGATCATTCCTTTCACATTTACTGTTCCATCTGCATTTCTGACTTTGATTGGTTTCTTAAGTCATTCTTTCCTGAGCTCTTTCACTGCTCCCTCATCTACAAAGTTTCCTTCTGCTCCACAATCGATTAGGGCAGATGTTCCAGCGGGTAAATCGGTTGATTTGATAGTTAACGAAATGTGCTTGTCATTGTTGGATAATACTATTACAGAATCAAGCGCTAACTGTTCAGATCTCGATAATAAGGAAGGGCCAACCGCTGAGTGACGCTTCCTAACTAAAAACCCTCGTTTTCGAATTCGTTTAAGAGGGCATTCTTCTCTTCAGTAGACATTGCTGAAAAGATGGCTCTAATTTTCTTTACTGGTTCGTCTTCTTCCTTCTGTTGTTCCTCAGTGACAGAACGGACTGCTTTATTCTGATAAGAAGACCTGGATGAAGACGCATCATTGTGCTTCGGGCAGTTCCTGGAAATGTGTCCCTGTGTTCCACATTTGAAACACTTGCCAGTCTTTCGGTATTCCTCCTTTTGATCATCTGTCAATCGGCTAGGAGTCGTGGTATTTATAGCTCTGATTGCTCCGGATTGATTGTTGTTTCGATTGAAACACGTTCCAGATCCATCATTGGTTCTCCTGTTTCCTTGTCCTGTCATGTCCCAAGCGTTATGGTGATCCTCGGCCTTATCATAGGCTTCTTGCATCGTCTTGATCTTCCTTTGGTCCTGTAAGATTGTCCTAGCAAGTTCTAAGGGTAATCCTTTGATGAATGCCTGCAACTGAGCGAGTATTCCAGTGAGCCCAGAGGTTCCTATGTCCATGCAAAATTTTCTAATGTATTCTGGGACTGAAACGCCGTTTCCAACTCTTAATTTGGATAGATTGTTCAGGGCTCGAAGGGCGCTGTTGACTTCTCCCCAGTCATTGATGAAACGTGTTTCAAATGCTTCATAGTTGCTCCATTTGAACGTGGCTGTGGTACTGCCTCTGTTGTCATTCAATTCGCTTCGGATAATAGTTTTCCAGTCGTCTAGTTCTGGTCCCATGCATGCAAGTGCATATCTGACTTTCTTCTCATCTTTTCCTTCATAGTTCTGTTCGTTGAGGGTAAAGTAATCCTCAAGCTGTCCTAAAAATGACCTTGCTTCGATTCGTTTGCCTGTAAAAGGTCGTATAGGCTGCGGTTTGATATCTCCTTTAGAACTAGCATTGGTTTCAGACGCCATTCTTGGTTCAGGAGTGATCGGTGGTTCGGGGTTAATCGGTGGTTCAGGGGTTGGTGTTCTGGTGATTGGTTTCGGTTCTGGAGTAGGGGTTCTACTCAGAGTTCTGGGTTTCGGAGATGGGGGTGGTCCTTGTTTCGAGTAATCTGTGTCAAATGGGTTTTCCTCAAGCTTGGCTTGTTCAATTCGTAGTAATTCCTCCCACTCTGCTAAAAGGCTAGCTGTGATTCCGTGTCGGTTGCTTTTGCTAAAGAATTTCCTATAGAGGGTCCTTCCTGGTTCGTTTTCTGGTTCCTTAACAAGGTAGAGTGGTTCTCCTTGTACTTCACTACCCCAGTCTAGGTAGATTTGATCGGGTAAATCGAATTCAAAGGCTCCTGAGTAAAAGTCTCCTGAAAAATATTTGTCTGGGACTGGTTCGTTTTGTTTCCGTCCGTCTGTAACAAAATACCAGGTTCGTTGGTAGAGAAAAACTTCTCGTCGTCCAAGGTAGTATTTCCCCTTATAGGTGACGGATCCGTTTGGGGGTTGTTCCTGAGAGCTGCGGGTCTCAATGGTGTCGGCTAGGGGTGATACCCTGAGCTGGTCCTTGTTACGGTCGATGTCCACAACGTCGTTCAGCGTCCAAGTCTACAGCGACAAACAGAGTCTCGGTCTGTTCCCAATCACTGGACGAGGGTCCTAGGCACTAAGTCTGATGATGACGAAGGCTAGAGAGAGAGCGAGGAGAGCGGTAGAGGCGACGAGCAAATGAGCGTTCGAGTTATGGATAAGATTCGACTAAGTTGGAACTAAAGAACTATGGTACATGAGAGGGGTTTATATACGTTAGGAGAACAATAAGAATATAAGGGGAAAGAGCATAGCTATCTAAGAAGGGAAAGATGAAGGTAGCTACCAAAGGAGATAACGTCCAAGCGTAACTATGGGTTTGTAACAAGTAAATGTAGTCCGTTAACAAAGGGAAAAGAGAATTGTAACATTACCCCCTTTGTATGCGAGAAGTCACCGACTTCTACCAGCCAGAAGTCATCCAGCCATGATCTGTTCTCGACTCTGCCCATTTGACGGCGTTATCGAGTTCTTTTGTAGATGTCTCTATCTTCCATTTGAGCGCTTCAGCAGCGCGGTGCAGATTTTGAGCGTTCCGCAGGAAGGAATCGCGTTCCTCGTAGGTCATTTCATGCGGGTCGATGGTGAGGGTGAGGGCGGCGAGATTATCCGTGGCGGATGAAAGGTTGGTGATGGAGCAGGTGGTAGCGGCGAGGGCGTCGGCGACGATGGTGAGCGTAGTGTTTCTTTTTACAAATTGGGCGAAGTGAGGAAGATGGTGGTCGTCGGGATGTACCTGAGGGAGTAGATCGGCGGGGTGGATGTGGAGGTCGTCGTCCTCGAAGTGGACGACTGTCGTATTTTCAACGAAGACCTCTAGTGGGAGGTCTGGGACGGCGAGGAAGGGTGAGAAGGCGGCGGCGGTTTCGTTGATGCGCCAATGGGCACAGGAGAGGAGGGCCAGGGCGATAAAGTAGGCGGCGAGAGCGAAGAAGGTGAACATGATGGTTGTAATGTGTTTTACTGGCTTTAGGTGACGATGTCTGGAGACTTTATACGCGTTCCGAGTCGCTGATGTCCGTGTTGGAGTCCCAATTTTCTGTATTCAACGGGTCTTCGATTGCAGGGTCCGTGAGGAGTTCCCGTTCTTCTCTCATGAATATAGTTAATGAATTCAAATGTTCAATCCCTGGTTCCGTTGTCGGTGTGATTCGGAATTTTCTGATTCGCCTGACGATATCCACTATTACCTGTACCATTGCGAGAGATAGATAGTCAAGTTCATCGAGGATGTCTTCCATGAAAAGGCGAGGTCTCCCTGGTATTCTGATTCTTCGGCTAATTTGCCAGATCTGCGCGCTGCACTCCCGTGTTTGCTTAGTGATTTCGTCCATCTGTTTATACTCTTCTGGGCAGAGCAATCTTCCATGCGCGCTTTTATAAACATCACTGCTCTTGATGGCTAAAAGTTGATAGGCAGGTGGGTTATCATTGTAGAGGGGTAGATCGTTGGTTGAAAATTGTAGGTTGTGATACTTGGGAAGATAATTCCGGGCATTATTGCAGGGGAATTCCGTTATCCCTGAAGGATTCTTCTGGTGACGGTGATCGAGACGAGGGGTGCGATAATATCGTGTGACTAATGCCACAGTTCGGGTAAGTTTTCCTGGTGGGGTCGGTGCTCTAAGAGCATGCTGGAAGGGAAGATATTGTATGTGGGTATAGACGGTTTTTTCTTTAAGGGCTATAGTATATCGAGAGAGTGTAGAGCAATTCCGTTTTGTATAGTGGTAGTTTTGTTTCAAGACGTGGCGGTTTCTATATCACGTCATGGTTCAGAGGTGTCAACGTTGTTGATATTCTGATAGGATATCAGTGGCGTTTGCAAGATTGCGAGCGGGTTCCCAAGAATTATCATTCGATCCGTAGCCTTTCCATTTAACCAAGTAATGGTAGCCTGCGCCTCGTTTCCTGTGAGCTAGAATTGCCTCAACCTCGAATTCCTCTTGTCCGTTTACGAGATCAGGGGGTGGTTTCACATAGTTCGGCCCATGCGCAGTCGTTTCCCTGTATGGGGTAAGGAGTGACGTATGAAACACAGGGTGAATGCGCCATTGTTTCGGGAGTTTCAATTTGTATGTCACTGGTCCCATCACTTGTTCGATTTCGAAGGGTCCTTCTCGTTTTGGTGCTAATTTTCTGGACTGATATGGTATGTGAAGATTTCGGTTTTCAAGCCATACTTTGGTGCCTTTTTCGAATCGTATTGCTTTGTCTTTGCGTCGTCTTGCCACTAGTTGTCTTGCCAGTTCATGTGCTGCTAGCGCTTCTTCTCTGGCTTTCCTTAGGAACTGGAGGCGCTCTTCCGCTGCTGGTGTGGTCATTCGTGAGGTAGCAGTGGGAAGCGCAACAGGGTCCGTCCCATACATTAGTCTGAATGGAGAAGTTTTGATTGTGTCATGATGTCGGTTATTGTGAGCAAACTCGGCTATTGGGAGAAGCGGTTTCCATAGATGCGGTTCATTTGAGCAGAACATTTGAAGGTAGACTTCTAATTCCTGGTTGACCCGTTCTGTTTCTCCGTCAGTCTGAGGGTGATAGGCTGTGCTCATTCTATGGTCGATTCCTAACGCTTTTTGTATTTCCTGAAATACTTTTGCGGAGAACTGTGGTCCTCGATCTGAGATTAGAATGTCGGGTAGGCCAAACCGTTTGAAAATTTCGGAGACGTAAAGTTCCGCAGTGCCTAGTGCATCGATTGTCTTCTTGCAAGGTGTGAAAATTACCCCCTTTGTAAGACCATGGTCCACCGTGACCAGGATCGAGTCAAAGCCATTGGAAAGGGGTAGATCAGTGATGAAATCAAGGGTTACTTGTTGAAAGGGACGGGTAGCTTTCGATGGAATCGGGTGAAGGGCTGGTACATTCGGGTGTGTGTTAATCTTCATTTGTTGACAGAGGGCGCATCCTTCTATCCATTCCTTGACATGCTTGAACATCCCGGGCCACCAGTAGTCACGTTTAAGGAGTTCAAGGGTCTTTAGTCGTCCAGGGTGACCTGATGATCGTGCCTCATGCGTTTCCTTAATCAATTTGGTTCGTAACCCATTTTGGTCAGGGATGTAGGTCTTTCCGAGATAATGAACAATGCCATTGGTGTAAGACCAATCTTGTATGTTCGATTTGATCGGTGGGGCGCGGTGCGTGGTGATAACCTCGATTAGAATACGTCCAAAATCGTCTTTTGACATTGCTTTCTGAATTTCTGTGACTAGATCTTCTGCAATAAGATGAATAAAACGATCCTCTGGTAGGACTACAATGTCTTCTTGTAATTCGCTGTTTCCCATATGATCAGGGCGTCGGGACAAGGCGTCTGCTTCAAACATTTTTGTGCCAGGGACGTGCTCAATGCGTAGGTCAAATTCTGATAACAGGGATGACCATCTAGCTTGTCTGGGCGTTAAGCGTTGGGCGGTTCGGTAGTAGGATAGATTTTTGTGATCGCAATGAACTATAGTGGTGTGGGGTGATCCATGTAACAAATGTCGCCAGGTCATCAATCCTTTGATAATTGCCAAGAGTTCCCGGTCATAGATCTGGTAATTCTGCTCCGTTTGTGTTAATGCGTGTGAGATAAATCCGCAAGGGTGTAGAGATCCTGTTTCATCTGCTTGTTTCAAGACTGCTCCTATTGCCTTATTTGATGCATCGGTTTGGAGGATAAAGGGTCGAGTAGGATCTGGCATTAATAATACCGGCATAGATGCAAATCGTTTCTTTAGAATTTCAAAAGCATTGTTCCGTTCAGTAGTCCAGTTGAATGGTTCTGTTTTCTTAGTAAGGTCCGTAAGTGGTTTAGCGATGGCAGCAAAATTTCCAATGAAACGTCGGTAAAAGTTTCCAAATCCGAGGAAGGATCGGACTTGTTTGACGGTGGTAGGGACTGGCCAATCGGCTATCCCTGCTAGCTTTATTGGGTCCATCTGAATGCGTCCAGGGGTGATGATCATTCCTAGGAATTCGACTTCCTGCATGGCGAACTTGCATTTTTCAAGTTTCAGGAATAGATCGTTATCTTGTAGCCGTTGTAAAATTCGTCTTGTCCGCTCCTCCAGCTGCTCTAATGTTTCTGCGCAGATTAACATGTCGTCCATGTAAATGATCAGCCATCCTTCGTTGATCATGTCCCTAAAGTATTCGTTCATCATAGTTTGAAAGGTTGACGGCGAGTTGCATAACCCAAAGAACATTACTGTTGGTTCATAGAGTCCTCGATTAGTGATAAAGGCTGCTTTCCATTCGTCTCCCTTCTTGATGCGAACATTGTTGTATCCCCATCGGAGGTCTAGTTTGGTGAAATATTTGGCGCCTCGTAACTTAGTCATGAGATCGGAAACAAGGGGAAGGGGATATGCGTTTTTGACAGTCCATTCATTCAAGTATCGGTAATCCTGACAGGGTCGAAGTGCTCCACTTTCCTTTTTTGCTACGAAGAAGAATGGTGACGCCTGTGGTGATGTGGATGGTTTAATGTATCCTTTCTTGAGTTGTTCATCAATCCATTCGTCTAACAGCCCTTGTTCCTTGACCGATAGAGGATAAAGCTTACTAGCTTTTGGAACAAAGCCTTCCTTTGTGTTAATTGCGTGATCCCATGGTCGACTGGATGGGAAGCGTTCTGATGCCTTTTTGTCAAAGATGGTGCGCCATTGCTCATATTCCGTAGGTAATGCGGTGGATGGTTCGTCTTTCTTTAGCCTATGCTCTAGTTCCTGTGATGTGGACGTCTTAACTCTAATCCAGTAGTCATCTTCACCCCATTGCTGGGAATCGAGGGCTAGCTGCCAAATTGCTTTTGACGACGTGTCCAGATCTCCAATTTTCAGAGATTTTTCTCGCCAGTTGATGATCGGGTTATTTTCTTCTAACCATGGTATTCCTAGAATCATTCGTTGATTGCCTAGCTTAGTGATCCAGAACCAATTGATAAATTGCTGTCCTTCGATCATGTAGCATATCTTGGTTCGATGTGTGATCATTCCTTTCATATTTACTGTTCCATCTGCGTTTCTAACCTTGATTGGTTTCTTAAGTCGTTCTTTCCTGAGCTCCTTTACTGCTCCTTCATCTACAAAGTTTCCTTCTGCTCCACAATCGATTAGGGCAGATGTTCCAGCGGGTAAATCGGTCGATTTGATAGTTAATGAAATGCGCTTGTCATTGTTGGATAATACTATTACAGAATCAAGCGCTAACTGTTCAGATCTCGATAATAAGGAAGGGCCAACCGCTGAGTGACGCTTCCTAACTAAAAACCCTCATTCTCGAATTCGTTTAAGAGGGCATTCTTCTCTTCAGTAGACATTGCTGAAAAGATGGCTCTAATTTTCTTTACTGGTTCGTCCTCTTCCTTCTGTTGTTCCTCAGTGACAGAACGGACTGCTTTATTCTGGTAAGAAGACCTGGATGAAGACGCATCATTGCGTTTCGGGCAGTTCCTGGAGATGTGTCCCTGTGTTCCACATCTGAAACACTTGCCGGTCTTTCGGTATTCCTCTTTTGATCATCCGTTAATCGGCTAGGAATCGTGGTATTTATAGCTCTGATTGCTCCAGATCGGTTGTTATTGTTTCGATTGAAACGTGTTCCAGATCCATCATTGGTTCTCTTGTTTCCTTGTCCTGTCATGTCCCAAGCGTTATGGTGATCCTCGGCCTTATCATAGGCTTCTTGCATCGTCTTGATTTTCCTTTGGTCCTGTAAAATCGTTCTAGCAAGTTCTAATGGTAGTCCTTTGACGAATGCCTGCAATTGAGCGGGTATCCCAGTGAGCCCAGAGGTTCCTATGTCCATGCGGAATTTTCTAATGTATTCTGGGACTGAAACGCCATTTCCAACTCTTAATTTGGATAGATTGTTCAGGGCTCGGAGGGCGCTGTTGACTTCCCCCCAGTCATTGATGAAACGTGTTTCAAATGCTTCATAATTGCTCCATTTGAACGTGGCTGTGGTACTGCCCTTGTTGTCATTCAATTCGCTTCGAATGATAGTTTTCCAGTCGTCTAGTTCTGGTCCCATGCAAGCAAGTGCGTATCTGACCTTCTTCTCATCTTTTCCTTCATAGTTCTGTTCGTTGAGGGTAAAGTAATCCTCCAGTTGTCCTAAAAATGACCTTGCTTCGATTCGTTTACCTGTAAAGGGTCGTATAGGCTGCGGTTTGATATCTCCTTTAGAGCCTGCACTGGTTTCAGATGCCATTCTCGGTTCAGGAGTGATCGGTGGTTCGGGGTTAATCGGTGGTTCAGGGGTTGGTGTTCTGGTGATTGGTTTTGGTTCTGGAGTAGGGGTTCTACTCGGAGTTCTGGGTGTCGGAGATGGGGGTGGTCCCTGTTTCGAGTAATCTGTATCAAACGGGTTTTCCTCAAGCTTGGCTTGTTTGATTCGTAGTAATTCCTCCCACTCTGCTAAAAGACTGGCTGTGATTCCGTGTCGGTTGCTGTCTCTAAAGAATCTTCTGTAGAGGGTCCTTCCTGGTTCGTTTTCTGGTTCCTTGACAAGGTAGAGCGATTCTCCTTGTATTTCACTACCCCAGTCTAGGTAGATTTGATCGGGTAAATCGAATTCAGATACCCCTGAATAGAAGTCTCCTGAAAAGTATTCGTTCGGGACTGGTTTGTTTCGTTTCCGTCCTTCTGTAACAAAGTACCAGGTTGGTTGGTAGAGAAAAACTTCTCGTTGTTCAAGGTAGTATTTCCCCTTATAGGTGACGGATCCGTTCGGGGGTCGTTCCTGAGAGCTGCGGGTCTCAATGGTGTCGGCTAGGGATGATACCCTGAGCTAGTCCTGAGTTCCAACTTATGTTACGGTCGATGTCCACAACGTCGTTCAGCGTCCAAGTCTACAGCGACAAACAGAGTCTCGGTCTGTTCCCAATCACTGGACGAGGGTCCTAGGCACTAAGTCTGATGATGACGAAGGCTAGAGAGAGAGCGAGGAGAGCGGTAGAGGCGACGAGCAAATGAGCGTTCGAGTTATGGATAAGATTCGACTAAGTTGGAACTAAAGAACTATGGTACATGAGAGGGGTTTATATACGTTAGGAGAACAATAAGAATATAAGGGGAAAGAGCATAGCTATCTAAGAAGGGAAAGATGAAGGTAGCTACCAAAGGAGATAACGTCCAAGCGTAACTATGGGTTTGTAACAAGTAAATGTAGTCCGTTAACAAAGGGAAAAGAGAATTGTAACAGTCCTGAGTTCCAACTTATGTTACAGTTGATGTCCACAACGTCGTTTAGCGTCCAAGTCTACAGCAGCAAACAGAGTCTCGGTCTGTTCCCAACCACTGGACAAGGGTTCTAGGCACTAAGTCTAACGATGACGAAGGCTAGAAAGAGAGCATTCAGGTTATGGATAAGATTCGACTAAGTTGGAACTAAGGAACTACGGTACATGAGTGGGGTTTATATACGTTGAGAGAACAATAAGAACTTAAAGGGGAAAGAGCATAGCTATCTGAGAAAGGAAAGGTAAAGGTAGCTATAAAAGGAGACAACGTCCAAGCATAACTATGGGTTTGTAACAAGTAAATGTAGTCCGTTAACAAAGGGAAAAGAGAATTGTAACAAATACAAGTATGGGGATAAATACCCATTCTTGCCGGTGTTTCCATCCAATGGACCAAAAACTGGGTCAATGAGACATGTATGAGAGTTGGCAAAACTCACAGCCAAAGAAATGGTACCTGAACAATACCATCAGTACCTCAAGATCTTTGAGAAAGGAGCATCAGAGCGCATGCCGGCTAGAAAGCCTTGGGATCACGCAATTGATACTAAACCAGGCTATCAACCCCAGAAAGGGAAGGTCTACCCCCTATCCCCAGATAAGCTTCAGGAAGTACGGAACTTTGTGGATGATCAACTGGCAAAAGGGTATATCCGACCCTCGAAATCACCACAAACGTCACCCGTCTTCTTTGTAAGCAAGAAGGATGGAAAGAAGCGAATGGTTCAGGACTACTGATACCTGAACGAGTGGACAGTTAAGAATAACTACCCACTACCACTAATATCGGAACTTGTAGATTGAGCAGGAAGCGCGAAATACTTCACTAAGCTAGATCTTAGATGGGGTTACAATAACGTACGGATCAAGGAAGGCAATGAATGGAAAGCTGCCTTCACTACCCCCGAAGGTTCTTTTGAACCAGTAGTGATGTTCTTTGGGCTGACCAACTCGCCAGCCACCTTCCAAGCAATGATGAACGACATTTTCTGCGATATGATCAACGCAGGAAAAGTCATTGTATACATTGACGACATACTCATCTTTACCAAAACAAAAGAGGAGCATGACGCAATCGTACAACAAGTCTTGCAACGATTGAAAGAAAATTATCTGTATGTAAAACCAGAAAAATGTGTCTGGTGCATAGAGGAAGTCGAATTCCTAGGGGTGGTCCTTGGACCCAAAGGAATTCAAATGGATACAAAGAAGGTCGAAGCTATCATTAGCTGGCCCACACCCTCATGTGTCAAAGATGTACAAAGATTCTTAGGCCTTGCCAATTACTATAGGCGCTTTGTACAGGACTTCGCAAAAATTGCATGACCATTGCACGATCTGGTCAGAAAAGAAAAAACATGGGAATGGACAGAGGTCCAAGAAAAGGCTTTCAAAAGCCTGAAAAAGATATTTATGGAACAACCCCTGCTAGTTGCCCCGGATTCAGATAGGAAGTTCAGGGTAGAGTCAGATGCATCAGACTATGCTACAGGTGGCGTCTTATCTATGCTCTGCAAGGATGACAAATGGAGGCCAGTGGCCTACCTATCAAAGTCGCTCAATGATACCGAGCGCAATTATGACGTTGATGAGCTGTGTCCAGCTACGACCGTGTAGGGCTTCTTCAAAAGCCTTACCTTCGGAATGCTAGGGATCCCACACATGCGCTGACCCCTTTACTAATATTTGTACTTGCCAAGGTTGTCGACAACATCCGATTATCCGACGCTCTTTTCCGCGCGACAGTCATTCACCCGATAAGGCCAGGTTCCGATTATCTGACGAGATCCGACAGTCACACAGCGCAGGTCTATTCCGCAAGCCGCCTCCCATTACCACCGCCTGTACACCACAGTCTGCCTCCCCGCAGTGCAGCCGGCTGACTCAGCACGACCATGACAGGAAGGACGGACGTATAGCCACTGCCGGATCGGGATACATCGTTGCATCAGTCACAATACCGATCACTCGGTTCATCAATGATCGATCACAAGAAGACTATTTTCCGCCCAGGAAAATGGCTTACGATCGACTATGTATGACAGTCACTAGGGAGCAACAAGCAAGGACCTATATCGGATAACGGGATCACGTCCAAAATGCAGGAACGCGACTGCCAAAGAAAGAGATAGCGGCACAAGCGGTTTTTACAGGTCACCGGAGCGGCGTTTGACGCTAGTGCCCTGCGCACATCAGAGACATACCAGGGTCGCACTACGAAGCCATACAACGGCAGCAAATGAAGGATTTTCCGAGTGTCTAGGCTACATTGAGGATTACCTTTCAAACACGGATTTGGACGAAGGAGTAGAAATTGCAGAGTCGTTTCGTCTCAGTAGAGTACAAAAAGTATATAAAGTGTTTGTTTTCCTCAGTAAAAATAAGAAGAAGTTCCCCCTCAGTCCAAGTCTCATCGGTTTTGTCTCGTCTCTTAGTTTCTCCGTCTCTCTCTATCATTCTTGTTCTCTCTCTCTGGCTTTCCAGTCCTCAGTCGCGTTCAACGCATTTGCCCTCGTCGCCTACGAGCTTAAAAGTCGTCTCGGACACTGTGCACCATGTTCAGCACAACGGTACAAAGTCGCTGCACACCGCGGCGGGTGTAATTATCCTATTTTCTGCACTTCCGCGCTCCCCGGATTATCCGCTATCCGATTATCCGTTATCATCCGGCGTGGCACTATTAGCTGATTATCCAAATCCGCATACCCGTGTGCTAATCACCGCCCCACAGTGGTTTTGACGGGACTCCTTTTGGGACTCACGCAACACATTCCCCGTCTTTAGCCGGTGGAGTAGGATATCAACGTCCATGACAAAGAAATGCTAGGTATTATGCGTTGTCTGGAAACATGGTGTCACTATTTAGAAGGAGCATGTGAACAGTTTGAAATTTGGACTGATCACAAAAACCTCGAGTATTTTATGAGCACAAAAAAGTTGAATCGCAGACAGGCCAGATGGGCCTTGTACCTAAGTCAATTTAATTTTCTCTTGCACCATAAAGCAGGTGTTACTATGGGAAAGGCCAATTCTCTGTCCAGGAGGCCAGACCATAAAAAGGGGGTGGATGATGACAATAAGGATGTCACGCTCCTCAAACCAGATTTTTTCCGAATTGCAGCACTACGTCACGGACACGTATTCATTCATACCTCAGAGAAGGAATTGTTAAACAAAATTCAACACTCTGAAGCACGTGACGAAGCAGTAATAAAAGCAGTGGAAGCCATGAAAAAAGCTGGTGTCAAAACACTAAATGCTCGAGAATGGGAGATGGAGCAAGGACTTATCCTCTGGCAAGGAAAAGTCTATGTACCTAGGGATGAGAAGTTGCAGATGGAAATAGTCCACCTACACCATGATACACCTATTGCTGGACATGGAGGACAGTGGAAGACGATTGAACTCGTCACAAGAAATTACTGGTGGCCTGGAATCACCAGATTTATTAAAAAATACGTTAGTGGGTGTGACAAGTGTCAGCGGAATAAAAACTTCCCGGAACCACCAGCTGGAAAGCTAATGCCAAACTCAGCACCAGCTCAGCCGTGGACACATATTTCCGCAGACTTCATTACAAAACTACCTGGTCACAATGCGATCTTGGTAGTTTGTGACAGAATGTCAAAAATGGCGCACTTTATCCCCACATCAGAAGAAACCTCGGCCCAGGGCCTAGCTACATTATTCAGGGACCATGTTTGGAAACTTCATGGACTTCCTGAGTCTATAATTTCAGATTGCGGTCTACAGTTTGCCGCACAAATGATGAAAGAGCTGAATCAAATGTTGGGCATCAGTACAGATTTGTCCACAGCATTCCATCCACAAACAGATGGACAAACTGAACGAATGAATCAGGACTTAGAACAGTACCTGAGGATCTTCGTAGATCATAGGCAAGAAACGTGGTCTGGATGGTTAGCCATCGCTGAATTTAGTTACAATAACAAAATTCAGGCATCTACCAAGCAGACGCCATTCTTTGTCAACTATGGCAAACACCCCAGGATGGGAATCGAACCAAGAAGGGAAGGAAGTCACCCAGCAGCATCAGAGTTTGCTCAAAAAATGAAGGAAATTCACGAAGAAACTCAAGCTGCCTTACTAAAATCACAAGGTGACATGAAACTGTACACGGATAGACACCGATCAGATGCACCAGAATACAAAGTTGGAGACAAAGTCTGGTTGTCAACAAAAGATTTAAGATTGACAGGGCAACCAACTAGGAAGCTGGTGGAAAGATGGATTGGCCCATATCCAATCAAGAAAATAGTGTTGCCAAATGCAGTGGAACTAGACCTGCCTTTCTCTCAACAGATCCATCCCGTGGTAAATGTCTCATGAATCCGCCCATGGAAACGACCAATGAAAGGGCAAAAAGCACAACCCCCACCGCCAATTGAAATAGACAGTGAAAAAGAATATGAAGTAGAAGAAATAATAGATGTAAGACTAAAAAGGAATAAGATGGAGTACTTGGTCAGGTGGAAAGGATACACCACCAAGCATAACTCCTGGGAACCACTCGAAAATCTACAAAATGCAAAAAGAAAAATAAAACACTTTTACGATAGAAACCCTGGAGCAATCAGAAGGCTTGACAAAGCAACCTTTAATGGGTTGACTTTCAGACCTTATGAAAACTTCACACAATCCTCAGACTAAATAGTGTCCAAAATCGATGTTAATGCAGTAGCACCAGCTGCAAAATGGGAACAAAACTGGCAAAAATGGAAAGGGAGAAAGGGTTTAGACACCCTTACAGAGCCAGGAGATGTGGAAGGGCCATGTCAATGCAACATGTGCCTACGCCAATCGCATGATATAGCGCCTCGCGCTGAAACAATTGAGGACCTCACCCCACCTTCACGCCCACTCTCCCCCATCATTGAGGAAATAGAGGAATCATACGTGATAGAGCGCGATGCGCTGAAAGATAACGATGAAGTTTAAATTTGTCTGGAAGCCAAATCTTGAAAAGGGGGTACTGTCATGACCAACTGAAAAGCTTCGGCTTTTTCACCAAGTCATTTTCATTTTATTATTTATTTTCTTCATATTATATAAACATGTGCTGACTAAGCAGGCGCCTATCGCTTGGCGCTTAGATAAAAATAGTAGATAAGATACCGGAGCACGGCGTTGATGACTCATTACTATTACTACATGCGCAGTCGTCTTACTCATACAGATACTATAATTAGAGTAGGGCTCAGGGTAGTGCACAGACCACCTGTCGTAGTATATAAGGAGTGTAATCCAGCACCCAGAGTCCTCAGTCGAGTTCTCTCAGGTTTCCCCTCCCTCCTCTCCTCCTCCTGTCCTGTTCACTGTTTGGGGCTCTTAGGCATCACGCTGAGGGAGTCCTGATAGCGCCTGCATTTCCACACTAAAACATTGAAGGAATTTTCGTTCCTTGAAATCCTTCCTGACGAAATAACTACCAAGACAATCTGTCTGCTGGGTCATGATCCATCTCTGGCAATCATTCATGCTTGCACTTTTTTCCAACTGGAGTACCCCCAACCAGTAGACCTTTTAAGGAGATATCCAGCTCCATGTTGAGACACAATAGTTAATAGCCTACAAAGAGACTACCATCTAGAATCTCGAATCGCCCAAAGTCGATGTTGATCTGACCAGTTTGGCTAACTCCTCCCTGATGGCATGCAATCAACCTGGTTGATAGAGAAATGATAGACTTGACAATTTGAGTTGTTCATACATAACATGTAAGTTACTGTCCACTGCCAAGTTGAAAAGAGAATTGTGCTTTTGATATCCCAGCGCCTTACTGGGGTTCCTGCGACTGTGACCCACATGCTGGTATGGTGTCCTTGTCCTTGTTCCCAGAGTCTATGTTTAATGTCGCACTCCTAACGACAGTGATCATAGACAACCTTCCCCTCAGGTTGTTCCTTAACTATAAGATCTTGGACAACCTTCCCCTCAGGTTGCCCCTTCAGGGTTCTCCTGACTTTTAATACCCTGGTTCCTAGGATAGTCTTTTACTGGCACTATCATTCCTTGGCTGATGATCCTGACACCGATCTATTCAACCCTCCTTTGATGGTTTCTTATCCAGGGCCATCTCCCTGATGAAGTGACGTATGCCTCATTTGTTCTGCAGGTGGCTTCTGCATTTTGCAACTGACTGTTGCGTGGCGATGTTCTTTTCTCTGGCATCCATCTTTCCATTGGTCCAAAATTAATCCAAGCGCTCAACCAATATTGCCCAAGTGATCCACTATTACACTCATCACCATATCACTCTAATGTGTGAGGAGCAGTGTGTGACTCTTGTGTTCCTGGATATTGCAACAACTACTGGGGCTGCATCGGATCCTTTCCTTTCCACTAAATGATTGTGGCAACTAAAACTATGTCCATTTGTTACAGCAGTTGACATCTGCTTTCCTTCATCTTCAATTGATCCTGGGTGCTCCACCAGCAATCAATCTCTTCCTTCGGCTATCCTGAAACATAATGACGCCTCCTAGACAGGAGGAATGCTGCCTCTTCATCAGTGATTGTGCTTCCTAACACAACCACAGCTCAATGTGGTCAATAGCGCACCCACACTTGAGTCTTTGATTTAATTCCAACAACTGACCAGATGACATGATGCCTGGGACTTCACTAGAGTGTCCTCGTGCTCAGATCAATAGATCTGATATGTGATTGGTATCTCTAGACTGTACACCCTTGATACATGGCATGCCAAATGGTTTTCTTCAACAGTTCCACTGTCTTTTCCGTAGTACTGATGCTGGTGCCTGCAAGACCCTGCCCAGTCAACTACAGCGTGCTCCAAGCTCTTGTTCAATACTATTTTGTTGCCAGTAACCATAAATGGTAGTAGTCACTTGACAATGGTCAAATGAGTCTATCTGTTGTTGGTGTTGAAGTCGCCTAGATCCTCGAGGCTGCCCACAGGCACATGGTGTGATGTGTGTGAGGTCAGG
This sequence comes from Amanita rimosa, assembly GCA_023014395.1. NCBI lineage: Eukaryota > Fungi > Basidiomycota > Agaricomycetes > Agaricales > Amanitaceae > Amanita > Amanita rimosa. The sequence goes on from JAEBUO010000005.1 coordinate 628,765, forward strand.
CGATAGGTTTTGAAGCAGGTTTTAACTCTTTGTCACTGTGATCTGCAATGAGGGGGATGGGCTCATCGCTGTGACTCATGATGAGGGGTGTGGCACAAAGACTTAAGATTATGTTACGAGCTCACGCTCAACACAAATCCACAAGCCTCGCAGAGAGAGGAGGAGGATAAGAAAGAGAGAAGGAAATGGTATTGAGACTACATTAGACAGAATCTAATGCCCATACAATGAGTGTAAGATAAACTATCTTAAGTCTTGGGGAACCAAGACTACCTACAGCTGGTCTTATATACTATTCTACTAAGACCCCTTGCGACCCTTCCCACTGGCACCTCTACAGCCTCAGTGACTCATACTGCTTGAGCGCTGCTTCCAGACCCTTGAGTGCTGCTTCCAGACCCTTGAGCGCTGCTTCTGGACTTCATCTATCTTTAGCGATGCTGTGCACCCTTGACAGTTCCACATGCGCCCATGGCCTAGAACCTTCCCCTCAGCCTGGAGTTCCCACAGTCTTCGTCTGGGCCCTATTCCATGAGGCATACTGCTCACAGGCCTCCCACAATCCCCAACAGGGAGTTGCTATTGCCATATCAAGCTGTCAAGCATTGCCGCTGATCCCATGCCTTATTAGGGTGATGTACTGATGCGCTGATGTGATCTGCGCGCACTGCCACCCAGGGTTGCAATCTCCTTCCTAATATGTAGGTGGTTGGCCCAACCAACCATTGTCTTGTCTTCTAGTGAGCACTCCCACGCGCTAACCCACACAAAGTGTTCCTATAGTCCCTTCCATGATCCCAGATCATGTATAGATGTCCCAGAGTGGTCCCAGACCATTAGCAAGATAAAAAGAAGAAAAAGATGCGTTAGGATGGATTCCTAACAAATCTCCTGCTCGGTTATCCTTTCCTTTCCAGATCCGGTATAGACAGATCGAAATCTTTTGATCCAATTGGACTTCCTGCGCCAGTGTGAAGTATGTTCTCATCTGCCTCAACCATCCATCAACCATTCGAGGATCTCCTTCGTAATAGTCTGGCATCTCGGCTTTGGTAAGAGGTGCAGGTGGCGGTATTGGGTTGGCTCGACGATACTCGTTTACTATTCCGGCCACCACTTGTCCAACTGCTGTGATGGTTTCCTCTCGCTGCATTTGCTGTCTCTGGATAACATCTTCCTGAGCAACTACTTGCGCTGGAGTGGTGCCTTGAGGAGCAGGTAACTCTGTCTCTTCTGCCCAGACAGTTCACCATCCCATCAATGCATTGTACATGTTTGCAAGCATATCGGTCGTAAACCGGAATGCTCCCAACCGCTTATGCCCTGAGCCAGATCTGTTCATTAGATCCAAGTGTGCCCATCCATCATACCCATTCATTTGCTTGTCAATGTGATAGCAATGGTCCAAACCATGGGTTCGCCAAATTGAAATTCTAATTCATTCATTTCTCATGTTCGGATCTGTAAAGGATCTATGAGTTGAAACCCATAGACCCTGGTTTGGTGGTTTCTTAAGTCCTGCCATGTGCCGTACACTGAACCAATCTTTATTGGACCTTGTACCTGTAGCGCTGTGGCCGTTACTTGTAAATAAAACTATCCCTTACATAATCAGTGACACGCAACTTAAGGTTGCGTGACCACACATAAATATAATATTTATTTTAATATTTATTAATGACATGCATATCTAGTATGCATGTCCATTTGAATTAATGAATCTAGAATGTAAAGGGATACATTGACAAAGACAATGTATATCCGTTACACTCTCCCCAACTAGATTGTTCTAAGGATCAATCTAAAGACCAAAGGAAACAAAAAGAAGATTAATTCTCCTTGCATTTAGAAGTGGGTCCCTGTGCTCCATTCTAAAGGAGGTAGGGATCTCTTGTCATATATGAGGACTGTGTCTCAGTCCTCAGGTAGAGGTTTGTTGATGTGCTAAGTGCGCATCAATCAGATGATGGGAGAATGAAAAAAAAATTGAGGACTCTTGCAAATGAAATGTGTTGTCCTCGCACCCTCCCCAACTAGATTGTGCCAAAGGTACAATCTACAGATCCGTAAAAAAAAATTCTGGCAGATCCTCAGTATCTTTTGCTTAGAAGTAGCATATTGGCTACTTCTATTGTAACATTGAAAGCAAGAAGGTATTGTATGATCCTTCTTTATATTTGGACCGTCACAATCCACTCAAGTTTGAGAGCATGCTTTCATCGAAGACCAGTCTCTGGTCTTGAAACTGTTTATCAGTTTCACATCTAAATTAGACTCATAGCTTGAGTCTATCAGATTATTTCTCTTTGGCGCAAGTGCACCAGTCTTGAGACAAATTCCATATTGTCTCCTTCATCTCTTAGGGCACTTCTGTGAAAGGCCTCATGTTGTTCCTCAGCAGAGGCATAATGCCATTCCGCTTCTAGAGTTATTTCTGGTTCTGCTAATAAGGCAGAACCATTGGTGACATTGTCATCCTGAGACGGCTCATAGTTGTCTCCTTTTTTTACTCTTGAGATGCTTTCCATGGAAGGCCCTCACTCTCTTTCATGAAGAGGTACCATATTGGTCCTCTGTAAATGACTCATAGTCATCTTGTTCGTCTCCCGAGGTGCTTCCTTGAAAGGCCTCGCTTTCATCTCATGGAGAGGCACCATATTGGTCCTCTGTAGATGACTTGTAGTCATCTTGTCATCTCCTGAGGCGCTTTCTCGAAGAGGCCTTGCTATCTTCTTCGAAAGAGGGTACCTACTCTCCCCCTTTAAATTTTTCTCTGGGTTCTGAAGAAGAAATTGAGAAGCGTGTAGCTTCTCAGGGCATGCACTCTTGTTGAGCGCAGATAGGTTTGACAAACTCTCCATAAGTGGAGAGTTTGAGAGCTCCTCCGGGCAACTGGAGGAGAATTGAGAAGTGCAGAGCTTCTCAAAGCGTGCGCTCTGTTGAGCGCAAGCAAATCAAAGGAACTCTCTGTAGATGGAGAGTTCAAGGGCTCCTCCAGGTATCTGGAGGAGAATTGAGAAGCCCAGAGCTTCTCAAAGCGTGGGCTCTGTTGAGCGCAGGCTAATTGAATGAACTCTCCATAGATAGAGAGTTCGAGAGCTCCTCCAGGTAACTGGAGGAGAATTGAGAAGCTTAGAGCTTCTCAAAGCGTGTGCTTTATCAAGCGCAGGTAAATCAAAGGAACTCTCTGTAGATGGAGAGTTCAAGGGCTCCTCCAGGTATCTGGAGGAGAATTGAGAAGCCCAGAGCTTCTCAAAGCGTGCACTCTGTTGAGCGCAGACTAATTAGATGAACCCTCCATAGGTAGAGAGTTTGAGAGCTCCTCCAGGTAACTGGAGGAGAATTGAGAAGCTTAGAGCTTCTCAAAGCGTGCGCTCTGTTGAGCGCAGGATAATTGAATGAACTTTCCATAGATAGAGAGTTCGAGAGCTCCTCCAGGCAACTGGAGGAGAATTGAGAAGCATAGAGCTTCTCGAAGCGTGCACTTTATCAAGTGCAGGCAAATTGAGTGAACTCTCCATAGGTAGAGAGTTCACAAGCTTCCCCAAGTATCTGGAGGAGAATTGAGAAGCCTAGAGCTTCTCAAAGCGTGCGCTTTGTCAAGCGCAGGTAAAATATAGGAACTCTCCATAGGTGGAGAGTTCAAGGGCTCCTCCAGGTAACTGGAGGAGAATTGAGAAGCGCAGAGCTTCTCAAAGCGTGCGCTCTGTTGAGCGCAGGCTAATTGAATGAACTCTCCATAGATAGAGAGTTCGAGAGCTCCTCCAGGTAACTGGAGGAGAATTGAGAAGCTTAGAGCTTCTCAAAGCATGCGCTTTATCAAGCGCAGGCAAATTGAGTGAACTCTCCATAGGTAGAGAGTTCACAAGCTTCCCCAAGTATCTGGAGGAGAATTGAGAAGCCTAGAGCTTCTCAAAGCGTGCGCTTTGTCAAGCGCAGGTAAAATATAGGAACTCTCCATAGGTGGAGAGTTCAAGGGCTCCTCCAGGTAACTGGAGGAGAATTGAGAAGCGCAGAGCTTCTCAAAGCGTGCGCTCTGTTGAGCGCAGGCTAATTGAATGAACTCTCCATAGATAGAGAGTTCAAGAGCTCCTCCAGGTAACTGGAGGAGAATTGAGAAGCTTAGAGCTTCTCAAAGCGTGCGCTTTATCAAGCGCAGGCAAATTGAGTGAACTCTCCATAGGTAGAGAGTTCATGAGCTCCTCCAGGTAACTGGAGGAGAATTGAGAAGTGCAGAGCTTCTCAAAGCGTGCACTCAACAGAGCGCAGGCTAATTGAATGAACTCTCCATAGATAGAGAGTTCGAGAGCTCCTCCAGGTAACTGGAGGAGAATTGAGAAGCTTAAGGCTTCTCAAAGCGTGCGCTTTGTTGAGTGCAGCATGATTTCTTGAACTCTCGATAAGTGGAGAGTTCCAGGATGCCTCCAGATGACTGGAGGTGTATTGAGAAGTGTAGAGCTTCTCAAAGCATGCGCTCTGTCATTGAGTGCAGGCAGATTTCGATAAACTCTCTATAGGTGTAGAGTTTGAGGGCACATAAGTCCCTTTGGATATCTAATGAGACCACAAGGTTCTCTGTGGTCTCTAAACGTCTCTTTGACTGTAAAAACAGTCGACAAAAGGTGGTGCTTTTGTCGAGAAGCACAAGTGCTTCTCATGGTGACGTGTCACACTTCGAGAAGCTTGTAGCTTCTCCGTGCACCCAAGCTCATTGGGTGCAATCATATTTAGTCTGAACACTCTCAAAGTGGAGGGTTCGCTGGTTTAAGCTCTTCGCATTTGCAAGGGTGATGATGCATCACATATAGAGAAGCTTGTAGCTTCTCTGTGTACTGAAATTCATTGAGTGCAAATTTATTGGTCTGAACCCTCTCAAAGTGGAGGGTTCTCAAGTTTAACCCTTTGCATTTGCGAGGGTATCCTCCTGAGGCCAAAGAAAAAAGAGAAGACATCGAAAGATGTCTTCTTTGCACTACTCCTCCTGATGGAAGTGTAAAAAAGTGTAAAGGATCTATGAGTTGAAACCCATAGACCCTGGTTTGGTGGTTTCTTAAGTCCCGCCATGCACCGTACACTGAACCAATCTTTATTGGACCTTGTACCTGTAGCGCTGTGGCCGTTACTTGTAAATAAAACTATCCCTTACATAATCAGTGACACGCAACTTAAGGTTGCGTGACCACACATAAATATAATATTTATTTTAATATTTATTAATGACATGTATATCTAGTATGCATGTCCATTTGAATTAATGAATCTAGAATGTAAAGGGATACATTGACAAAGACAATGTATATCCGTTACAGGATCCCATGATATTACCTCGTGGATTTGGGGATATGCTGGCCAATTGTACTCATCCCAATACTGTGCCTTGATCAGGAACAGATAACAAATCCAGGGATGTCTGGATGGAGCGTGTGTCTGTCATAACGGGGTTTTGGATATGGGTAAGGAGTGGAAATATCCTTTTTAATTTCTCATCTCCAGTTGTCAATTTCCCGTTTCCATGCCTCTGTATTAGACGAGCTTGGTGCATCAAGATCCTCTTTCAACCAGTCTAAGGGATTGGCGACGGATCCACCATTCCATGTCCAATCTACTCCCTGAGTTCTAGTTAGCGCCTTACTGGGTCCATACGCGCTTATGACTGCCTGGGAGTAGGACTTTTTGACTGTAACTTGCCCCAGTTTGGGGAGAGATCTGACAGAGGGATTCTTGGAGACTCCTTGTACAAACGAGGATATGGTCATGGGCGATTTGGACCTAGGTTTTTTTGACTTCCCCTGTCCTCCAAATCGGGCTCTTTTGTTAAATTTTCCATGCTGCTCCAGGTGTTCCAGGTCTTTCCAGGTATAGATCTCATCCTTTTTGAGACTTAATTCCGCCCATTCCAACACATGGAATTTATCTGGTTTTACATTGTCCTGTAAACCAAAAACTGCAGAGTAATCCCTGAGTTCCGGTTCCCATGAGAGAATTCGTTCCAATGTGGGCCACTCCGGCCAATGAAATTGATTGTGGAATTCCTTCTTGAACAAATACAAGTAGCAGTATCTGTTCACTTTCCACGGTGCCATTTTAGGAATAGCCATTGTATAGGACCCGGGTAACACTGGTTTCTCCTTCGAGATCCCTTGGACCCAGCGCTGTGTGAACTCAGCATTCTCTCCTAGTTCGGACAGGAAGTAATCATGATCAGGCAGCGTGAAAATTTCATTCTCCCCATACTGGGATATGCGGGCGGTGTATAATTCCTTGGCAACCTCCATCGAATATATGTGGAAAGATATGGATCATATCTTTCTCCTCGGAGTCTTTCCTCATTCTGGAGTCGCCTTTTGTTTCTCATGACTCGCCCTGCATTCATAATATTGCCATTTAGAGCATGCATCAATCGATTTCTGTTACGATCTGGACTTTTTTCTATGTTTTTCTCTATTTTATTCAGAGGCCTACAGACGTATTACAAGATGCGAGCATACGGCACAAGACCCCTATCCAGATATGGCAGGAGGATTATATAACCCAGGGTGGCTATACAATCAGGGCTATTAGGGGATATTGGGTGAAACGGCGTTCGCGGGAAGGGACTGGGAGTCTGGGTGAGTCCGGACAGGTCTGGGAGATGGGTCTGGGTCTTGTTGCTGCGCGTGCATAGCCTTAGCGGCTGCGCAGACTGTGCACACAGACCAACGACTCAGGTATATAAGGATTGCGTTCTGTAGGTAGGAGTCCTTAAGACTCTAGATTGTTTCCTCCTTGTAGGTTACAGACTACTGTGTCTTAGCTTCGTCTCAATTCATATCTCTTCTCTGAAGCTTGTGATTGTGTCAAGGATTAGTCCTAACATAATCTAGAGTCTTCTACATCACACCCTTCGTCGTTGGTCACAGCGCAGAGCAAAGTCTTGCTCGTCGTCGCGGACAGTGACAAGGAGAGTTTCGTTTTAGTAAACCATCTGACTCTGTACACGTTGCAGCACGTGTCTACAGACAGCCTCGAGGAATCTAGGCGACAACGACTCCAACAACAGATAGCCTCATCTTATCGTTATAAGGTGACTATGGCCAATTGGCTACTGGCAACAAAACAATATTAGACGAGAGCTTGGAGTGCGCTGTAGTCGACCGGGCAGGGTCTTGCAGGCATCAGCACTAGTATTGCGGAAAAGGGGGCGGAACCCTCGAAGACAATCCATTTGTGTGTCGTGTATCAAGGAGATACAGTCTGAGAATACCAATTACGTATCGGATCTATTGATCTGAGCACAAGGACATCTCAGTGAAAACCTGGGCACCACACATCTGGGTCAGTTGAAGGAATTAAATCGAACATTCGAGTGCGGGTGCGTTATTGACCGCATCGAACAGTAGTAGTATTAGGAAGTACTATTACAGAAGAAGAGGCGACATCCCTCTACTTGAGGCGTCATTGAAATCGCGGATCTAGCAAGATCAAAACATAATCGGAATGGCAGGGCTGTTCAATTACGTATTGCCAAGGGCCAGTATGACCCTTGAAGAAATCGGGATCATCTTCTCGATCGGATGGGCGCAGGGGTGCGCAGCAAAGAAATCACCTATTACAGTACCTAAGGCGGTTCGGACCGATAACCGACCTCGCGACGCACATGTCAGGGCTTGGCAGCGCTGGAAGAAGGAACAGAGACGTCTTCAAAAGGAAATGAAACATCAGGAAAAACTAGCGGCATGGCGCGCTGAAGAAGCGGCCATCAAGGAACAAGAGGACGCGTGGCAAGAATTGCTAAAAATACGCCACGAACAGTTAATGCAAAAACGCCGGTTCAAGGAGCTTGAGCAGCAGATAGCCAGGGAAAAGAAAACCCTGGAGGATGTTTTAAATCAGTTGGAAACTGGATCGGCCATACGAGAGGCGTTGTTCAATACGCCATCAAATATTAAACTACTATTGATCAGTTTCAACACCTATACATTGAAACACGACGGATTGGTTTTAACCACCAAGGAACGGAACCGGTTAATGCATGCCCTAAATGGGAATATAGAGGGAGCAGTAGAAGTTCACCAACGATACAACAACTTCTCAGTTCATCCTAATGTTCCCGGATATTGTTATCTCAGTATGATCAAAGTGCAATATTGGAACCAATACAATTGGCCCGCCTATCCTCAGATATTTGAATTGGTGTCATGGGATCCCAGGTTGAGAAACACCAGAGCACGGATCACCATCAAACCCACTCAAGGGGTTGATAATTGCTATCATGTGGAGCCTTGTATGGATGGACTTCAAGCCTGGAGATATATGTTCTTTTTGGAACGAAAAGGGTCAGGACATGAACGGCTCGGAGCGTTTCGATTTACAACCGACATGATGGCACATTTGTATAATGCTATGACTGGATGGCGGACCACATGGGCTGAAGATACAGAACTACCTGCTCCTGCAGGTGCTACCCCGGCTCAAATAGCGGCGCAGGAAGATGTCATCCAGAGACAGCAGGTGCAGCGAGAAGAAACCATCACAGCGATCGGACAGGTGGTGGCTGGAATAGTCAATGAGTATCGATGGGCTAACCCTATACCACCACCCACACCTCTTACCAAAGCCGAGATGCCAGATTATTATGAAGGAGATCCTCGTATGGTAGATGGATGGTTAAGGCAAATGAGAACGTACTTCACACTGGCTCGAGAAACTCAGTTAGATCGAAAAATATCCATCTGTTTATACCGGATCCGAAAAGGAAAAGATAATCGAGCGGGAGATTGGGCAGGAGTGAAACTCAAAGCAGTTCAAGATGCGGACCAAGAATACCAAAACGAAATGGTTAATTCTGGATGGCCAACTAACCTGTCTTGGGCTTCGCTAAATCAAGGTGTTATCGTGAATGATCATGAAATCAGACATCCCTTAAGAAACCAGTTCCCTTTTACCTCATGGGAAGACTTTACAATGCAGATGCATGAATTTTTCATGTCACGAGAAAAGGCAACAGACGCGATCCTGGCTTTGAAGCAAGGAAATACAATGATAGAGGATCATGTAGTCAGGTTCAACGCCCTGGTACCATTGGTCAGGTGGGACAATAGAGTGTTGATCGCATTGTTCAAGCAAAACATTAATCCTGCATTAGGACGAGATCTGATTAGGCACAGGAATCTAGGGGATGATGCAACCCTGAAACAGATCCAGGATCAGGCAATAGAATTAGCGAGAGCTTATCGTAAAGCAACAGAAGCATACGGGCCGGATAAACAAAAAGGTGGATATAAGGAAAAAATGGTCGCTAAGGATAGCAAGCCGAACCAGTTCCAATACAGCACGCCAACAACATCCAAGGATCCGAATGCCATGGATGTGGATAAAAGTAAGAAACCAGTTACCAGAAGTTGTTACAATTGTGGCGAAAAAGAACACTTTGTACGAGATTGCCCAGAACCTAGAAAACCCCGATGGAAGGACACGGGGAAGTGGAGGACAAGAGAAATCAGAATAGAGGAGCTCACCGAGGAGCAATGGAAAGAACTTGGAAAAGAGAAGGGTTTTGGCGAAAGCCAGTAGGCGAGCGCTCAGCGCTGCTGGCTGATAGAGTTTCGAAATCAAACAATGATTCTTGTGTAAATGTACAAGGACTACTATATGAATATTCTTCTCATATTCATCGAATTCAAAACTTAAGTGTGAGCGCCAAACCCCGGATCAAACAATGGACCCCTGCATGGGTAATGAGGAGGATATGGCAACAAAATGAACAGGTTGCTATAGACTGTCTGAAAGGATGGGTTCATGAGAAACGTTTATCTGAAGTGACACCGCAACTATTAAAGGAGCTGAACCAACAATCAGAATCCAAAGCAATGTGGAACTTGGCACAGTTGCGACAACAAATTGTCAAAGCTTCAGGAAAACAAGAAAAGAACCTTACAGGAATCATAACTACTATGGATACAGGATCCACAATTCCTGTTACGGCTTTAGTTGACTCAGGATGCACCGGATCGTGCATTAATGATGAGTTTGTGGAAAAGCATCGGATGAACAAGTGACGACTTCTACGGCCGGTGCCAGTTTACAATGCAGATGGAACTCATAATACCATGGGGAATATCGAATACATGGTTCAGTTCAAACTACGGATCGGAGACCATGAAGAAGTCATGGACTGTTGCGTCGCACGATTGGGAAAAATGGACCTGTTTTTGGGTCATGACTGGTTACAACTGCATAATCCAAGTACGAACTGGAAAAAGCATGAAGTAACTTTCAGCCGTTGTCCGGGAACATGCTGGAATCAATCCAGTGTGAACAAGCCTGAGGAGGAGGTAGAGGAAACCGAATCCTTAGAAGAAGGAGAGCGTCTGCTTGCAGTATATATAGGATTGGAAGAGTTAAAGTTACGACCACTCTCCACTGACATCGCAGCAAAAGAAGCCTTGGCTAGTAAGAAGCGGTCGTTAGAAGAGACGGTACCTAGGCACTATCTCAAATATCGTAAAGTCTTTGAGAAAGAAACGTTTGATGAATTACCACCAAGACGACCATGGGATCATGCCATCAAGTTTATTCCTGGAGGACAACCGACTGATTGTAAAGTATACCCATTGAATAAAGAAGAACGGGAACAGTTGGATGAATTCCTGGAAGAAAACCTGAAATCCGGACGAATTAGACCAAGTACTTCTGAACAAGCGTCACCATTCTTCTTTGTCAAGAAAAAGGATGGTAAACTGAGACCAGTACAGGATTACCGGAAGTTAAATGACATCACGCGGAAAAATCGATATCCATTACCATTAATTGGTGAATTGATTGATCGACTATCAAAAGCCAAGGTTTTCTCAAAAATGGATATTCGATGGGGCTATAATAACATTAGGATTAAAGAAGGTGATAAGTGGAAGGCGGCTTTTAAAACTCATTGGGGCCTATTTGAACCTTTAGTCATGTTTTTCGGCCTTTGCAACTCTCCAGCAACATTTCAAATGATGATGAACGATATCTTCCAACAGGAAATTGCGGAAGGTTGGGTCGTCATTTATATGGATGATATTCTAGTGTTTTCCAAATCACAGGACGCACACATGATGCATGTTAACCGAATCTTAGCAAAACTGGAAAATCACAAGTTATCATTGAAACTGGAGAAATGCTGGTTTGATCAACCTCAGATAGATTTTCTGGGACTTGTTATTAGTCAAGATTCCATTCAAATGGAGAAAGGCAAAGTACAGGCGGTGATTGATTGGCCGGTGCCTACATGTAAACGGGAACTCCAACAGTTCTTGGGCTTTATTAACTTCTATCGGCAATTTGTGCCAGGATTTGCTAAAATGGCAAAACTGCTGACAGGTCTTACTGGCAAAGTTGAGTGGCTCTGGACCGATCAACAGACCTTGGCCTTTCAGGGACTGAAAGACCTTGTGGCGAGGGAGGTAGTCCTCAAAATTCCCGATGACGACGGTCAATTTCGTGTTGAAGTAGATGCGTCTGATTTTGCAATTGGTGGAATTTTGTCCCAACAAAGCAAGGATGGTACATGGCGACCGGTGGCGTTTATTTCAAAGTCGTTAAATGAAGCTGAACGGAACTATGAGATCTATGACAAGGAAATGCTTGCGGTCATGCATGCGTTTTACGAATGGTCTCACTACCTGAAAGGTGCAAAGGAACAGATTGAGGTCTTAACGGATCATCAAAACCTCACGTATTTCCGAAAACCACAAAACTTGAACAGACGACAGGCGCGATGGGTCACCGACTTACAGGAGTTCAACTTTGTCATTAAACACCAGTCCGGAAGGTCCAACTCAAAAGCGGATTTATTGTCAAGAAGAGCAGGACATGAAAAGGGACAAAATGATAATGAAGGAGTGATACTCCTGAAGGATCATTTGTTTGTAAGGGTCTATGATGATGATCAGGCAATCGAGGACATCATCAAGGAGATTCAAAAGGTCTCGGCTCGGCAATGGGAAACTCAGGTTCGGCAAGGTATCGAGCAGCAGGACCCGGACTTTAAAATCGAGAAAGAACTAGTTGAATGGAAGGGTCGGATTTACGTTCCAGCGGACGCACGGATCAGGGGTGACCTAATTCAGATTCATCATTCCTGGGGACATTCAGGGGTAGTCAAAACCGTGGAAAGCCTCACCCGTAATTTCTGGTGGCCGCAAATGTGAAAGGACATTGAGCGATTTGTACGAGGATGCGAAACGTGCCAGAGAGCAAAACCGGATCGACAGCCAAGAGCGGCGCCATTAAATCCAAATGAGATCCCGGACGCACCATGGGAGGTTATATCGGTAGACTTAATTGGACCACTACCGGATTCCAAAGGAAATGACATGATCATGGTAGTAGTAGATTGGTTCACAAAAAAGGCGTACTTCCTCCCAACTACATTGTCAATCACGTCACAAGGAGTAGCGGTTCTATTCCGAGACAACGTCTTCAGGGAACATGGCCTGCCAAGAAAGGTCATTAGCGATCGGGGGCCGCAATTCGTTTCCAAATTCATGGACGATCTGTATGGGATCTTAGGAATACAGGCTAACAGATCCACGGCTTATCATCTGCAAACCGATGGACAGACAGAACGCGTTAATCAGGAAGTCAAAGAATTCCTGACAATGTTTGTCAATCATCGACAGGGTGATTGGCTTGCGGTGGCTCAATTCTGCCATAATGACCGGATACACTCGTCCACTGGGTTTTCACCGTTTTTCATGAACTATGGGAGACATCCCAACAAGGGGATGAACCCGCTGTATCAACCAAAAACCGTGGTCATGGAGGAACTAGTTAAGGAGATCGAGGATGTCCATGCCAAAGCTAAAACCGCGCTGGAGAAAACCGCTGAAGCAATGAAAAAGCGGTGGGATGCTCACAAAGCACCAACACGAAATTACCAACCCGGAGACAAGGTGTACCTTAGTACCAAAAATTTGCCAACACTTCGAGCAACTAAGAAGCTGAACGGCAAGTTTGTAGGACCCTTGGAAGTGGTTGAGAAGGTTGGTGCATCTGCATATCGGTTAAAGATTCCCGCAGCATGGAAAATCTATAACGTCTTTAATGAAGTACTCTTAAAACCCTACATTACCCCAGAGTTCCCCAACCAAATTGAAAAGGTTGCCAAACGTAAAGAGGCACAAATGGTGGAGGAATCTGAGGATGATGAATACAAGGTTGAAGAAGCTATGGATAGCAGAGTTAGCGGGCGAAACGGTGGCAGGTTGGAATATTTGGTCAAATGGAAGAACTACCCAGTGGAAGAATCAACATGGGAACCAGCAGAGAACCTGGCTAATGCTAAGAAAGAGGTTCAGAAATTCCACAGGCAAAATCCAAGTGCACCCTGGCGACTGGCGATCACAGACCTACGGTTTAAAAATTGGCAGAACTATACGGATACAAAGGCTCCCAAACGGTTGTTCGGTTGGGAAGACGGCAGATTCGAGCGTGACTACCTCGACAGATTAAAACGGAATTGGCAACGGTGGAAGGGCGACCGCAAACTCATCTACGCTGAACCCGACACGGAAGGGGCGTTCTCAAGAGACCTTGAGCGCGGTGGGCCGGTTAAACCCACGCTTGATTCCTCTAAGGTAAACCATCGCATGACATAGCGCTCGGCGCTGAAGCGATTTACGACCAACGCGTGACTTCCTGGGACGTGAAGTCTTAAGGAGGAGGTCATGTTACGATCTGGACTTTTTTCTATGTTTTTCTCTATTTTATTCAGAGGCCTACAGACGTATTACAAGATGCGAGCATACGGCACAAGACCCCTATCCAGATATGGCAGGAGGATTATATAACCCAGGGTGGCTATACAATCAGGGCTATTAGGGGATATTGGGTGAAACGGCATTCGCGGGAAGGGACTGGGAGTCTGGGTGAGTCCAGACAGGTCTGGGAGATGGGTCTGGGTCTTGTTGCTGCGCGTGCATAGCCTTAGCGGCTGCGCAGACTGTGCGCACAGACCAACGACTCAGGTATATAAGGATTGCGTTCTGTAGGTAGGAGTCCTTAAGACTCTAGATTGTTTCCTCCTTGTAGGTTACAGACTACTGTGTCTTAGCTTCGTCTCAATTCATATCTCTTCTCTGAAGCTTGTGATTGTGTCAAGGATTAGTCCTAACAATTTCGCTCTTTTGCCGTCAAGACCAGGCCATCATGTTTCAATGTGTATACATTGAAACTGATTAACAGTAATTCAATATTTGATGGCGTATTGAACAGCGCCTCCCATACTGACAATCCTGGTTCTAACTGGTTTAAAACATCCTCCAGGGTCTTCCTTTCCCTAGCTATCTGCTGCTTGAGTTCCTTGAACCGGCGCTTTTGTAATAATTGTTCATGGCATATTTTTAATAACTCCTGCCATGCATCTTCCTGTTCCTTGATGGCTGCTTCCTTGGTGCGCCATGCTGCTAATCTTTCTTGACATCTTTGTTCTTTATTGAGACACCTCTGCTCCTTAACCCAGAGCTTCCATGCTCGTACATGAGCATCACGTTGCCGGTTGTCAGTCCAGACTTGTACTATTTTGGATGATTTCTCTTCTGCACATCCCTGCACCCATTCAATCGAGAATACTTTCCCGATCTGAACAAGGGTCATACTGGCCCTTGGCAATACGTAATTGAACAGCCCTGCCATTCCTATTCTTGTTTGATCTTTTTTAGATCCACAATTCCAATGACGCCTCAAGTAGAGGGATGTCACCTTTTCTTCTGTAAACATACTTCTTAATACGTCCACTGTCTGATGTGGTCAATAACGCACCCACACTCAGATCTTCGATTTATTTCTGCCAACTGACCCAAATGTGTGGTGCCTGGGGCTTCACTGAGATGTCCTCGTGCTCAGATCAATAGATCCAATACGTGATTGGTATTCTCAGACTGTTCTCCTTGCTACACAACACACAAATGGATTTTCTTCAGGAGTTCCACTCCCTTTTCCGCAATACTAGTGCTGGTGCCTGCAAGACCCTGCCTGGTCAACTACAGTGTGCTCCAAGCTCTCATCTAGTACTGTTTTGTTGCCAGTAGCCAATTGGCCGTAGTCACCTTACAATGGTAAGATGAGGCTATCTGTTATCGCAGTCATTGTTGCCTAGATTCCTCGAGGCTGTCTGTAGACACATGCTGTAACGTGTACAGAGTCAGACAGTTTGTCGAAAAATGAAACTCTCTTTGTCACTGTCTGCAATGACGAGCAAGACTTGCTCCACACTGTGACTAATGACAAAGGGTGTGATAAAAAAACTCTAGATTATGTTAGGACTAATCCTTGACACAATCACAAGCTTCAAGAGAAGAGAAATATATAGAGACGAAGCCTAGACACAATAGTCTGTGGCCTACAAGGAGGAAACAATCTAGAGTCTTAAGGACTCCTACCTACAGAACGCACATCTTATATACCTGAGTCACTGGTCTGTGCGCACAGTCTGCGCAGCAACAAGACCCAGACCCATCTCCCAGACCTGTCCGGACTTACCCAGACTCCCAGTCCCTTCCCGCGAATGCCGTTTTACCCAATATCCCCTAATAGCTCTGATCGTATAGCCACCCTGGGTTATATAATTCTCCTGCCATATCTGGATAGGGGTCCTGCGCCATATGCTCGTGTCTCATTATACGTCTGTAGGCCTCTGGATAAAATAGAGAAAAATAAAGAAAAAGTCCATATCGTAACAAGACTGTCCCGGAAACAAGACTGTCTTGTGATAATAGGCAGGATGAAAGTCTACCTATAAGCAATTCACAGCTTGAGGCTCTAGTCAGCCTCAAGAAGCAAGAGATGATATCAAAATCATCTGACATTGCCAATAGGCAAGGAATGAATGAAACTTCATTCAATTATGAAATGAGAATGACTGCGAGTGTGTTAGGACTAATCCTTGACACAATCACAAGCTTCCAAGAAGAAATAGAATAGAGACAAAGCTAATAGACACAATAGTCTGTAACCTACAAGGAGGAAACAATCTAGAGTCTTAAGGACTCCTACCTACAGAACGCACACCTTATATACCTGAGTCACTGGTCTGTGCGCACAGTCTGCTCAGCCACTAAGGCTATGCACGCACAGCAATGAGACCCAGACCCATCTCCCAGACCTGTCCAGACTTACCCAGACTCCCAGTCCCTTCCCACAAACACCGTTTCACCCAATATCCCCTAATAGCCTTGATCGTATAGCCAACCTTGGTTATATAATCCTCCTGCCATATCTGGATAGGGGTCCCTTGCCGTATGCTCACGTCCCGTCATACATCTGTAGGCTTCTGAATAAAATAGAGAAAAATAGAGAAAAAGTCCATATTGTAACACAGGCATGTTGGATCTTGGATCTGCAGGAGTAAAACTTTGTGATCAAGCATTGCCCTGGCAAGTCCAACAGCAAAGCAGACTTTTTGTCACAGAGGACAGACCATAAAGGGGAGGAGATTGACAATAAAGGTGTCATTCTCCTGAAAGAGGATCTTTTCATTCATCTTTATAAGGATGATGATGCATTGACAGAGGTGGAGGAGAAAATTGCCAAGATCAATAAACAGCAATGGGAATCACCAGTAGTAGAGGGGTTGAAGAATGGAGATCCAGACTTCAAACTGGAAAAGAGAATTGTCACATGGAAAGGTTGTATCTATGTTCCAGTCAATTGATGGGTGAGGGAAATCATTCTCAACATCCATCACAAATGGGGACATTATGGGAACAACAAGATCATGGAGGTCATCACACAGAATTACTGGTGGCCAAGGATGGCATGAGATGTCAAGCTGTATGTTCAGGATGCATGACATGCCAAACTGTCAAGCCAGACAGAACAAAGAGGGCAGCACCACTGCATCTGAACAGCATCTCTGGCCAACCATGGCAAGATGTATCTGTGGATCTGATGGACCATTTCTGGAGTCACAGGGCTTTGACATGATCATGGTGGCAGTGGATTGTTTTACCAAGAAGGCCTATTTCTTGCCAACAAATTCCATGATTACTTCACTAGGAGTTGCAAGGCTATTCAGAGACAACATATTCCAGGATTATGGTTTACCTCAGAAGGTCATCAGTGACTGAGGGTCTCAATTTGTCTCCCAGTTCATGAAGGAACTGTTCAGGTTGCTGGACATCAAGGCTAACCCATCCATGGCATATCACCCACAGACTGGTGGTTAGACAGAACAGGTCAACCAGGAAGTGCGCAAATTTCTTGCCATGTATACAAATGACAAGCAGGATGACTGGAGCAAGCATCTGGCTCTTGCTCAGTTTTGTCATAATGACAGGGAAAATTCAGCCACAGGTTTCACCCCATTCTTCTTGAACAATGGGAAACACCTAAGGAAGTGGAGCAACCCCACCTTGACCACAAAGGTAGCAGGAGTAAAAAAGTTCATGATGGATGCACAGGAAGTGTGCAATATTGCCACAGACAATCTGGAAAAAGCAGCTGAACAAATGACCAAGCAATACAATAAGGGAAAGCAACCTGCATGGGAATACCAGGTTGGAGATAAAGTTTATGTGAATGCAGAGCATCTTCCACATGTCCAAGCATCCAAGAAACTTGATGGAAAGTTCTACAGACCATATAAGGTGTTGGAAAAAATTGGTTCTGCTGCATATCAACTGGATTTCCCCAAGTCCTGGAAGGTGTACAACATCTTTAACAAGGTGTTGCTGAAGCCATATGACACTGGATTTTCCAGAACAAAAGCAAAAAGATGAGGAGTTGGGAGCAAAGAGAGTGGAAGAGTGTTAGGACTAATCCTTACACAATCACAAGCTTCAAGAGGAGAGAAATATTTAGAGACAAAGCCTATAGACACAATAGTCTGTGACCTACAAGGAGGAAACAATCTAGAGTCTTAAGGATTCCTACCTACAGAATGCACACCTTATATACCAGAGCTGTTGGTCTGTGCAGCCGCTAAGGCTATGCACGTGCAGCAACAAGACCCAGACCCATCTCCCAGATCTGTCTGGACTTATCCAGACCCCCAGTCCCTTCCTGCAAATGCCATTTCACCCAATATCCCCTATTGGCCTTGATCGTATAGCCACCCTGGGTTATATAATCCTCCTGCCATATCTGGATAGGGTCCTGTGTTGTATGCTCGTGTCCTGTTATGTGTCCATAGGCCTCTGAATAAAATAGAGAAAAATAGAGGAAAAGTCCATATTGTTAGAGAAAAAGTCCATATCGTAACAAAGAGGAGGCAAAGGTTCAAGGAGAGGAATATGAAGTGGAGGAAGTGTTAGACAGCTGGGTACAGGGATGTGGTATTCAATACCTTGTTAAGTGGAAGGGCTTTCCTGTCAAAGAATCCACCTGGGAACCAGCCAAAAATTTGGAAAATGCAGTCCAAGAGTTTCATCAGAAACATCCCAATGCCCCTGCTTCTTGACAGTTACCTCAAAACACCTTCAGGCAGTACCAGAACCACACCAGTACCTATATCCTGAAGCAGTTGTTTGGCTAAGAAGATGGCAAGTTCAAGTGTGACTACCAGGAGTGGTTGGAATGCAAATGGCATAAGTGGAAGGGCAATTGAGTGGCTCTCTATGCTCTCCCTGATGCTGATCCCAACATGGTTTGTGTGGAACTGAACCCTTAAAGTGGGGGTAATGTTATGTTTTGATGGTTCATGTCACACCATATGACATGCCTGATGGAAAGGTGCCTGGTAGCACTCAAGCTTACATCAGCAGGGCATGAGGTGTAGGTGAGGTGGACATGAGGCATCCATGAGGCAAGGGGTATATACATAGTAGTAGTTAGAGCCTGAGAACCCCCAGGCTCTTGATAGTGACTGTCATAGACAGTTCTACAGAGTTTCTCTTTTTCTCTTTCCTTGTTCCTCTGGTTGTGCAACCTGGTCTACCAACCTCATAACACAGTCTCAGACAAGATAGGGTACTCTTGAAGAGGCCTATTCTCTTGAGGAGATGGCAGGACAGCCACCAGAACCAAGGGGTGGTGTCCTCTTTCAGGTGTGGTTCTGTCATCTTGAGGAACATCCATGCCATCACATCCTGGACATTGTACCAGCCATCTGTTCCTTGCCAAACTGAGGTGGGGAGCTTTCCCTTTCTAGCAAGCTCTTCTATGTCAGGTTCCCTTGACAAAGTGCTGAGGGGTAGGAATCCCAAAGCAGTGGCATCCTTCACTGCCCAACACTGGGTGGTGGATCTTTGATCAAGGGGCACTTTTGATACCTCTCTTGCCATTTGCATGGGCTTTCTGTTTTCCCCAGTAGCTGGTTGCTTGGCCCAGAGATGAGAGGTGTTCTCATCCCAATATGTCTTCATGTCCATGTGGACATGCCCAAATTTTCTCAGTTTATAAAGTCTGAAAGATGCAGGGTTCCCCAGAGGAGAAGTTTGGCATCCAAGTGGGAACTGCCCAATTTTGGTTCTCCTGAAGCCTGTGAGGGACTCATATTTCTTTGTTTGAGACAATGTGCCCTCAATTCTTGAAACAAGGGGAGCTTCATCTACCATCATCTTAGAGGAAGAAGACAGATCTTCTCCCTCTACTTGGTGAGATTCCTGGGCATGTTTGCACCTTGATTTGTTAAGTGTGGCTTCTAGCTCCTAGAGTTCCTGAAGTTTGGTTCAGTTCAGTTCAGGGCACTTCTTAGCTGAACCTGAACCTGGGCCATCTGGAGCTTGCCTGAACCAAACCTGAACCAATAAGTTTGAGTTTGGTTTGGGTTTGGTTTGGTTCTAACTGGTTCAAATCAACTGAACCGTGGGAAAATTACTTTTTTTGGGTAAATATGAAGTGTAATTGCATATTGGAACCCATCTGCATGCTTAAACAACAGTTCTGCACCTCTTGGATTTAGCACAAAGGCATAGGGAGTAGTAAGGCAGACATTGCTTGGGAAAGATGATGATGGTGTGGTGTGGCATGGTGTGGTAGTAGTGCATTAGTCATAGTAGTGGGTAGCAGTGGTATATGTGACACTATATTGGCCACAGATTGAGCCTTGCTACACATGGTCTCATCCTTGTAAAGTAAGCATAGGAATATATTGTCATGAAGGATCCCCCTTTATCACTGCTACAGTAATGTACCAATGAGATCCAGAAGACCTATGTGTATATAATCAATGAAGTGCAAGTATCAAAAAGATGAAGATAAATGTCACACTGTCATAACTGTGACATTGGGGAAGAAGTCTACTCTGTTAGAGAACCCTGAACATTTCTGGCAATCTGAAGTTTTCTCTCATATGCCATAGGTATTTTAATAAGATCCAATAACTCAGTATACTCATGGCACCAGCTGTGCAGAATATGTGTGCACTTTTATGGTTGTCACACACATCTAGCAAAGTTATATCCTATGATGAATGCAATGCTGAATTCACATGAAAAACCCAATGATATTAACCCTCTCACAACCCCATGAACCCTAGGTATGCCTTTTCATTCCTTTTTCTTCACTTGTTACAAATTTACTACTATGCCAACAATATTACTCACTGTGAGAACTTGCATGGGCCCTCCCTCAGCCAACAACCTTGGCCTTGTGCACTCACCTTTACCCTCAGCCAGCTGCCTTCAACTGTCTGGGCCCTGTCCACCTGCCCTTGACCTTAGCTAACCACTTTCACTCCATAGCAATGTCAGATCTCAGTCATTAGGCACAAACAACTGTATTGCAAGACAGTACCTACTACATATACATATCAATGACAGAGATATGGTATGTTGATAATTAATTTACTTGCCTGCTAGATTTTGCATTGCTTTCCTACACATACTTTAATTATCTCAAAGCATTTCCCACACATCTCTCATGATTTGTTGATTTTTCACATGGTTCATAAAGTGAAAATTCATGCTAGAACATTTGTCCTGCTCTTGATTATTTTCATACAGTACTTTTATACATGTTGTAGGCATCTTGATAAACATATCCTGTATAAAATAGTAGTGGTAAATATAGAAAGGCTGTTGAAAGATTGTGACAGTGGTAAGTACATGGTGGCAGTAAGAAGTACATGAAGCAGGTCCCAGGGTGAAGGTAAGGGTGCAAAGTAGGTAACAACAGGAAACAACAAGCTAGTAAAAAGTGATAGCCTGACAGGGAATTGCAGCAGCAGGGCCAATGCAATGAATGAGGCAGTGAAACTTTGCTTGTAGTAATATACATATGTAAGTACATTGGTAATCATTGGTGGTGTAAAGTTTGGTAAGGGTGGAGCACACATGGCCATAGACACCTCAGGCATATTGGGTACTTTCCTATGTCAGTTCAGCTTGGTTCAAACTAATGCTGGGGCTGCCCAAATCTGAACTGATGTTTTTCAAACCTGAACCTGGACCAAACCCAAACCTTAGGTTCAGTTCAGTTGGTTTGGGTTCAAACCAAAGTTCTGAACCAAACTTCAGGATCCCTAATCTGGGATGCCTGGATGCAGCATACATATACTTATCATAGCATGGCTTTGGGTAAGGGTAGGGTCCTTTTGAACTTCCCTTCTCCATTTGGTTGCTGTGCTTCTGTTTCTGAATTGTTTGAGACTAATAGGTCTTGCCTGAGCCAATCCATTGCATTTGCTACTGATCCACCATTCCATATCCTTGCATCCTTGTAAGGGCCATATGTGGTTATGACCACTTGGGAGTATGATTTTTGACAGTCAGTAGCTTGTCCTAGTTCTTGGCAGTGATCTGACAGATGGATTTCTTGATGTTCCTTGTATGAATGAGGATAAAGTCAAGCCCATTTATTAAATTTGCCATGCACTTTAAGAGATCCTTCCATGTATAGATCTCATCCTCTCTTTTGTACAGCACTGCCCATTCTAGGACATGAAACCTATCTGTCCTGGCATTATCCTGGTTCCCAAAAAAGAATTTGTTCTACTGTTGCACTGACTTTCTTTCCTCCTTCATCAGTTCAGGTAATTACAATAACATAAGACACTATGTTCAAGAGAGGGATAAGTTGGTGGGAACAAAAAACAGGAATGACACCATTTCAATGTCATGCTGTGTGGTGATGAGCCCACCACCCTCCACACTGCTCGGTCGCCTCACACTTATTTTGTTGACATCAGCTGGGTACATGGTTTTTCCAATTGGCCCAGCCCAATCAAAGTCGATTAAGTGAATCTTCGAATCATCAGTCAGTGACTCCCCATCAACAAGCACATTAGCTTGTCGGATATCTCCATGTACAAACCCTCCTTGATGTAATATTTGTACTGCACTCATTACTTTGTGTTGTATCTTCTCACAGTCCTTGTCAGAGAGTATGAGATCAAATGGCACTTGGTAACTTGACTTGTCCATGATTACCGCAACCCAATCGGCAGATATTCGAACACATTGCCGAAGCCTTGGTGCTAGATCATGGGATGCCAGACAGTTATGCGCATC
Organism: Amanita rimosa; assembly: GCA_023014395.1. NCBI lineage: Eukaryota > Fungi > Basidiomycota > Agaricomycetes > Agaricales > Amanitaceae > Amanita > Amanita rimosa. Next base: position 651,174 of record JAEBUO010000005.1, read on the forward strand.
CTCCGAATACCAGGGTGTAAACTTGACAATGAATTCATCAGAGTCAGGCTGGCTGACAACAGCAGCAGAAAAGACAAGATTTTCATCATTGAGCCGTGCATTGTACATGAAATTTATTTCCTGCCCGTTGTCTTTGTAGGATGTCAAGAACGGATAACTGCGAGCATCCTGGAGGTCAGGATTGTACGCCTCTGGTGGAGTTGGATTCACCATGGCCTTGGCTTTAATTGACTTGTAATGTGCTTCAATACTATTAGCGGCAACCATTAACGCATCGAGAGAGGCTGCAATCATCCATCTGGCTCTGGTTTCCTTCAAATGGGTCGACAGATCGAAGATGGGTGTTAGAGGCTCGGCCCTTACACGCTTCCCATCCCATATTGCGCCGTAAAATCCCAAATAGGAACCTGCATATGCCATGAACAAGTGAATGGAGGATAAATGAGCAGACGTACCCATATCTATCATGAGAATGCTCGGAAAACATGTGTTGAAGTTGTAGAAGTGGCGGGGATCCCTATGTGCTTTACTCAGGGAGTTTGCGTAGCATAGGATGGCCTGGTTGAGAACATCTCCATGCTCTTTCTTGCATTCCCAGATAACTGCCGGCATGATCACGGCAAGGTTTCCAGTGATGAATTCGGTACCCGGAATTTTCTGCTCGTAGAGCCGGAGACCCATGTACCGCTCAAGTATGTACTGAATTTCCATTCTCCGCTCGAGCTCCAGACCATGCCACTCGCAGGCGACAGGGGCGAGTTCATCGAGACAAATGAGTGCTCGCTCCGAAGGTGCCTTTTCACACCGATCTTTGAAGATCGCAAATGCTTCGTGAAGTAGCACGAGAGGGATCGTAAGGGGTTCAAACGGGCGATTGAGGGCAATGGCACATCCTGGTCCCACGATTTGTTTGAAGCGGGATGCGCTTGCCAGGGTCAACGGCGCGTTTGCAATGTCCATCCTTAGACGCTTAAGTGGCAGATGGCTATCTTCGCCATGTTTGCGCTTGTCCTGCCGGATATCTATGATGGTAAAAACATGTACGCGAGGGAGGGAGGCAGAGCAGTTAGATGAGTAGCATTCACGACATAAGAAGCCCACCGGTACTTGGGACCTTTACAATTATGTGGATGCAGTCTCTGGGAGGCTGTGTTGAAAATATCTCAAAGACGCTGTCCACTGCCTCTAATTTGTCCGCAAATTTTGAAAAATCATGTCCCAGAAGCCTGATACGTTCAATGAGAGCGTTGCTTGGTTTGGCCATGATGAGGTTGAGGTCCTTGGGCTGAGAAAAACAATGTCATTTTACATAGCGGATCGTCGATGTGACGCTCACCTTCCATAATTCTAGAGTGTGAGGATCAACACCCTTTAAACTACCCAGTGCTCGCTCGCTTTGTATCGATTCTTTCAAGTCGCTAACCGTATCCTCGCTCGGAACAGTAACTAAGAAGACGTTATTTTCGCCTTCTATGAGACAGTTAAGCCGGAGAGTGGTAGACATTGGTGGTACTTGCGAGAGAGCTCGGGTTTCTCCGAGTCAGGGTTAAGGGTCGGTGTTTGTACCTGGCTCACGAATTCGTGTTCGGTCACGTCACGTTTAGCTTGGCAATAATACTCTTATCTCTATTGGATCACATACAAATAATCCATTAACTACAGACCTGGCCTCGGACCGTGCCACGTGAAGCGGTGGCCATAGATTGTTTGTACCGAGTGTCTGGCCCGGGAAAATTTGATTCGTCGGGCTACAACTGCAGCGCACTCTCTTGTAAGAGCCTCACTACAGGTCGCCCTGCACGACGCGACAAGGAGCCAGATGACGGGCCAACCAGCTTGGCCGGAAATTTTCCCAGAGGAGGTGGGTTTGCGCGTAATGCGGACAATACCGAAGGACTTGGAAATGAAGAAAAAAGTGGCTGACAAGGACGCTACCGAGCGGCAGCTCGCCGGAAGAATGGCAGAGTGTGGCACGGCTGGTGCTGGTGCTGGTGCTGGTGCTGGTGCTGGTGCTGGTGCTGGCAGAGGTGCAGGCGGTGCTCCTGGCTTCGGGTATGTAGAGGCGACGCAAGACGTGGAGGGTTTTACGTACCGCCCCCGGACGCTGGAAACTCGGGAGGTCTACCAGTTTATCCTCTCTTCCCTCCACGGCGGCCAGCCTCCTGATATCCTGCGGATGTCGTACTCGATGTTCTGAAAACCGAAGGTGTAAAGAACTTTGACAAGAAAATCCAGGTGGCGAAGGTGGTTGGCTCTATGAACTGTGAGTTTGGCCAAAAAAAAATCATGGATTACAGAGATGAAGACGCAAACCAGACGTTCCCAAAACGGCCACCCTTGCACCCGGGTCGACACTCCAACTCAAATCTCGAAAGTATGATGTTCAGTCAGGGAGGCCATCTGATGTCAAAATGGAATATGATCACGCGCAATCGCACCGACCTTAGTCACACGAATCTGTTCTGGCTAATCATCGATGAGGTCCACCTTCCTCACGACGAGCGTGGGCCGGTGTTGGAGGCGATCCAGGACGATCAGAAAAATCTATACAGAAGACAATATCAGACTCTGCACACACGATTTGAAAAACAAATCTCGGACATGCTGTTGTGCAACACAGTTGGGTGCAAGAGGAGCTTGGGCAAATATTTCCTCAAGTTCAGAAGACAGCAAAGCCCTGAATCACACATTGTCATCTTCCGGCAGCGCTCAAATTTAAGAGTACAAAAAGGCTCACCTTTGGTACCAATGGGAGGATGACTCTGGCACTCGAAGAACTATGGAACGCAGCTCGACCCACCCTTGAGGTATACGAATAACTAGCAAAACCTATTAAAGACGCCGAATATAAGATATGATGGAAAAAAAACGTACAATATGTTTACAATGATTTCCTTTCAGAGCATCTGGATCTAGAAACGGGGTGAGCCAAAAGGTCGATAAATACATAGTAAAAGATTACAATTACAATTGCATCGCAGCAGCAGATCGATAATGACTGTAGAACGCTATTTGACGCAGGGAAAACGCAGGGAAACGCAGGTGAGACGCAAGGTGACGCAAGAGGAACCCTGGTGGACGCAGTACCAGGGACACAGGACGACGCAATATGAACGCTAGAAGACGCTGACGCAACGCAGGGAAACGTGGTTGAAACTGGGCTCGGTGACTGGATTTTCTTTTCTTCTACGGGCTCTGACTGGCTAATGAAAACGCCAACAGTTCTTTTACTGGGCTGAGGACTAGGGATGCGGATGCCCGGGAAAACGATGACTGAAGGCGCTATTTCGGGGTGGCTGGAACACTTCAACACGGCTTCAACTGGCTTCTCATCAGGACACTCGTGCACAGGCACTATTTTCACAGGACGCTCGACGACCGGACGCGGGCTCAACACTTCTCGACTCCAAGGCTGCGACTCGGGCTGGCGACGCTGGAGAGATCTGCAAAGAACTGTTCGTAGACTGAGGCTGGGACGGCGATTGGAACAACGACGCTGGGCTAGGCAATGTAATACAAGGAGGCACGGGCACTACGACAGGCTTCGACTGTTGTATGGGAACGACTAACCTTCGCGACGAAGAGGTTGACGCGGGGGTGGAACTGGGACGCTCTGGCTTGAGAAGCGTTAGTATCTGTCAGCTGGCTCGGAATCGGACTACCTTCGCGCCTCCATACCCTTTTGGATCTAAGACTGGTGCTGGAGTCGGCATCATTCTCTACTTGGTCTCGTGACATGATTTATATAGTAAATTGCAAGCCGTCATCAATATCCATTCCACGTCCAGGAGCTCCTGACGTTTTAACCTTATGCGCCTTTTTTCAGTGCTTTGCGCTTCAACGGATTACTCCGCGCCATTTGTTGAAGAACATGTTGATCCGGTGCTGTATCATGTGATGGCACGTCCTTCAGCTTTTCAATTGTCGTACATTGGATTGGTCTGGATCATTGAATGATGGTCCGTCTGGTGCTGCAGCGACTGGAGGATGATCATGATCGATTCCTCGGAATATGAGGCTCAAGGTCATCAGATATCATTTCTGTCCTAGCCATATAGCAGTGAGCAAGGCTGCGCCGATGTAAAAGATAGCCCAAACGAACCCATCTTCTTGCATGGGCTCTTGGTCATCAACATCACGTTCATCCCTCATTTGGACATCGTCGAATGCTCCCACATCCGCTGCTCCGAATAGGCCGTCGAGAGTAAATGGCTTCCAGAAGTTGGATACGATCTGTGCCTGTCCAACATTCTCAGCACCAGGAGCAACGGTAGAACTGCCACTCGTTTTCACTTGGATCAATGTGAGATAAACCAACAGTCTTGGAATGTCCTCACATACCGACGGATGGTATCGATGATGGTGCACCGCGGGAGGCGTTGAGTAACATGTAATTTTCTCATGATTCCAATCCAGAAGGACATGTCGAGCTGCTGAATTGACATCCGAAGTACTGCCCTGCAATAATGTTCAGCCATATGAAGTCTGACAGTAATACGAACCTTTAGCAGTTTCCGCTAGCTAAGGCTAACATGGTGAGAAATTGCAGAGTTGAAGAGTATTCAGGAAAATTGTGAGGCTTTTTCAAAATGTCCCGGGGCGTACACAGTAATGTTTCTTCAACTACACAAATGTTAGTTTCAGGAGTATCCGAGTTGATAACATAGATGCTGACCAACTGCGATAGAATCTTCCACCTGACGACGTTCCTGAGTAAAATACTGCTTTTCTTATTGCTTTTCCCATCGTCAAAATTATCATCGAATATAACTCCGGGAGAATCCACTGTTCGCAGGCCCCGTTCTAGTTGTACAGATTGAATTTCTTTCGTATGGCCCGGCTGCGCAGACCTATCTCATGATTTATGGCATGTGAAGCCTGAGCACACACACCTTGCTTCGTTTGAGACAGTTGATTAGAGTGCTTTTCCCGACATTCGGATAACCAACGACACCGTTCGCAATGGAGCCACTGCCCACTTTAGATATGTATGATGCCTTAAGCAAAGTACCTCATTAAAGTGGGCGCGGTCGTCTTTTTTTTTTTTTTTTTTCCGCATATGAATGTATATTGGTGGAGAACAAGACAATGTAAATAGACCGAGCTAATGGAATGGAGCGACGCGTAGTGAGTCGCGTGTAGTAAGCAAAAGGTGGCTAAGGGAAAAGTAGGCTACAAGACGAGAAACGGCGCAGCTAGTCCGGGAAAAGAGCCACGTGACGGTGGCGAGTACGAGGGCGGTATGTGAAAGGGACCAGGCAGTCGAAGGTTGCAGCGCGGGGGTGATCTTTGAGAAAGGCAATAAGGCCGACATAGTTATTGTCGGGCCGCAGGAACGAGCTGAAAGAATTAAAAGGAGGCGGGTAAGAGAGGCACTCACATATGATGTGGGCGCGGGTTAGAGGGCGGCGCTGAGGGCAGTCGACGCAATGTGTGGGCGCTTGAGGAAAGAACCTGCGCCGATATTCCGCAGACGGCATGTGGCCCGTGACAAAGCGGACGAAACGCGAGAACAAAGCGGGCGAGTCATCACATTTAGTGATAAAACGCGACCTGGACTTCGCCATGCTGGGTTTTAGGGGGCGGCGGCCCGCATTGAGGCGGAGGGCGCGGTCGTCGATGTTATATTTGTGTGTTGGTTCTGAAAGGAAGGAGAATGGCAGGGTTGGAGTTGTATGGGCCGCCGCCGCGCGGCTGGGGGCTATCATGACCATGACGCGAGACCACCTATAGCCTACATCACATTCAATCAGATGTCACTATTAACCAAGGGATATCGCCTCTCAGTCAAGGCCTTTGCTGCAGTCCCAGCACTGTTGGGCCTTCCTGAGATCGAGCGCGAAACGGCCTCGGTCTCGAATGTCTCCTCCCTCTTATCCATACATGACAATGTCGACCTTGAGGAGGGCTGCCTCATAACAAAGTCTGTGAAATACACACACCAGCTTGCTCACATGGTCAATGCAGTGCGCTCCGGGAATCCACAGCCAATCGTAAGTCAAAAGTTCCAAGAGATCCCACTGCGACTGCACTGGGTGCTGAGGCTCTTCTCATTACAGCAGAATCTCATCGAGTTAGACTTAAGGGTCATACCCTATGCTCGATTCACCCTCGATGACCCATGTAACCTTGCTCTCCGTAAGTCTGCCATGCACTGGCTAGAATCATCTGACTTCAAACAGTTGAACCATTTGTCCATGCATCACTAGATCTGTATGCTTTTATAGTATTGGCACCCTCATCCAGCACTGTCAATGGCCTTATCGAGATGGTCAAATCAGACAATGACCGCCGCCAACAGGAAATGGATCGAAGGGGGAATGCAGGTCATCGTTCCCTCAATGTGCGCAATCTGTATGATCTTTTCTCTCTATAGAGTTCCTGATCTTTTCTCTTGGGCCTAGTTCCTTGTCCCCAGCTTCACCAATCCAGAATATGAGCTTCTTTCCCTACATCCTGAGCATTTCCTACCCCGAGGTTCCGTCCTTCCCATTTATGACCCCACTACTCAAACATGCAAGACTTATGTGCCATCAAGTGACCGGCGCCTCCGTGAGTCAATTGAGCCTAACAGTCCCCGCCTACCCCCCTTCCACCATCTCTTTCAGAACCGGTGTGATGATATTTATAACCTGAACATTTTTCTCGTTACTCTCAATGCCGAAATCAAGTGCCGCCGATACTTCAAGATGATTGAGCAGCACCCTCCTGAAACTGCTCTTCCAGATGATGTACTCGCACTTATGCATCGCATCACAGAGCTTGTCAACCTTCTCTATTGGGACCCTGTGCCAACAAAGGGCTCCAAGGGGGAAGCAAAACTAGCCAAAAGGACACTCCTGAACCAGGAAAATTCAGAAGAGACTGGAAGATTATCTTTCCAACCAATGCTACACACTGAGACAAAATCTGCTGAAGAGGACAGGATGGATTCAAATACAAGTTGGAAAAGGTCACAACCCTCTAGCCGGCAGCTTGATCACCTAGCCTATGCAGATGTAGAGTTGAGGAAGGCCTATGGAAGTGCATTAATGTGTGGCCATGGTAATCTTTTTTTTCTCTTCTTCTGTTTCATCTGAAGCTTGCATTTCCTTCTCAGATATGGATTATGATCCAGCTTTGTTTGAGGATGCTTTCCCATTAGATGATTGTGTGTATTTTTTGACCTTCAAATCATTTTAAAACTCACCACTGTCGCATTTATGAAGCAGCACATCTATACTCTGATGACACAGCCATGGAGATATGGAAACAAGGCATTGCATCAGAGACTCTAAGTGCACAGGTGGAGCATAGGTCATTGAACTGTACTATGAGTAGTACATAAATGAATCTACTTTTCATTTTACTTCTGCATCAAAATGGGTAGTATATTAAAGACAACTAAACACACACAAAGGTAGCACAGGAAGTAAGCCACAAGCATTACAAGGGCCTGCATTTCTGCCTCATAGGATGAAGTGGCAGGGACACAACCTGTGTTAAGATTGATGTCCTCACTGTCATTCAGCATCTGAGTCAATAGTGACAAGCAAAGTCTTGGTGTGCTCCCAGCCACTGGACAAGGGTTCTAGGCACTAATTCTGATGGTGACAAAGGCCAAAGATGAGAGTTGTCATGACCAACTGAAAAGCTTCATGTTTTTCACTAAAGTCATTTCCTTTTTATTATTTATTATACCTCATATTAGATAATGTATGCTGACTATGAAGGCACCTATCAGTTGGTGCTTAGATAAGATAGATAAGATACTGGAGCTCAGCATAACTCACACACCTGTGGCCCTGCATCACAGCCTTTAACTTGCTTTGCATTATGTTCCTGGTCTACACAAACTGAAGAACCTAACCCAGTTGATAGAGTCACCTGTGCCAGGAAACCAGTGCTGGACTTATCACATGATACATGATACATATCTAGGGACCAGCCTCACCAGTCCCCTAGTGCATTAAATTGCCCTGGTCTAGGCCCTATCCATAAATACATACATACCTTCTTCCCTACCCCTTGGAGATAGCTGGCACTTGCCCACACATCTCTGAGAAAGGCCCACACCCATATGGTGTAGTGGCAACTGGACAACCATTTGGACCCAGTTTAGCTAGACCCATTCATAAATAAATCCAAATAGTCAGTAAAGTAAATTGTGGCACTGCAGGGGTGGTTGCAGACCCTGAGTGCACATTTCTGTACATACATTGTTACAATCACACCTCAATTATGCTTACATATGCCCCCTATCCTCATGCAGTATGTTTTTCTCATCATTATGCTCTTCTTACTTCGCTGTTTATGCCAGAGTGCCTATTATCACATGCCTATTCCTTACCACATGCAAGTACTCCATTTATCACATGTTACTTTTTTATCACATGCCACTTCATTTATCACATGCTTCAATACTCTCCTGTATGTATATAAACTTGCCAATGCTAGTTTTAATGGTCAAACCATTCTAGTGAACCATAAGCTTGTCTTAGCACACTCATTCTCTCACTATTACACCTGTGTAGGAGCTCAACTGTCCCATTGAGGAGGTTCTGCTCTTGTCAACCTTGAGGTTGATGATTCTTAACACAGTAAAGGTGTAACAATAAAACTAGAGTCCTCTCCACTTTCAGCCAGCTCTCTAGCTTGCAACTACCATTCCATACTGCCAACATTCCATCACAGACTCTACAGCGACCCCCTACGGCCTCTGAAGTCCACCAAGCAACCAGGAAGTGCATCCTATATGGAAAATACATTGAGCTTTCACCTATCAGTGTTACAAGCTCATGCTCAACACAAACCCACAAGCCTCGCAGAGAGAGCAGAGAAGGATAAGAATGAGAGAAGGAAATGATATTGAGACTACATTAGACAGAATCTAATGCCCATACAATGAGCATAAGATAAACTATCTTAAGTCTTGGGGAACCAAGACTACCTACAGCTGGTCTTATATACTATTCTACTAAGACCCCTTGTGACCCTTCCCACTGGCACCTCTACAGCATCAGTGACTCATCCTGCTTGAGCACTGCTTCCAGACCCTTGAGCGCTGCTTCTGGACTTCATCTATTCTTAGTGATGCTGTGCGCCCTTGACAGTTCCACATGTGCCCATGGCCTAGAACCTTCCCCTCAGCCTGGTGCTCCCACAGTCTACATCTGGGCCCTATTCCATGAGGCATGCTGCTCACAGGCCTTCTGCAATCCCCAACAGGGAGTTGCTGTTGCCATATCAAGCTGTCAAGCATTGCCACTGATCCCATGCCTTATTGAGGTGATGTACTGATGCGCTGATGTGATCCGCGCGCACTGCCACCCAGGGTTGTGATCTCCTTCCTAATATGTAGGTGGTTGGTCCAACCAACCATCATCTCATCTTCTAATGAGCGCTCCCATGTGCTAGCCCATGCGAAGTGTTCCTATAGTCCCTTCCATGATCCCAGACCATGTATAGATGTCCCAGAGTGGTCCCAGACCACTAGCAAGATAAAAAGAAGAAAAAGAAGATAGTGTTAGGATGGATTCCTAACAATCAGGAGATCTTGGACCTATGTTAATCACCAAGGATACTTTGTTCAGGATGTTCCAGACAGTGAATTCTATAAGCCACAGCTTCCAGGAAAACCACCCAACAGGACAGTTGCTTATAAAGGGAAATTCTACAGAGATTCTAGTATTCTAGAATATAATCACAGAGAACAGTGTTGGAAACAGTGGATAACAGAAAACTTTGCAAAGCACATTGAGGAAAGCAAGTTTACAGATCCATATACACCAGGAAACCCAGAGGAAGAACTCCCATTAGATGTTTTAGATGAGTGGATAGCAGAAAACCACCCAGAATGTTTAGAAGTGGAAAGAACTCCCATCCATCAGCAGTTATTACCACCAGAACTAACTGAGCCCAGGCAAAAGGAAGATGAATCTTCAGGAGAGTCAGGACAAGAAGAAGAAGAAGGATATAACAGTGGAAGATCAGTAACAGGAGAAAGCAATCTACAACTTGAATATTTCAACACAGCTCCAGATCCACTATCCATCAGATTAGCTCAACTTGATATAAATGCCCAAATACCATCTATTGAAACCCCAGAACCACCACTTCAAACATCCACCCCACCAATCCCACAACAAACCAAAGGAATGTCTACCAGTACTACCACTAGTGATAAAAATTGCCCAAAGATAGACCCCTGAATACTTTACAGGAAAGCGATCTCAATTACAAAATTTTCTCACCCAATGTGATCTATATTTTTGCCATTACAAGGATACATATTCCACCAGCCCTGAAGACAAGATCTTACTAGTCTTAACTCATATGAATGGCTTGGCAGCAGAATGGAGAAACAAAATGATAGATCAATTTGATCAAACACCAGCATCTTGGAATGATTATGAATCTTTCATTAAAACACTAGAGAAAGATTGGGGAGAAATAGATAAGCCAACCACTGCTCTTGGTTGGCTTATGACAGCCAAGAAAAGTAAAGGGAAACTGCTTAATCAATGGATTGCAGAAGTAGACAGGAAAATCAGTGAAGCAAAGATCACTGATGAAGGAATGAAGAACTGGATGATGACACAAACTCTACCACCCCAAACACAGCTTAGAGCCCGATCAGGAGCACCCATAACCACTTATGGTGATCTAAAGGAACAATTACTTGGATTTGAAGTAACTGATGCTCTTTTAGGATCAACAAGTGGACACTCAGGATTACATTGGTCACATTATAAAGATAACAATGCAATGGATGTTGATTGGATCAATCTGAGACAAGCAACTACATCAAGTAACCCTGCTTCATCAGCAAAATGTTATGGCTGCAGACAGATCGGACACTTTATAGCAAATTGCCCAAATAAAGCGCAAAAGGGACCAACTAAGGAGGTAGAGGAAAGCCAAGACAACAGGGATATTCAGGGAAAGGAAGGAATCAAAACTGGAAAGGGAAAGAACAAAAAATCAGAGCTATAGATGCCAAAGAAAATGAGGATAGTGAAGACCAGGATCAGGAAGAAGAAATCGAAGAAGAAACTGGCTACAGTGATGGTGAAGTGCAGTACAGAATAATCAGGGGAATGAGCAAAAGTCTCCCTAAACATATAAAGAATCAACTCAATCATGAGGGTTTTTAGAAGGAGATGAGTGTAAAAAGGTGTCACCCATCTCAGACAACAAATTAGAACAAGAAATAGCTATCAGAGGTGTATGAGTATATTCCACAAGCCAATACAAATTTCTGTACCACTCTCTGAATGTTCTAATCTGAAAACCACCCAAACAACTGCTCTCATTGATTGTGGAGCCAAAGCAAAATTTATAGACAGCTCAATCATCAATTGGACTCATGTACAATCATTAAAAAAACCATTGCCAGTCAGGAATGTAGATGGAACACTCAACAAAGCAGGATCTTTGAAATACAAGATAAAAATGCAATGCACAATCAAAAGCCAAAGCTTTGAAGATTGGTTTTATGTAACCAAGTTAGGTGATCAGAAAGTGATCTTAGGGTTACCATGGCTTCACAAGATCAACCCCAGAATCAACTGGATGACAGGTGCCATTGATTTTGTCAACTGGGAAAAGGATAACAGCATCAAGGACGAACATATCAGATCATACATCAGACAAATGCATTTGGAAATGAAATTAGATGAAGAAAATGACTTAGAGGATGATCTAGAGACTGATCACCTTTGGATTCAATCAAAGTTAACAGCTGCTCAAGATTTCACACAAAACATACCTCAAAAGAAAAATCTACACTACCACTAGAATATCATAAGTGGAAAGATGTATTTGATAAACAGGCATCAGAAAGATTTCCATCTTCAAGACCATGGGGTCATGCAATTGAACTAAAAGAAGGGTTCAAACCGAAAATAGGCAAAATCTATCCATTATCTATCATAGAACAGGAATTACTAGATAAATGGTTAGATGAACAACTAGCTAAAGGATATATTCAACCATCTCAATCCTCTCAAGCATCACCATTTTTCTTTGTACCAAAGAAAGAAAAAGGCAAATTTAGACCTTGTCAGGACTATAGATATCTCAACAGTTGGACAAAGTGAAATACCTATCCCTTACCCTTAGTAACTGATCTCATGCTCAAATTATGAAATGCCAAATGCTTTTCAAAGCTAGATTTATGATGGGGATATAATAATGTATAAATGAGAAAAGGAGATGAAGAAAAAGCAGCTTTCATCACAAACAGGGGACTTTTCGAACCAACAGTATGTTTTTTGGACTATGCAACTCCCCAGCAACTTTCCAAACAATGATGAATGAATATTTTCAAGATATGATTGATGAAGGATGGCTGGTTATTTATATTGATGATATGTTGATCTATGGAAGTACAGAAAAGGAAACAAGGGAGTGCACTCAGAGAGTCCTACAGAGAGTCAGAGAAAAGGATCTGTTCCTAAAATTGGAGAAATGCAAATTTGTCACCAAAGAAGTGGATTTCCTAGGGATGATTATTGCAGAAGGACAGATTAAAATGGATCAAGCAAAACTTACAGGTATTAGCAAGTGGCCAGAACTGAAAACAGTAAAGCAAGTTCACTCTTTTCTAGGCTTTGCAAATTTCTGCAAAAAGTTTGTTGGGAACTATGCAGAAATAGTGGCTCTGCTCACAGAATTGACCAAGAAGAATGTTCTGTTCACATGGAAGGAAGAATGCCAGAGGTCTTTCAATGCTCTCAAGGTAAAAATTTTAGAAGAACTGGTTTTAGTAATGCCAGACCCATTGAAACCCTTTACCCTGGAGACATATGCATCAAATTGGGCAGTAGGAGCAGTATTGAAATAACAAGGGTCTGATGGAAAATTACATCCATGTGGCTATATGAGTCATCAATTATCGGACACAGAACAAAGGTACCAGGTCTATGATTGTGAATTATTAGCAATAAAGAAGGCATTTGAAATGTGGAAACACCTCCTTAAAGGATCCCCTCGCTGAATCATAGTTTGCTGTGATCACAAGAATCTTTCTTACTACAAGCACCCACAGCTTATGACTGCTAGACAGTCTCGATGGTGGCAGGAAATTATGGAATATGATATAGCTCTTGAACATGTTCCAGGTTCAAAATTAATACAAGCAGATGCTTTATCAAGACAACCAGATCATGTAAATGAAGAAGAAGCAAAAGCAAAGGCAGTGCCTCAGACAATGATTAACCCAGAAATGATTATCCAATCTATAATGACAACTTGGGCAGAAGACATCAAAACCTTGACAAAAGCAGATAAATTCACTCAAGCAGTATCCAATGGTTTAAAAATAGGAAAACCACTAAAGGCCAAGATAACTGATTGGAATTATGATGGAGAAATCCTCAGATACCAAAACTGCATCTATGTCCCAAATAACAAAATTTTACAACAAAATATCATCAAATTACACCACAACCCCACAGTAATGGGTCACCCAGGTCAACTGAAGACCTTGTCACTCATAAAACGCGATTACTATTGACCAGGAATGATCATACTTGTCAACAAATGGGTTGAAGGCTGTGCTCTGTGTCAACAGATGAAAGTTAATACCCACCCTATCACTCCAGCACTCATGCCTATTAAATCAACAGCCACAAGACCATTTGAACAAGCTTCACTTGATTTTGTTACAGATCTACCCCTGGCAGATGGGTTTGATTCTGTTTTGACCATGGTTGATCAAGGCTTAACAAAAGGGGTAATATTCATACCATGCAAGAAGAATTTCACTGCTCTAGACACAGCCAATGCATACATTAATGATGTTTACAAATGCTTTTGCCTCCCCACTACTCTCATATTGGATAGAGGACCACAGTTCACCTCCAAAGTATTCAAAGAAATGTGCAAAATATTTGGAATTGATCATCAGAAATCTACAGCATTTCATCCCCAAACAGATGGTGAATCAGAACGCCTAAACCAGGAACTTGAAACATATCTCAGACTATTTTGTTCTGATCATCCAAGCACATGGAAAGAACATCTATCTTTAGCAGAATTCACACACAATCAGCACCCACATCAAGCCACAAAGATGGCCCCTTTTGAAATCATGTTTGGAACCGAACCAGTAGCTATTTCTACTGCATTCCCATGCATAAATGTTCCAACAGCAGAAGAAAAATACAGAATAATTAACCAAATTAGAGATGAAGCACTGGAAGCTCATGAACTAGCAAGACAGATGATGATGCAGCATGTCAAAGGCAAGACACCACTTCAAGGAAGGAGATCAAGTTTGGTTAGATTCTAGGAATCTTAAAACCAATCAGCCTCAAAAACTCGCACCTAGAAGAGAAGGACCCTTCACTATTGAAAAAGCACTTGGACTGGTGACATATAAGCTCAAATTACCACCTAGATGGAAGATTCACCCTGTGTTTCATGTGTCACTTCTCACACCATTCCGAGAAAACGATATTCATGGACCAAATTACCCTAGACCACTACCAGATCTAATTGAAGAACAAGAGGAATTCAAAATTGAGACAATCATTTCACACCAAAGAAAAGGAAACCAATGGCAATACCTCATTAAATGGAAGGGATACCAACATCTGACAACTCATGGGAAGAAGAGGAAAATCTAGAACATTTCCAGGAAATTCTGCAAGAGTATAAAAGACAAAACAAAGTACCTAAAATCCCAACCTCAAGTTCTAGCATTTGTACACATCAAAAGCAATCTTCTCAACACTAAACCATGTCTTCTACCACCTCCAACAACTCCTCTGCTCACCTTTCCTCTTGTACCAGCAATCCAGATGCACCAACCACCCCTTCTTCTCAAGTCAGTGCCCCTGGATTGCCTATACCCTTATGAGTCCCCCTGAGTATGTTACCACCTCCCTACAGTCCATCAGCCATCTCGGAAATTGGACCCCTAGTCAGATCACTGACTAGATTAATAACAGACAGTCATACAGTTCTTGACAATGTTAGAGCAGTTACTAGTCAAGTTAGGCTCCTTGGAGGATTCTTACAGCAGCAGAGCAACAAACTGGACAATGTCCAAAGGGAATTACTAGCTCAACACACCACTAGACCAGGAGACAACCTCCACCCCAACAATATTGCTGACACCAGTACTCAAAACATTATTCAACACACAGTCACTGCAGTAACCAATCACCCTGGACCCACTCACCACTACCACCTTTACCAATACTATACCCAGAGCCCCATCTATCCAGCCAGCCGAAAATGAACAAGATTTACCTCCCAACCACTTCTTAGCACAGTATGACAACAACTACAACTTACCACTCTTAAGTTTAACCAGTATAGAAAATATCTTGTGACATTACCAGATACCTAGCTACCTCGACGACACATTCAGGCCCCAAATAATACACCTATGGGTTCTACTCACTTGCTGGAACTTCTGTAACAGCTTAGCAATGATTTTGGAAAGAGAAACCTGCCTTGACCTCATCACCATGCTATCTACCCTTATAAACTTTATGCATCAATTCCCCACTCCCCACAAGGACAGATTCATCACCATTCACATATGGGACATGCTACAAGAACTAGTCAACCTAGGAATCAAGTTATACTCAGAAGAAGCAGTTAGGTGCACTACAGCAGGACATACTGACAACTACTTCACTCCCAACTGTTACAATATTAAGCAAACCAGTCAGCTCACTCTACAGAAGCCTCCGAAGGTCGAGCCCATCAATCTAAGGTCAACACTAGAGAATGTAGTTCACTTAGCACACTGACTCAACACTACTGGTGAACCAACTGGATTTAACTACAACCACCTTCATACCCTTCATAAAAAAATAACTGCCCTCAGTATGCTCTAGGACAACACTCTCCCTCAAGCTACTTTTGACTATCAACAGGCTGCCACAAACCAACTATACCTAGGATATAAGATAGAAGGTGTTGATATTCCCTCCACACCATTCACTAACCCTCGACAACTCAGGGAAGTATCATTACCTGTACAGAAACCCGATGCAGCAGCAGAAACAATGTCTACCAAGGTCTGGCATCCAGTAAACTATAGATACCCAGGTGAAGATTGTGAGGATGTTACATATGTGGAGACACAGATCATTATACTACTCACCACCTGCAGACAGGACAAATACCCAACCAATACCCAGAGGATAGGACCATCTACATGCAGCAAAGCCCATCTAATCAGTACAGGTGCCCATTCTACATCAGTCAATTTGAAGCTGCCACTCGCCCACAATGTCCAACCCCTCCTCCTCAATCCTATGCCAACCCATCCTCATCCACAGCTCCCACAGTACCTCAACGACCTGCTCAATGACATGTACCATTCCCCACTCAGGTTAGAAGGATAGAAATAAACCATCACCCAGCTTCATTGCCCACCACACAGTCAAAAATATTGGATGAAGTTGCAGATACCACCACACGTCGAAATACACGCCAAAACAGCCGTTCCCAACACCAGGTTTTATTTACCACCCACAGAGCTTGCTCCCCTACTCGGAATGTACCACCCCACCTCTCCAATGCTAACAGCACACCATTAGGAATGCATTTCAATGCTTCAATTACTTTAGGAGCACCAGAGACAGCGATGTCGACTATGAATTTGATGATATAACATGTCCACTTGAACAACAACTACATTGAGTTTACTTTATCTTTGAATTGTTATATTGATTTTATCTTTGGAAAAGATAGACTTGTAATTTAGAACAGAGGCAATGTTACAATCACACCTTGATTATGCTTACATATGCCCCCTATCCTCATGCAGTATGTTTTCCTCATCATTATGCTCTTCTTACTTCGCTGTTTATGCCAGAGTGCCTATTATCACATGCCTATTACTTATTACATGCAAGCACTCTGTTTATCACATGTTACTCTTTTATCACATGCCACTTTGTTTATCACATGCTTCGATACTCTCCTGTATGTATATAAACTTGCCAATGCATAGACTGGATGTGAAGGGCTTATGGGTGAAACCCATAAACCCTGGTTGTTGGGTTTCTTAAGTCCTGCCATGCACTGTACACTGAACCAACTATATTGGACCTTGTACCTGTAGTGCTGTAGCTGTTACTTGTAAATAAAACTATTCTTACATAATTAGTGACACACAACTTAAGGTTGCATGACCACACATAAATATTATATTTATATTAATACTTATCAATGACATGCATGTCTAGTATGCATGTCCATTTGAATTAATGAATCTAGAACATAAAGGGATACATTGTCAAAGACAATGTATATCTGTTACACTCTCCCCAACTAGATTGTTCTAAGGAACAATCTAAAGACCAAAGGAAAATAAAAGAGATTGATTTTCCTTGTATTTAGAAGTTGGGGTCCCTGCACTCCATTCTAAAAGAGGTAGGGATCTCTTGTCATATATGAGGACTGTGTCTCAGTCCTTGGGTAGAGGTTTGTTGATGTGCTCTAATTGCACATCAGCTAGGAGTAAGAAATGATGCACACAAGGATATACATGCATTGGTTGGAAGGTGTGATGATGTGCTCTTACAAGTGCACATCAATCAAATGATGGGAGAATGAAAAAAAATGAGGACTCTCACAAATGCAATGTGTTGTCCTTGCATGGGACCTCCAGTCTAGTTTTAATGGTCAAACTGTTCTAGTGAACCATAAGCTCATCTTAGCACACTCATTCTCTCACTATTACACCTGTGTAGGAGCTCAACTGTCCCATTGAGGAGGTTCTGCTCTTGTCACCCTTGAGGTTGATGATTGTCAACACAGTAAAGGTGTAACAATGGGTATGGAGTGGAGATATCCTTTTTGATCTCTCATCTCCAGTTGTCAATTTCACACTTCCAAGCCTCAGTATGAGATGAACTTGGTGCATTTAAGTCCTCTTTTAGCCAGTCCAATGGGTTAGCAACTGATCTGCCATTCCATGTCCAATCTGCTCCCTGCATCCTAGTCAATGCTTTACTTGGTCCAAATGCACTTATAACTGCCTGGGAGTATGATTTCTTTACAGAGACTTGTCCCAACTTGGGCAAAGATCTGACCAATGGGTTTTTGACACTCCTTGTATAAATGAGGATATGGTCATGGGTGATTTGGATCTGGGTTTTTTGGATTTCCTTTGCCCTCCAAATCTGGCCTTTTTGTTAAATTTTCCATGACATTCAAGCTGCTCCAGATCCTTCCATGTATAGATTTCATCTTTCTTTAGACTAATCTCCACCCATTCCAGAACATGGAACTTGTCGGGTTTAACATTATACTCCTTATATACCTAAGCCATTGGCCTGTGCACACAGACTGTGCAGCTACAGCACCTAGGCCCACCTTCTAGACCTGTCTGGATCCATACAGACTCCCAGTCCCTTCTTGTGAATGCCACTTTGCCCAATATCCCCTAACAGCCTTGATTGTATAGCCACCCTGGGTTATATAATCCTCCTGCCATATCTGGATAGGGGTCCCTCACTGTATCCCACCATCACCCATGACCCAACCAACTTGCCTCTCGCCTCTTCACTCTTGGATGCCCACTCACTTGCCCCCTTGTATGTTTTTTTTTCAGTTTCATTCACTGCTAGCTAACCCCCTCCACGTTTGCCCAACCACTCAACCATGCACCACACACCTTGCAACCACTGCCTCTCAGTCACTCACCTGCTTGCTCACCCACTTCATGGCAAGGGTGACAAGGGGCAAGGGTGACAAGGGTGGTGAGGCAAGTGTGGTGAGCATGGTGAAGCAAGGGTGACAAGGGTGGCAGGTGAGGGCAGCAAGGGCAGTGAGGTTGGTGAGGTTGGTGAGGCAAGGGCAGTGAGGCAAGGGCAGCAAGGGCAGTGAGGCAAGGGCAGCAAGGGCAAGCACAATGCTGTGCAATAAACCAGCTACGTATAGCTGCCTGATAGTGGCTTTGCAGCAATAGCCTAGCCAATCAAAGCCATAGCCTATTTTTGGCTATGGCTTAGCTAATGATCAGCTTGGCTAAGCCAGCTAGCAGCTATTAGCCAAGCTGGTGGCAACACTACTCTCAGTTTGCTGTTGGGGCTCCTAGGTGTCAGCTGATATCTTAACAAAGAACTTATTGTTGAATAAACATAATACAATGCTGAAGTTATGTGAAATACATATTCAGTAAGATATTCAACAAGGGGGAGTGTTAAAATATATACATGTATTTGACTTAATGCTCAACCATTTCACTAGTTATCTTATCTAATCTAATCTAATTGTCAATATCTTATCAAATAGTTATATAATCATTAAATAGAGATTAGATAACTATTAACAGATTAGATATAAGCAAGATAATGAATTAAGAGTGAATAATTAATGTGTTTCATATTTAACTGAATATTATATTCAAATGACTCATATCTATGATGTAATATGACTCATAGATATGAGTCATGTAGAAGGCTATGATGTCATATAGATCATCATGGAACATCTATACTTATCTATGATATCTTATAGAACATTGCAATGTCATTTAGAACAAGATGACCTCATGCACAGTATGGAATGGTCTAGATTATCTATTATTAGTAGATTAGATTGTAGTTGGGTTAGGGTTCCAAAGTGTATAAAAGGAGGGTGTTCTGGATGACTATCCCTCAGTTCAAATAACTAACACACAGTCTACGGACACAGCCTACAAGGCAAATGTTATGATATGGACTTTTTCTCTATTTTATTCAGAGGCCTACAGACATATGACGAGGCATGAGTATATGGTGAGGGACCCCTATCCAGATATGGCAGGAGGATTATGTAACCCAGGGTGGCTATACGATCAAAGGCTGTTAGGGGATATGGGGTGAAATGGCATTTGCAGGAAGGGACCAAGTGTCTGGATGACTCCAGACAGGTCTGGGAGATGGGTCTGTGTCTTGTTGCTGCATGTGCATAGCCTTAGCAGCTGCACAGACTGTGTGCACACACCAGTGACTCAGGTATATAAGGTGTGCATCCTGTAGGTAGGAGTCCTTAAGACTCTAGATTGTTTCCCTCTCATAGGTCACAGACTATTGTGTCTAAAGTTTCATCTCTAATCTATTCTCTTCTCTACGGAGCTTGTGATTGTGTGAGGATTAGTCCTAACATAATCTAGAGTCTTCTACATCACACCCTTCATCGTTGGTCATAGTGCAGAGCAAGTCTTGCTCGTCGTCGCAGACAGTGACAAAGAGAGTTTCATTTCTCAACAAACCACCTGACTCTGTACATGTTACAGCACGTGTCTACAGACAGCCTTGAGGAGTCTAGACAACATTGACACCGACAACAGATAGCCTCATTCTACCGTTGTAGAGTGACTATGGCCAATTGGCTGCTGGTGACAAAACAGTATTAGACAAGAGCTTGGAGCATGCTGTAGTCAACTGGGCAGGGTCTTGCAGGCACCAGCACTAGTACTGCGGAAAAGGGAACAGAACTCCTGAAAACAATCCATTTGTGTGTCGTGTATCAAGGAGAACAGTCTGAGAATACCAATCACATATCAGATCTATTGATCTGAGCATGAAAACATCTCAGTGAACCCCTGGGCACTACACATCTGTGTTACGATATGGACTTTTTTCTATTTTTCTCTATTTTATTCAAAGGCCTACGGACGTATAACAAGGCGCGAGCATACGGCGCGGGACCCCTATCCAGATATGGCAGGAGGATTATATAACCCAGGGTGGCTATACGATCAGGGCTATTAGGGGATATTGGGTGAAACGGTGTTCGCGGGAAGGGACCGGGAGTTTGGGTGAGTCCGGACAGGTCTGGGAGATGGGTCTGGGTCTTGTTGCTGCGCGTGCATAGCCCTAGCGGCTGCGCAGACTGTGCGCACAGACCAACGGCTCAGGTATATAAGGAGTGCGTCTGTAGGTAGGAGTCCTTAAGACTCTAGATTGTTTCCTCCTTGTAGGTCACAGACTATTGTGTCTATAGGCTTCGTCTCTATTCTATTTCTCCTCTGAAGCTTGTGATTGTGTATAAGGATTAGTCCTAACATAATCTAGAGTCTTCTATATCACACCCTTCGTTGTTGGTCATAGCGCGGAGCAAGTCTTGCTCGCCATCGCGGACAGTGACAAGGAGAGTCTAGTTCACAGTAAACCGTCTGACTCTGTACACGTTACAGCACGTGTCTACAGACAGCCTCGAGGAATCTAGGCGACACCGACATCAACAACAGATAGCCTCATCTTATCATTATAAGGTGACTACGGCCAATTGGCTACTGGCAACCAAACAGTATTAGACGAGAGCTTGGAGCACGCTGTAGTCGACCGGGCAGGGTCTTGCAGGCACCAGCACTAGTACTGCGGAAAAGGGGGCGGAACCCTCGAAGACAATCCATTTGTGTGTCGTGTATCAAGGAGATACAGTCTGAGAACACCAATTACGTATCGGATTTATTAATCTGAGCACGAGGACATCTCAGTGAAGACCCGGGCACCACACATCTGGGTCAATTGAAGGAATTAAATCGAAGATCTGAGTGCGGGTGCGTTATTGACCGCATCAGACAGTGAACGTATTAGGAAGTACGTTTACGGACGAAGAGGCAACATCCCTCTACTTGAGGCGTCATCGGAATCGCGGATCTAGCAGGATCAAAACATAATCGGAATGGCTGGGCTATTCAACTTCGTATTGCCAAGGGCCGGCATGACCCTTGAAGAGATCGGGATCATCTTCTCGATCGGATGGGCGCAGGGGTGCGCAGCAAAGAAATCACCTGTAATATCAATCAAGGAGGATCGGACCGACAACCGACCTCGCGATGCACATGTCAGGGCTTGGCAGCGCTGGCAGAAGGAACAGAGACGGCTTCAAAAGGAAATGAAACATCAGGAGAGATTAACGGCATGGCACGCTGAAGAAGCGGCCATCAAGGAACAAGAAGACGCGTGGCAAGAATTGCTAAAGATACGCCACAAACAGTTAATGCAAAAGCGCCGGTTCAAGGAACTCGAGCAGCAGATAGCAAAAGAAAGGAAGACCCTGGAGGATGTTTTAAATCAATTGGAACCAGGATCTGCAGTCAGGGAGGCATTATTCAACACGCCTTCAAATATTGAACTACTATTGATCAGTTTCAATATCTATATACTGAAACATGATGGGCTCGTATTGACAACCAAAGAGCGGAATAGGCTGATGCATGCCTTAAACGGGAATATCATGAATGCAGGGCGAGTCATGAGAAACGAACGGCGACTCCAGAATGAGGAACGTCTCCGAGGAGAAAGATATGATCCATATCTTTCTGCATATATCAAATGGAGGTTGCCAAGGAATTATACTCCGCCCCGCATATCTCAGTATGGAGAGGACGAAATTTTCACGCCGCCAGATCATGATTATTTCCTATCCAAGTTAGGAGAGGATGTCGAGTTCACACAGCGATGGGTCCAAAGAATCTCAAGGGAGAAACCGGTGTTACCAGGATCCTACACAACGGCTATTCCTAAAACGGCACCATGGAAGGTAAACGGATACTGCTACTTGTATCTGTTTAAAAGAGAATTCCATAACCAATTCCATTGGCCCGAGTGGCCTACACTGGAAAGAATTCTTTCTTGGGAATCCGAACTCAGGGACTACTCCGCAGTCTTCGGTTTACAAGATAATATAAAGCCGGATAGATTCCATGTACTGGAATGGGCGGAATTAAGTCTCAAAAAGGACGAGATTTATACTTGGAAAGATCTGGAACACCTAGAGCGGCATGGTAAATTTAACAAACGAGCTAGATTTGGAGGACAAGGGAAATCAAAGAAACCGAGATCCAAATCTCCTGTAACCATATCCTCGTTTGTACAAGGAGTATCCAAAAATCCATCGGTCCGATCTTTACCGGAATTAGGACAGGTCACGGTCAAGAAATCATATTCCCAAGCTGTTATTAGCGCATTCGGGCCGAGCAAAGCGTTGACTCGAACTCAGGGAGCGGATTGGACCTGGAATGGAGGATCGGTTGCCAATCCTTTGGACTGGATGAAGGAAGATCTCGACGCACCCAGCTCATCCAACACGGAGGCACGAAAACGGGAAATCGATAACTGGAGGAGGGAAATTAAAAAAGATATCTCTACTCCCTACCCGTATCCGAAACCTCGTTACGACAGGCACATGCTCCATCCCGACATCCCTGGATTCTGTTATCTGTTCTTGATCAAAGCGCAATACTGGGATGAATACAATTGGCCAGCATACCCACAAATTCATGAAGTAGTATCCTGGGATCCCAATTTACGAAACGAACGAATCAGAATCTCGATTCGTCGAACCCATGGTCTGGAACATTGCTATCATATTGATAAGCAGATGAATGGGTATGATGGATGGGCGCATTTGGACTTAATGAATCGGTCAGGATCAGGACATAAGCGGCTCGGGGCATTCCGGTTCACTGCTGATATGATGGCACATTTGTACAATGCCATGACTGGGTGGCGAACGGTCTGGGCGGAAGACACGGAACAGCCAGCCCCTCAAGGAGCGTCAGCGGCACAGACTGCTGCGCAGGAGGATGTAATCCAGAGGCAGCAGATGCAGCGAGAAGAAACTATCACAGCTATCGGACAAGTAGTGGCTGGAATAGTCAATGAATACCGACGCGCTAACCCCATACCGCCGCCTGCACCTCTTACTAAAGCAGAAATGCCCGATTACTATGAAGGAGACCCTCGTATGGTAGATGGGTGGTTAAGACAAATGAGGACTTATTTCACACTGGCGCGCGAAACCCAATTAGACCGAAAAATCTCAATTTGTCTATATCGGATCAGAAAGGGGAAAGATAACCGGGCAGGAGACTGGGCGGGAGTCAAACTCAAAGCAGTGCAGGATGCAGATCAGGAATATCAAAATGAAGTAGTCAACTCCGGATGGCCAACCAATCTATCTTGGGCATCGCTCAACCAAGGTGTTATAGTAAACGATCATGAAATCCGAAGGCCGCTGCGGAATCAATTTCCTTTCACTTCATGGGAGGATTTTGCCACGCAAATGCACGAGTTCTTTATGTCAACCGAGACACGAGAAAAAGCAACAGATGCGATTTTGGCATTAAAGCAAGGAAATACTATGATCGAGGATCACGTGGTCAGATTCAATGCGCTATTACCATTAGTTGGTTGGGATCATAGGGCGTTGATTGCATTATTCAAGCAGAACATCAACCCTGCATTGGGACGGGATTTAATCAGGCATGGGAATCTAGGGGATGATGCGACCCTGAAACAGATTCAGGATCGGGCGATCGAGCTGGCACGAGCTTATCGCAAGGCAACAGAAGCATACGGGCCGGATAGACAAAAGGGCGGGTACAAAGAAAAAACGGTTGCTAAGGATAGCAAACCAAACCAGTTCCAATATAGTACGCCAACAACGTCTAAGGACCCGAATGCCATGGATGTGGACAAAAGTAAAAAACCAGTCACCGGAAACTGTTACAACTGCGGCAAAGAAGGACACTTTGCACGAGAATGCCCGGAACCAAGGAAACCGAGGTGGAAGGATAAAGGGAAGTGGAGAGCAAGAGAGGTTAGAATAGAGGAGCTCACCGAGGAGCAGTGGAAGGAACTCGGAAAAGAGAAGGGTTTTGGCGAAAGCCAGTAGGCGAGCGCTCAGCGCTGCTGGCTGACAGAGTTTTGAAAATGGACAATGACTCTTGTGTAAATATACAAGGATTGTTATATGAATATTCCTCTCATATCCATCGGATTCGAAACTTGAGTGTGAGTGCAAAACCCAGGATTAAGCAATGGACCCCAGCATGGGTAATGAGAAGGATATGGCAACAAAGCGAAACGGTTGCTATAGACTGTTTGAAGGCATGGGTTCACGAAAAACGTTTATCTGAAGTAACACCGCAATTGATAAAAGAATTAAACCAGCAATCAGAGTCAGAAGCCATGTGGAACTTGGCACAGTTGCGGCAACAAATTGTCAAAGCTTCAGGAAAGCAAGAAATGAACTTAAAAGGAGTTATAACTACTATGGATACAGGATCCACAATTCCTGTCACGGCTTTGGTTGACTCAGGATGCACAGGATTGTGTATCAATGATGAGTTTGTAGCAAAACACTGGATGAACAAACGACGCCTTTTACGACCAGTACCGGTTTATAATGCAGATGGAACTCGCAACACCATGGGAAATATCGAATACATGGTTCAGTTCAAACTGCAAATTGGAGACCATGAAGAAGTCATG
The DNA here is from genome assembly GCA_023014395.1 of Amanita rimosa. Lineage (NCBI taxonomy): Eukaryota > Fungi > Basidiomycota > Agaricomycetes > Agaricales > Amanitaceae > Amanita > Amanita rimosa. Next base: position 676,397 of record JAEBUO010000005.1, read on the forward strand.
GACTGCTGCGTTGCACGACTAGGAAAGACAGACCTGTTCTTGGGACATGACTGGTTACAATTGCATAATCCAAGCATGAATTGGAAAAGACAAGAAGTGACTTTTAGCCGATGTCCGGGAACGTGTTGGAGTCAATCCAGTGTGAGCGAGCCTGAGGAGGAGGTAGAAGAAACCAAATCCTTAGAGAGTGGGGAACGTCTGCTTGCGGTACACATAGGATTGGAGGAGTTGAAGTTACGGCTGCTCTCCACTGATATTGCAGCAAAGGAAGCCCTGGCCAGTAAAAAGCGATCCTTAGAAGAAACGGTACCCGGGCACTATCTCAAATATCGAAAGGTATTCGAGAAAGAAACATTTGACGAATTACCACCAAGGCGGCCTTGGGACCATGCAATCGAGTTCATTCCAGGAGGACAGCCAACTGATTGTAAGGTATACCCGCTGAACAAAGAAGAACGGGAACAGTTGGATGAATTTTTGGAAGAAAACTTGAAATCTGGACGTATCAGACCAAGCACCTCTGAACAAGCATCACCGTTCTTCTTTGTTAAAAAAAAGGATGGAAAACTAAGACCAGTACAGGACTACAGGAAATTGAATGAAATCACGAGAAAGAATCGATATCCGTTACCCTTGATCGGTGAATTAATTGATCGACTATCTAAAGCCAAGGTTTTCTCAAAAATGGATATCCGATGGGGCTACAATAATATTAGGATCAAAGAAGGTGACGAATGGAAGGCGGCCTTCAAAACTCACAGGGGTCTGTTCGAACCCCTGGTTATGTTCTTTGGTCTCTGTAACTCCCCGGCGACATTCCAGACAATGATGAATGACATCTTTAGGCAAGAGATTGCTGAAGGATGGGTTGTCATCTATATGGACGATATCCTGGTGTTTTCTCGGTCACAGGACAAACACACGATGCATGTCAACCGGATTTTGGCCAAGTTAGAAAACCATAAATTGTCGTTAAAACCAGAGAAATGTTGGTTCGACCAGCCAACGATCGACTTCTTGGGCCTAGTTATCAGTCAAGACTCCATTCACATGGAGAAAGGCAAGGTACAAGCCGTAGTTGACTGGCCAATTCCTACCTGCAAACATGAATTGCAGCAGTTTTTGGGTTTTATCAACTTTTACCGGCGTTTTGTGCAAGGTTTTGCTAACATGGCGAAACCTTTAACAAGTCTTACTGGGAAGGTTGAGTGGCAGTGGACGGATCAGCAGACATTGGCCTTTCAGGGACTGAAAGACCTTGTGGCGAGGGAGGTAGTCCTCAAAATCCCTGACGACGACGGTCAATTTCGTGTCGAAGTAGATGCGTCTGACTTTGCAATTGGCAGAATTTTATCCCAGCAGAGCAAAGACGGCACATGGCGACCTGTAGCATTTATTTCAAAGTCGTTAAATGAAGCTGAACGGAATTATGAGATCTACGACAAGGAAATGCTTGCAGTTATGCATGCGTTTTACGAATGGTCTCATTACTTGAAAGGTGCAAAAGAGCAGATTGAGGTTCTCACAGATCATCAAAACCTCACATACTTCCGAAAACCGCAGAATCTAAACAGACGACAGGCACGATGGGTCACCGACTTACAGGAGTTCAATTTTGTCATTAAACATCGGTCCGGAAAGTCCAACTCAAAGGCGGATTTATTGTCAAGAAGAGCAGGACATGAAAAGGGACAAAATGATAACGAAGGAGTGATACTCCTGAAAGATCATTTGTTTGTAAGGGTCTATGATGATGATCGGGCAATCGAGGACATCATTAAGGAGATTCAAAAGGTCTCGGCTCGGCAGTGGGAAACTCAGGTTTGACAAGGCATCAAACAACAAGACCCTGACTTTAAAACCAAGAAAGGGTTAGTTGAATGGAAGGGTCGGATTTACGTCCCAGCGGACGTGCGGATCAGGGGTGACCTAATTCAGATTCATCATTCCTGGGGGCATTCAGGAGTAGTCAAAACCGTGGAAAGCCTCACCCGCAATTTCTGGTGGCCGCAAATGCGAAAGGACATTGAGCAATTTGTACGAGGATGCGAAACATGCCAGAAAGCAAAACCGGATCGACAGCCAAGAGCGGCGCCATTGAAGCCAAATGAAATCCCGGACGCACCATGGGAAGTCATATCAGTAGATTTAATTGGACCATTACCGGATTCCAAAGGAAACGACATGATCATGGTAGTGGTAGATCGGTTCACAAAAAAGGCGTACTTCCTCCCCACTACGTCGTCAATTACGTCACAAGGGGTAGCAGTTCTATTCCGAGATAACGTCTTCCGAGAACATGGTTTACCAAGAAAGGTCATCAGCGATCGAGGACCGCAGTTCGTCTCAAAATTCATGGACGATTTGTATGGAATCTTGGGAATACAGGCCAATAGATCCACGGCTTATCACCCACAAACCGATGGACAGACAGAACGTGTTAATCAGGAAGTCAAAGAATTCCTGACAATGTTTGTCAATCATCGACAGGATAATTGGAGTGATTGGCTCGCAGTGGCTCAATTCTGCCATAATGACCGGATACACTCGTCTACTGGGTTTTCACCGTTTTTCATGAACTATGGGAGACATCCCAACAAGGGGATGAACCCACTGTACCAACCAAAAACCGTGGTCATGGAGGAATTAGTTAAAGAAATCGAGGATGTCCATGCCAAAGCTAAAACCACGCTGGAGAAAACCGCTGAAGCAATGAAGAAGCGGTGGGATGCTCACAGAACACCAGCACAAAACTATCAACCAGGAGACAAGGTGTACCTCAGTACAGAAAATTTGCCAATGCTTCGAGTGACTAAAAAGTTAGATGGCAAGTTTGTGGGTCCCTTGGAAGTGGTGGAGAAAGTTGGCACATCAGCATACCGATTAAAGATTCCCGCAGCATGGAAAATCTACAACGTCTTTAACGAAGTACTCTTAAAACCGTATATTACTCCAGAATTCCCCAACCAAATTGAAAAGGTTGCCAAACGTAAAGAGGCACAAATGGTAGAGGAATCCGAGGACGATGAGTACGAGGTTGAAGAGGTCATGGACAGTAGAGTCAGTGGGCGGAACGGTGGCAGGTTGGAATATTTGGTCAAATGGAAGAACTACCCAGTGGAAGAATCCACATGGGAACCTGCCGAGAACCTTGCTAATGCTAAGAAAAAGGTTCAGAAGTTCCACAGACAAAATCCAAGTGCTCCTCAATGATTGGCAATCGCAGACTTACGGTTTAAAAATTGGCACAATTACACAGATACAAAGGCTCCCAAATGGTTGTTCGGTTGGGAAGATGGCAAATTCGAGCGTGACTATCTCGACAAATTAAAACGGAATTGGCAACGGTGGAAAGGTGACCGTAAACTCATATACGCTGAACCTGACACGGAAGGGGCGTTCTCAAGAGACCTTGAGCGCGGTGGGCCGGTTAAACCCACGCTTGATTCCCCTAAGGCAAACCATCACATGATATAGCGCCCAGCGCTGAAGCGATTTACGACCAACGCGTGACTTCCCGGGACGTGAAGTCTTAAGGAGGAGGTCATGTTACGATATGGACTTTTTTCTATTTTTCTCTATTTTATTCAAAGGCCTACGGACGTATAACAAGGCGCGAGCATACGGCGCGGGACCCCTATCCAGATATGGCAGGAGGATTATATAACCCAGGGTGGCTATACGATCAGGGCTATTAGGGGATATTGGGTGAAACAGTGTTCGCGGGAAGGGACCGGGAGTTTGGGTGAGTCCGGACAGGTCTGGGAGATGGGTCTGGGTCTTGTTGCTGCGCGTGCATAGCCCTAGCGGCTGCGCAGACTGTGCGCACAGACCAACAGCTCAGGTATATAAGGAGTGCGTCTGTAGGTAGGAGTCCTTAAGACTCTAGATTGTTTCCTCCTTGTAGGTCACAGACTATTGTGTCTATAGGCTTCGTCTCTATTCTATTTCTCCTCTGAAGCTTGTGATTGTGTATAAGGATTAGTCCTAACAATCTGGGTCGTTTGTGGGAATTAAATCGAAGATTCGAGTGTGGGTGCATTATTGACTGCATCAGACAGTGGACATATTTGGAAGTACATTTACGGAAGAAGAGTCAACATCCCTCTACTTGAGGTGTCATTGGACTCGCGGATATATTTTGGAACACAAGAAGAACTACACTCAAAATGGCAGGGCTATTTCAATTTGTATTGCCAAGGGCCAACATGACCCTTGTTCAGATCAGGAAGGCATTCTCGATTGAATGGGCGCAGGGATGCGCAGTAAAGAAGATATCCACATCAGTAGAAGTCTGGACCAATAACCAGCAATGTGATGCTCATGTACAAGCATGGAGGCTCTGGATTAAGAAGCAAAGGTGTCTTGAAAAGGAACAAAGACAACAAGAAAAGTTGGCGGCATGGCATGCAGAAGAAGCGGCCATTGGAGAGCAAGAAGATGCATGGCAAGAACTGCTAAAAATATGCCACAAACAATTACTACAGAAGCACCGGTTCAAAGAATTGGAACAACAAATAGCAAGGGAAAGAAAAACCCTGGAGGACATGCTAAATCAATTGGAGCCTGGGTCAGCTGTGCAGGAGGCATTGTTCAATACACCTTCAAACATTGAGCTGCTATTAATAAGCTTCAATGTGTACACACTGAAACATGATGGCTTGGTCCTAACAACAAAAGAGTGGAATAAGTTGATGCACACTTTAAACGGGAATATCATGAATGCAGGACAGGTAATGAGAAACGAAAGGCGACTTCAAAATGAGGAACATCTCCGAGGGGAAAGATATGATCCATATCTTTCTGCATATGTTCAATGGAGGTTGCCAAGGAACTACACACCGCCCTGTATATCCCAGTATGGGGAAGATGAAATCTTCACACTGCCCGATCATGATTATTTCCTGTCCAAATTAGGAGAGGATGTGGAATTCACACAGCGCTGGGTCAAAGGAGTCTCAAAGGAGAAACTGGTATTACCTGGGTCCTATACAACGGCCATTCCTAAAACGGCACCATGGAAAGTCAATGGGTACTGTTACCTATATCTGTTCCATCACAAGGAAGAACCAGTATCCATTGCCCCTGATTGGTGAATTAATTGATCAATTATCAAAAGCCAAAGTCTTTTCCAAAATGGATATTTGATGGGGATACAACAACATATGGATTAAAGAGGGCAATGAGTGGAAAGCGGCTTTCAAAACTCATCATGGCTTGTTTGAACCTCTGGTTATGTTCTTTGGTCTTTGCAATTCCCCAGCCACATTTCAGACAATGATGAACGACATCTTTAGGCAAGAGATCACTGAAGGATGGGTCATCATTTATATGGATGATATCTTGGTGTTCTCTCAGTCACAGGATGCACACATGATGCATGTTAATCACATCCTGGCAAAACTGGAGAATCACAAATTGTCATTAAAACTGGAAAAATGTTGGTTTGATCAGCCTCAGATCAATTTCTTGGGACTAGTTATCAGTCAAGATTCCATCCAAATGGAAAAGGGCAAAGTGCAGGCTGTGGTAGATTGGCCAATCCCTACATGCAAATGTGAACTTCAGCAGTTCTTGGGTTTCATCAACTTTTATTGGCGTTTTGTGCCAGGATTTGCTAAAACAGCAAAACCTCTGACAGGTCTTACAGGCAAGGTCAAGTGGACTTGGACGGAACAACAAACTCTGGCCTTTCAGGGACTGAAAGACCTTGTGGCGAGGGAGGTAGTTCTCAAAATTCCCAATGACGATGGTCAATTTCATGTTGAAGTAAATGTGTCTGATTTTGCAATTGGCGGAATTTTGTCTCAGCAGAGCAAGCACAGTACCTGGAGGCCTGTGGCTTTTATTTCCAAGTCATTAAATGAAGCGGAGTGAAATTACAAGATCTACAACAAGGAAATGCTTGCAGTCATGCATGTGTTTTATGAATGGTCCCACTACCTTAAAGGTGCAAAGGAACAGATCGAGGTTTTAACAGATCATCAAAACCTCACGTACTTTCGAAAACCACAGAACTTAAACCAAAGACAGGCACAATGGGTCACAGACTTGCAAGAATTCAACTTTGTTATTAAACATCAGTCCAGAAAGTCTAACTCCAAAGCAGATCTATTGTCAAGAAGGGCAGGGCACAAAAAGGGACAGAATGATAATGAAGGAGTAATACTCCTGAAGGACCATCTGTTTGTAAGGATCTACAATGATGATTGGGCAATTGAGGACATCATTAAGGCAATCCAAAAGGTCTCAGCATGGCAGTGGGAAACTCAGGTTTGACAAGGCATAGAACAACAGGATCCTGAATTTAAAAGTGAGAAAGGCTTAGTTGAGTGGAAGGGTCGGATTTACATTCTGGCAGATGTGTGGATCAGGGGTGATCTAATTCGAATTCACCACTCTTGGGGGCATTCAGGGGTAGCTAAGACCATAGAAAGTCTCACCCGTAATTTCTGGTGGCCACAAATGTGAAAGGACATCAAGTGTTTTATACGAGGATGTGAAATGTGCCAGAAGGCAAAGCCAAATTGACAGCCAAGGGCAGCACCATTGATCCTGAATGAAATTCCTGATGCACCATGGGAAGTAATCTCAGTAGATTTGATTGGACCATTGCCAGACTCAAAAGGCAACGACATGATCATGGTTGTGGTGGATCAGTTTACAAAAAAGGTGTATTTCCTTCCAATAACATCATCAATTACATTGCAAGGAGTAGCTGTCTCATTCAGGGACAATGTCTTCAGGGAACACGGCTTGCCCAGAAAGGTTATCAGTGATTGGGGACTGCAGTTCGTCTCAAGGTTCATGGATGATCTATATGGGATTTTAGGAATACAGGCCAATAGATCCACAGCTTATCATCCACAAACCAATGGACAGACAGAATGCATTAATCAGGAAGTCAAGGAATTCCTGACAATGTTTGTCAATCATCAGCAGGATAACTGGAGTGATTGGCTTGCAGTAGCTCAATTTTGTCATAATGATCATATACATTTGTCCACAGGGTTTTCACTGTTTTTCATGAACTACAGAAGACATCCAAACAAGGGGATGAATCCACTGTACCAGCCAAAAACTGTGGTAATGGAAGAATTTGTCAAGGAAATTGAGGATGTGCATACCAAGGCTAAAACTGCACTGGAAAAAACTGCTGAAGCAATGAAAAAGCGATGGGATGCTCACAGGACACTGGCACAAAATTATCAACCTGGTGATAAGGTGTACCTTAGCACAGAAAATTTGCCAACACTTCCAGCAACTAAAAAGCTGGATGGAAAGTTTGTAGGTCTTCTAGAAGTGGTTGAGAAAGTCAGCAAATCTGCCTACTGGTTAAAGATCCCTGCTGCATGGAAGATCTACAATGTTTTCAACAAAGTACTTCTGAAGCCATATATTACTCTGGAATTCCCCAATCAAATTGAAAAGGCTGCCAAGCACAAAGAGGCACAAATGATAGAGGAATCAGAGGATGATGAATACAAAGTTGAGGAAGTCATAGACAGCAGAGTTAGTGGACAAAACGGTGGCAGATTGGAGTATCTGGTCAAATGGAAAACTACCCAGTGGAAGAATCTACATGGGAACCAGTGGAAAACTGTAACGGATATACATTGTCAAAGACAATGTATCCCTTTACATTCTAGATTCATTAATTCAAATGGACATGCATACTAGATATGCATGTCATTAATAAATATTAAAATAAATATTATATTTATGTGTGGTCATGCAACCTTAAGTTGCGTGTCACTGATTATGTAAGTATAGTTTTATTTACAAGTAACGGCCACAGTGCTACAGATACAAGGTCCAATAAAGATTGGTTCAGTGTACAGCGCACGGCGGGACTTAAGAAACCACCAAACCAGGGTCTATGGGTTTCAACTCATAGATCCTTTACACTTTTTTACACTTCCATCAGGAAGAGTAGCGCGAAGAAGACATCCTTTGATGTCTTCTCTTTTTCTTTGGCTCCAGGAGGAAACCCTCGCAAATGCGAAGGGTTAAACTCGAGAACCCTCCACTTTGAGAGGGTTCAGACCAATAAATTCGCACTTGATGAATTTCAGTGCGCAGAGAAGCTACAAGCTTCTCTATGTGTGATGCATCATCACCCTTGCAAATGCGAAGGGCTTAAACCAGCGAACCCTCCACTTTGAGAGGGTTCAGACTAAATATGATTGCACCCAATGAGCTTGGGTGCACGGAGAAGCTACAAGCTTCTCAACATGTGACACGTCACCAGGAGAAGTACTTGTACTTCTCGACAAAAGCGCCGCTTTTGCTGACTGTTTTACAGTCATAAAGCCACTTTGAGACCAAAGCGAACCTTTTGGTCTCGTCTGACACCCAAAGGGACCTATGTGCCCTCAAACTCTCCACTTATAGAGAGTTTATCGAAATCTGCCTGCGCTCAAGGACAGAGCGCACGCTTTGAGAAGCTCTGCACTTCTCAATACACCTCCAGTCATCTGGAGGCATCCTGGAACTCTCCACTTATTGAGAGTTCAAGAAATCAGGCTGCGCTCAACAGAGCGCACGCTTTGAGAAGCTCTATGCTTCTCAATCCTCCTCCAGTTACCTGGAGGAGCTCTCGAACTCTCCACCTATGGAGAGTTCATTTAATTAGCCTGTGCTCAACAGAGCGCACGCTTTGAGAAGCTCTGCGCTTCTCAATTCTCCTCCAGTTACCTGGAGGAGCCCTTGAACTCTCCACCTATGGAGAGTTCCTATATTTTACCTGTGCTTGACAAAGCGCACGCTTTGAGAAGCTCTAAGCTTCTCAATTCTCCTCCAGATACTTGGGGAAGCTCGTGAACTCTCTACCTATGGAGAGTTCACTCAATTTGCCTGCGCTTGATAAAGCGCTCGCTTCGAGAAGCTCTAAGCTTCTCAATTCTCCTCCAGTTACCTGGAAGAGCTCTCGAACTCTCTATCTATGGAGAGTTCATTCAATTATCCTGCGCTCAACAGAGCGCATGCTTTGAGAAACTCTAAGCTTCTCAATTCTCCTCCAGTTACCTGGAGGAGCTCTCGAACTCTCTACCTATGGAGAGTTCATCTAATTAGTCTGCGCTCAACAGAGCGCACGCTTTGAGAATCTCTAGGCTTCTCAATTCTCCTCCAGATACCTGGAGGAGCCCTTGAACTCTCCATCTACAGAGAGTTCCTTTGATTTACCTGCGCTTGATAAAGCGCACGCTTTGAGAAGCTCTAAGCTTCTCAATTCTCCTCCAGTTACCTGGAGGAGCTCTCGAACTCTCTATCTATGGAAAGTTCATTCAATTATCCTGCGCTCAACAGAGCGCACGCTTTGAGAAGCTCTAAGCTTCTCAATTCTCCTCCAGTTACCTGGAGGAGCTCTCGAACTCTCTACCTATGGAGAGTTCATCTAATTAGTCTGTGCCCAACAGAGCCCACGCTTTGAGAAGCTCTGGGCTTCTCAATTCTCCTCCAGATACCTGGAGGAGCCCTTGAACTCTCCATCTACAGAGAGTTCCTTTGATTTGCTTGCGCTCAACAGAGCGCACGCTTTGAGAAGCTCTGCGCTTCTCAATTCTCCTCCAGTTACCTGGAGGAGCTCTCAAACTCTCCACTTATGGAGAGTTCGTCAAACCTATCTGCGCTCAACAAGAGTGCATGCCCTGAGAAGCTACATGCTTCTCAATTTCTTCTTCAGAACCCGGAGAAAAATTTAAAGGGGGAGAGTAGGTACCCTCTTTCGAAGAAGATAGCGAGGCCTCTTCGAGAAAGCGCCTCAGGAGATGACAAGATGACTACGAGTCATCTACAGAGGACCAATATGGTGCCTCTCCATGAGATGAAAGCGAGGCCTTTCAAGGAAGCACCTCGGGAGACGAACAAGATGACTATGAGTCATTTACAGAGGACCAATATGGTACCTCTTCATGAAAGAGAGCGAGGGCCTTCCATGGAAAGCATCTCAAGAGTAAAAAAGGAGACGACTATGAGCCGTCTCAGGATGACAATGTCACCAATGGTTCTGCCTTATTAGCAGAACCAGAAATAACTCTAGAAGCGGAATGGCATTATGCCTCTGCTGAGGAACAACATGAGGCCTTTCACAGAAGTGCCTTAAGAGACGAAGGAGACAATATGGAATTTGTCTCAAGACTGGCGCACTTGCGCCAAAGATAAATAATCTGATAGACTCGAGCTACGAGTCTAATTTAGATGTGAAACTGATAAACAGTTTCGAGACCAGAGACTGGTCTTCGATGAGAGCATGCTCTCAAACTTGAGTGGATCGTGATGGTCCAAATATAAAGAAGGATCATACAATACCTTCTTGCTTTCAACATTACAATAGAAGTAGCCAATATGCTACTTCTAAGCAAAAGATACTGAGGATCCGCCAGAATTTTTTTTACGGATCTGTAGATTGTACCTTTGGCACAATCTAGTTGGGGAGGGTGTGAGGACAACACATTTCATTTGCGAGAGTCCTCAATTTTTTTTTCATTCTCCCATCATTTGATTGATGCACACTTAGCACATCAACAAACCTCTACCCGAGGACTGAGACACAGTCCTCATATATGACAAGAGATCCCTACCTTCTTTAGAATGGAGCGCAGGGACCCACTTCTAAATGCAAGGAGAATTAATCTCCTTTGTTTCTTTTGGTCTTTAGATTGATCCTTAGAACAATCTAGTTGGGGAGAGTGTAACGGATATACATTGTCAAAGACAATGTATCCCTTTACGTTCTAGATTCATTAATTCAAATGGACATGCATACTAGATATGCATGTCATTAATAAATATTAAAATAAATATTATATTTATGTGTGGTCACGCAACCTTAAGTTGCGTGTCACTGATTATGTAAGTATAGTTTTATTTACAAGTAACGGCCACAGCGCTACAGATACAAGGTCCAATAAAGATTGGTTCAGTGTACAGCGCACGGCGGGACTTAAGAAACCACCAAACCAGGGTCTATGGGTTTCAACTCATAGATCCTTTACAAAAACCTTGTTAATGCTAAGAAAGAGGTTCAGAAATTCCACAGACAAAACCCAAGTGCACCTTGTTGATTGGCACTGGCAGATATACGGTTCAAAAACTGGCACAATTACATGGATACAGAGGCTCCCAAGTGGTTGTTTGGTTGGGAAGATGGCAAATTTGAGCATGACTACCTTGACAAATTAAAACGGAATTGGCAACAGTGGAAAGGTGACCACAAACTCATCTATGCTGAACCTGACATGGCTGGGGTGTTCTCAAGAGACCTTGAGCACAGTGGGCCAGTTAAACCCATGCTTGATTCCCCTAGGCAGACCAATGTATGACTTCCCAGGATGTGAAGTCTTGAGGAGGTCATGTTATGATATGGACTTTTTCTCTATTTTATTCAGAGGTCTACAGACGTATGACAAGACGTGAGTATATGGTGAGGGACTCCTATCCAGATATGGCAGGAGGATTATGTAACCCAGGGTGGCTATACAATCAAAGGCTGTTAGGGGATATGGGGTGAAACAGTGTTCGCAGGAAGGGACCAAGTGTCTGGATGACTCCAGACAGGTCTGGGAGATGGGTCTGGGTCTTGTTGCTGCACGTGCATAGCCTTAGTGGCTGCGCAGACTCAGGTATATAAGATGTGTGTCCTGTAGGTAGGAGTCCTTAAGACTCTAGATTGTTTCCTTCTCATAGATCACAGACTATTGTGTCTAAAGTCTCATCTCTAATCTATTCTCTTCTCTATGGAGCTTGTGATTGTGTGAGGATTAGTCCTAACAGCAAAGCATAACTAAAAATGTGAGTAAAAGGTTAAATCCTCACTTAGCTTGTACAGTGCTTGCTGCTCCTAGATTTAACAGGGTCAATGTTTCAGCATGTCACAACCATGTCACACACATGTGACTCAAGTCATGCTTATGTGTAATTGCCCACCCCCAATGATTTCTAAGCTATGCCGTTGTTTTTGAACATGGGATGAAAGAAGAATATATTACAATATCTTCTTTTTGTCATGGGCGTACTCCGCTTTATCATCTGAGATTTTATTCTGGCTGGCAACCCCCTCAAATCTTCTCAGCTGACATATACATAGATAGGTATGGCAGTGCAAGTGATGCGTTTGAAGTTCGAACCTTGATGGGGATGAATGATTAGGATGCGGCATTGATATTGATTCCCTATCTCAGCTCAGGTTAGCCCCAGCAACAGTTCAACAGCTCAACAGACGAGTATGATTAGGATTGGCCTCCTCAGCGCGACATTCCGTAACAACTCGAATGGCTCAGGACTGACTGCCTGGGTGACATCGCACTTGGAGAAGAGGAAATTGAAATCATATCCAGGACTAACAACCCCCCAAAACGAAACCGATTTCATCGTCCTCGATTCTACCAACGCTCCGCTGCCTTTAGGTCCTGTCACGGATCCATTAATGGCCGCAGGAGCCAAACGCCCATCCGACTACGCCTCTCCTGAAACCCAGAAATGGAGTCGGGTCATTTCCTCCCTTTCGGCACTCGTCATCGTCACTCCGCAGTACAACTGGGGTTACCCTGGCGAACTCAAAAACGCCTTGGACCACCTCTATCACGAATGGAGAGACCTTCCCGTCGCCATTTTCAGTTATGGCGGACGGGGAGGTGGGAAGGCGGTGAAGCAACTGCGCGAGGTGATGGAAGGTGGACTCAAGGCCAAGGTTGTCAGTGCTGGGGAGGTCGAGATTATTCTCCCTGCCGAGTATATTAGAGGAAGCAAGCGAGTCGGGAAGGAAGGAGGAGGGTCAGAGTTTTTGAGTCATTATGATGAAGCAGTGGATGCTGCGCTATCTAAACTCACTGAAGCCTCTCAGGCGACACGGAACGTCTGGGTTTCTTGAAGGATTAGGGAAAATCATTATTGAAAAAAATAGTATATCTTGAATTCCTAGAATTGTGCCGTTTTTTCTTTTCAAAAAAAACTAAACCAAGGTTCCGTCAATGATAATATTTCCATGCTCGACCATGATCTATACAGAAGACAATATCAGACTCTGCACACACGATTTGAAAAACAAATTTACAAGTGCTCGTGTCTCTCGTAGGACTGCAACCAGCCACAGCACCGAGATTCAAATAACCTTCGTTGGCATGTGCACCATTATTAATGCGCTGTCCACCAGCCTGGGTCGTTTCTGCGCGACACCACACGCACGTCACGGTCTTCCCGTTGCGAACGCTGGTGGCTTGCCCTAACAGCGTTAACAAAACATGAGATGAAAGGAAATTCCAGTTATCGAATGCTGCGCGACGCACATTGCTTCCAACACTCATCATGCAACGCGTTCCCACACGCCTCACAGAATTTGAGCCCACTCTCAGCCACTTCATGCATCGTTTCATAGCAGATGGGACAATTGTCCTCTTCTGTCGGCATACGTTTCTTGAATGATGACGATGATCCTGGATTTATAAAATTCATCAACACAAACGGACGAGTTTGCCAAATGATATCAATTGCACAAGACTTACCAGCCTCTGGATCCTGGCCACTCGCTCGCGCAAGTGCATCTCGGACATGCTGTTGCGCAACACAGTTGGGCGCAAGAGGAGCCTGGGCAAATATTTCCTCAAGTTCAGAAGATAGTAAAGCCCTGAATCACACATTGTCATCTTCCGGCAGCGCTCAAATTTAAGAGTACAAAAAGGCTCACTTTTGGTACCAATGGGAGGATGACTCTGGTACTCGAAGAACTATGGAGGGTGCGAAATTAGCCTACACAACCCGTTGAACTGAACGTAGCTCGACCCACCCTTGAGGTATACGAATAACTAGTAAAACCCGTCAAAGACGCCGAATATAAGATATAACGAAAAAAAAAAAAAACGTACAATATGTTTACAATGATTTCCTTTCAGAGCATCTGGACCTAGAAACGGGGTGAGCCAAAAGGTTAATAAATACATAGTAAAAGATTGCAATTACAATTGCATCGCGGCAGCTGATCGATAATGACTGTATAAACCTGGTTATTGCCATCAAGTCAGGCTAAAATTGTAACCATAGCCGAGCCAACTCACATTACCGGTTGAACCTAAAACACTAAATGATTCGCGTAGTTCTTCTCCCACACGACTCCTATCAATCATAAATAACCTGTTAAATTGGTTTTTTTTTAAAAAAAAAAGTCGACAACGAGGTCCTCGCAAAGGACCGACCTTTGTTGCCGCACACGATAAACACGATCCATAATGTTCTGAGGGCATTTAACCTTGTAGCGAGCCCCTCGCTTTTCTTCGAGAACCTCCTTTTCCTTTCCTTTGCCTTTCCCCTTTCCTGTCCCTTTCTTCTTCTTCGACGTACTCGTGCTCGATTCCGCGACAGGGGATGCGGGAGTTGGCGCCGGATCCGGTTGAGAAAGCGGCTGAGACGTCGTTTGATTCGCAAGGGTCGACTCTTTAGTCGATGTCGAAGTATCCAAACGCGCCTTCTTTGCCCGTGGCTTTCGAGGCTTCGGCCCATCGACAACGACGAGGCTTGGAGAAGCGCGCACTGATGATTAAAATAAAAACAAAACCAGGTCAGCTTCAGTCGTTGAAGACAGAAGAACAGATATACATGACCGTTTGGCCTTCTCGCGCGAGGATGCAGATCGGAGACCACGACGACTACGCCTTGCCTCAGATACCTCTACGCCCTGTGAAGGATTGAGTTCATCACGTATCCCAGTCTGAGTAGCCTCTCCGGCTGATGAGTCAACGGGTCATGCATTAGGAATGTCATATGACTGGCACGCCAGAATGAAGTACCTTGGACAATGAAATCACCTTGAATACAATTAAGGGTGAAAATCGAGAGTATATTCGAGGAAATCAAGGCCGTACCTTCTTCACGATTTTTGCGTTTTGAGACCATACTTAGGTGTTGGATTTCAGAAATCCGTGACCGTGACTGGCCAAAATAATAATATTATTAATAAACATGGGTCGGAAGTCTCCGGATCACTAGGTTGTCACTACATCAGGCAGCGCTTGGCAGTTGGTGGAACGAATTTTTGAAAGTGAAAATGACAATGTAACTACGATTACGACAAATTAATTGGGATACCCAGCTGAATTGACAGGGAGCTTAGATCAAGTGACTGTTGTGATAAGCGTCAATCATCGTTCGTTACTCTACCATCTACCATAAACCATACGTAACACACCTAAGCTTGAACAGAAAATCGCAGACAGTTTTCTGATTATTTATTTGCCGTTTCCTCTTGCGTACGTGCTTTCTTGTTTTCGTTTTGTCTTTCCGTTGAGCAGGGCTTGGCCTCAGTCGTTACTGGTGTCTTTTCATCTCGAGTATATGGTTTTGACTTTTTACGCTGTTTTTGTCGTTTCGTTTTTTGACTTTTTAGTTGCTTTCTAGATATGTTGAGATGACGCCGACCAGGGAGTAAATTGAAACCGTGTCTTAAATTTGAGGCAAGATACGAGATAAGATCTGGAGAAATGCGCTTGATTTTTTTATTTTTTATTTTTTTTATTTTTTTTTTGCTTTTTCTAATTTTGAACTTTTTCGGAAGGTCTTCGTACTTTTTTTTGACGAAGAAAGAGAAACCAACCAGATTCAGAGTCAAGATAGATCCCAGAGAAAAGATAGGTTGATCCTAGTAGTATGTGTTCGATAGTTGCATAGATTGTCTTTGTGTCCTGATAATCCAGAGATAGTGGCCGTGGATCCCAAAAATTGTCGACTAGGCACAGTTAACTTGACGATGGCGAGCGTTGTTTAGATGACGATTTCGACTTCGTCCTCATCCTCGCCTTCATCATTACCATGTCCCCCGACAAGATTACCGCCGCCGCCCCAGAAGGCAATATCCTCCTCCTCCTCCTCATCATCCCCAAAGAGCTCGTTGAATAGCTCCGTATGGTCGCCAGGGTGTTCCTCTGCTGCGACAACCTGTACCCCAGCATTCAAAATTGGTGGCGCTGTGAAAAGAGGTTGCCTAGGGTCGTACGGAGGGTCAATGAGACCAGCATTCGGGGGAAGGGCATGGTAAGCGCCAATGACAGAGTTATGCGGATTTTCAAAGTGATCCGCACGGACATTCTCTACCATGACCGAGGGAGGAGGGACATTGAAGGCAGGATGGTATGATGGGCCAGTCTGGATCGATGGACCTTCCCAATCAACCTCCATGGCCTCTGGGAGTTCAGGTAGGTAGCCGACAATGAGTGGAATTCCATATGTTGTGTTAGTAGGTGCCACAGGTATAAAAGCCGGGCCCGTCGCGTCAATCTCCATGTCATCCGACTCAGAAACGTAGCCGGCGACGGGTGGCGGGAAGCCGTAGTTGTCCTGGAACACGACTACATTCTGGACCGGTGGCGCAAGAACTGCATTCACGTTAGTTACCATAATCATTGATTAAAGACAGTCGCTTACTTAGAGGCCTGGCATCCTCACGCAATTGCCTCCTGGAGGATGCCCTGAATAGAGCAGGAAAAATGAGTTCAAAAAGAATGGTGTGTTTTAAATCACTTACCCAACGCTGGCTACAGGCTTGGGATAGGGCCTGGGTTTGGGCTTGACAGACCTCTGGGCCTTTCGAGAAAGCGGTGTATTTAAAAAACGTCTGCGTTGGAAAAGATAATCTGAGACATTGTCAACAACAAGAAATGAAGACGCTTCACTCGGGTGCAAGAGCGTAAGGGAAGACAATGTCATTGAACTGGGCCGGTGGTGCAGGAACTGCATTCCCGTGAGTTACCCATGTATATCTACGAATCAATAACAATTGCTTACCTATAGGCCTGGGATCCTCGCGTGGTTGCCTCTTAGCCGCGAGCATAGAAGCGGTCCTGGATAGAGCAAGGTAAAATGAGTTCAATAATGGCGATGTTCTTCAAATCACTCACCCAACGCTAGCCGCAGGCTTTGGGTAGGGCCTGGGCCTGGGCTTGGCGGGTCTCCAGCCCTTTCGGCAAAGTGGAGTGTCCAGAGGACATCTGGATTGGGCAAGATAATGTGAGGCATTGTCCACAACGACGACAAGTAATGGAGACAACTCACTCGGGTACAAAAGCATAATTGAGTTGACGCATTGTTGTTATCGCTATTGCTGAGAGCAAAGGTTGTTACTTGAAGTATAACGCGCACTGAGTTGGGCGGTGGTAGTAGAACGAAGGCAAGAGACAACCAGAAAATCGGAAGTCACGAACCGGTCCAATTTTAAGGTTGGCTACTGGTCAGCCTCCAAAGTTCAAAGCACCGGCACCGGAATAATAAAATATATTGTTCTTGCGTTGGACGAAACTGTAAAATCATATCTCACACACTGTTGCACACGAAATGTCAATTCTTTTGGGCTAGCACTTTAGCTGCAGAGTGGAGCGTACGCGAGGACTCGCAAGCTTCGGACTACCCAGTGTGTAAACGATCGGCGGGTCAACGATCAAATGATTGATGAATCACATTCAACAGCAAATTCGAACTGAGATCATCTGCCAGCCATTGGTGTCTGCATTATGAGTACCGTTTGGCAGCCTTTTATTTTGGCCTGAACGTGCAGAGTAGGTCGAGACTTTCCAGTGGAAACTCATTTGGTGGGTTGGCGAGTACAGCGGCATCCACGTGACTTTCTACCTAGTTTGAACGATTTTCGATTAGGGCATCATGAATTCGGTTCGGCTTTTAACTACCGGGTCAGTCATCTGATAAACGTCTAAAGATCTGATCCCGCTCTCAAAACACCCAGGTAGCGAAACAATTTCCGAACGTATACTTAAGATGTGGGACGGATGTACAGATCATTCATAGATACTCCTCGGAAACACCTTCAAGACGCCAATGACAGTAACCCCATGTTTGAGAATAGTAGTAGTCGGGGGTGTTCGTTGACCCCTGCCATAAAACAGCTCTCAGCACTCGAGTACTACTAACAGTGACATGTCTTCGCCGCCCCCTCACCTTGTTAAAACTTTCACCTTTAACTACCCCAATCACAGTCTTCTGGTCAGATTTTGGCGAGATACTTTTCATGGAAAAGGGTGGTTATCAATACCTCGCAGGGGGGGAAGGGAGACCCGGCCGTGTTACAGAGCCAAGGCTGTACACATAAAACTCACAAGTACGAAACCAACTCTTTGGGATCATGATCGATTTTCTTGAAAACCCATTCCGTGACTCCGAAAGGGTCGTCCGGATGGTACGCCTCCAGTACCAGTTTTCTGTCGACGTAGTTGAGACAAGAATGGGTGGCCTCGTTCCGAAGGAGGTAGGCAGTCCGAGTAGCCTGGATCGTCCATATCTGGTTTGGCCAAGGGCCATCCCCAATAGCGCACAGGTGCACCTCCGCCCTGGAATGCTCCTCCAAATCCAATGGCCGACGTGCGGTGACAGAGAGGGCTGATGTACTGGGCTCCTGACCGGCGTTCGGGTGGTGCCTTTCGTCCGGCTGGCCCAGCCAGTATTTTCCAGGAAGAATAGGCCCAGGGTGAGAGGCTGCCAGTTTGATATCGGGTTTGATTGCTAAAGCAGTCATACAAAAACCGGTTCTGCCAACATAAATGACATCAGATCTCAAAAAGCCTCCTTTCCTTTTTTGTATACTATAAGGAGATTTAATTTCTTTTGCGTACACATTATTATAATTATAATTTCATTTTCAATTTGCAAACCAATAGACACGTAGACCAAAGAAAGAAGAAGGAAATTTAAAAAAAAAAAAACATGTAGAGTAAGCAAGTAGCAGCGAGTCAATTAAAGCCATGCCGGGATACTAGTGTTATGACAATGTAACGCACAGATCAAGAGTTGAAAAGAAAGAGGCAGGTTCCCACTAATAGTAACTGAATCAACTGATACATGTAATGCGAACAAGTGGCAAGCCATAGTCTGTCATTCATAAATGATCAAATACCGTGATATCTTGCGAAGGAGGGCATATCATGACGGAATGCAAAAATTAGACGGGAAAGTTGGAAGATCCATGTTGCTCGGCGCGTCACTGAAGAAATAGCTATACCTTCTCTGCACTTGAGCGTCAATCATCTTCCCAAGTCCAATTAGCTCTTGCCACCTGCTGTCGCGAGCACAAGACCGCACTCCAAACGCACTGCACTGCTCCATACGCCACTATCGCACTGCCGACGATGACACAATCAATGCTTCGCACCCACCG
Source organism: Amanita rimosa (assembly GCA_023014395.1). NCBI lineage: Eukaryota > Fungi > Basidiomycota > Agaricomycetes > Agaricales > Amanitaceae > Amanita > Amanita rimosa. Next base: position 695,544 of record JAEBUO010000005.1, read on the forward strand.
GTCCAAAGATGGGAGCGACATGCCCTTCGCCAGCCTCGTAGCCACCGCGGATCCTTATCGCGGGAATCGTTGAAGAACCCACAACCTTGTTCAGCGCCGCACTCGCGCCACCACCGCCTTCAATCTCTCGCTCAAACTCGCCAACTCCCACGCCCTCACCAAGCCTCGAAGCGGAAGCTACTGCCCTCGTTTTGGACGAAGTACGCGATGACACCCTCATCGGGACAGCCAGATGCTTCCTCAGACTGATAATCGAGTGCTGTCTTTTGGGCGGAACGAGTATCCTCGCCAAATCCAGCTCGCCATCCTCGTCATCGCTGATTTCGTCCTCCTCGTCCGAACTCCCATCCTCCGGATATCCATACCCAACAGCAGCTTCAGAACGGTACCCACCATCCATGCGATCGCCAAGCCTGATGGAAGCCTGTTGACGATGCCGAGAGTAGCGACCGTCACCCCCATCCATCGCCATATCCCAGCCCCACAAGGACCGATCCGCTATACCATCCATGCCGGCCTTTCGCTTCTTGGGTCGGGCCCACATATCACCTTCAGCCTTCGTCTTGGCAAGACTTGGCACCCTGTCTCGCTCCGCCTTTTTAGTTCCATCACCGCAGCGCCTGTGCTTCAAAATTCCCTTCTTCCCCCCTACCCTTGCAGCAGAGGTAGATCGGCTGCATGGTGCACTTCGACAGTACACCCGCATATGACTCACTTGACCCTCACAGTGCGTCGCCCGCCCACGTCCAACGCGTAGGAAAAGTTCTGGCGGGCTAAGCATATCAACGCTGACCCCGCTACTGACACTCCGTACAGAAACTTTCGATTGGCTCTTATTCGTCTGCTCTGTCAATGCGGCACGTAACGCATGTGGCTTCATTGACCTTGCTCGTTTTGGGTTTGGTTGGGAAGAGGTCTGTGATATTGAACTGCGTGTGTGACGTAGCGTTTGGATATTTCCTTTGGTTAGCATACGCGGCTCCTGCTTCGGTGAGATAGTGGCAGATGATGGGGGAGACGGGAACGTTTCATTATCCCGTTGCGATAACGGTCCGCCGATATGAAGCCCCACTCCTCCAAATAAAACCGCCCGGGCCACCGTTTCCAACCATGACCGAGGTAAAGGGGGTTGATGATCTGTCTCATGATCATTACTTTTGCCTCCACCAATATCTACATCATGATCATTCAAGTACACGCGAGGTTGCGGTCGAACCGGAGTAGAATTCGGCCGCTCCGGAACTTCCGACCGTGAGGCCATTCTTCGGAGATATGCCGTAGCGCGTGAAGGGCGCGGATGTGCCAAAGTCATTGTCGGCTGCGGCGCTTGTTGATATGGGTGCGTCTCCTTGATGGCTCGCAGGGAAGGTTGGCGTGATGGTGGCGCATTAATAGCGCCACGCTGTGAAGGACCAGAGTATCCCGATATTCGTTGAACCGCGTGATGTTGAAGATGCTGCGGATAACGATGAGAGTAGTATGGAGAGGGGGGACTGTGAGGGATAGGAGTAATGCAGCTTGGAGAGTGTGTACTTCTGAGGGCCGGGATGTCATCTGTGGAGGACCTTGGTGTGGAGCAGCTGGAGACGTGGAGTTGCTTTTGCGTCTTTGCTGACAACGCCGGTGATAGTGTGGGAGCGTAAGTCTGAGACGTTGGTGATTCTGTTGCCTCGCCCGCCCTCTCCGAGCCCCCAGGTTGGGTGGTTGCAACAGATCTGATGCTCTGCACTGTCGAGCTTGGCAGTAGCCCCGTCAAGAACCCCACAACGGCATCCACGCCCTCGCGGACACCGCCCTTGGACCTGCGCGTTGACGGTAACTCATCCTCGTGGTAAGTCCCGTCTTCATGCTCGCCCACTGGGGTGAACACCCTCGTCTCCTTGTAGCCCGCTTCTTTAAGCAAATCTTCAAGACGCTCATATGTCTGAGATGTGCCTCTCCTATGCAGTGGCACACGGCCCAGGCCGGGATAGCGCGAAGATCTATTCGGCCGGAGTGGCGGTGTAGATGGTAACGGAGGCGAGTTGGGCGAGTTGGACGAGATGGACATGGACTGTGTTAGACTTGGCGAGGAATCCGAGGGCGAGGGCAAGGAAGTCTGGATTGCGTGGTTTGGAGCGTAATATAGGCTATATGTCTAGAAGGGGTGGCACAGAAAAAGGTCAAACATGCACGCTTTGATCGTAACGCGTAGACAAAGAAGAAAAAAACGAGTTGGTGTCCCACACATGATGAAACATCGTGTCAGATACAACCAGGACGGTGAGACAATGACTGAAAGAGGCGCATATAGAGGATAAAAAGCATCAAAAAAAAAAAAAAAAAAAATGAGGCCGAGTTAGGCTGGCAAGTACGATACCTGGGCGACGAGTCCTGCACGCAGAGCAAGAGCGTCTAAAGCCACAAAACTCGCCTCCTCGTTGTTTGAAATGGCGAGCAAAGGAGGAAATCGGCATGGGTGAAACATACCTTGTCGTGATAGGCCATCTTGTCACATTCGACCCGAAATCTTCCTGAGAGAAGCTGAATGTGTGTCCGCTCGAGAGAGAGTGTCAAAAAGGGAGAGCGAGCGAGCGGGGCGGCCTAAGCAGGGCAAAGTGGAGGAAGGAGATATGGATTGGATTGGATTTGCAGCGAGAACCATGCCCCGGGTCAATTTTGACGTCACGTGTTTGCGATCAACAAAGTCCCTCAGACAATAGGAGGTTTCGCAATAAAGCGTCCGAATCTATGGTAGACCTATCTAACACAGAACACGACAACACTAGAAAGCAACTGCAATTATGACATCGTAGCATACAATGAATATCGGATGTTTCTCGAGAGCGTTACGAAAGCGTAGAGGCAAAGGTTTTCACAATTTTCAGAATAACGAGCGTGCAAGGGGTCGTAAGGGTCGGATCTCATTTCTGTAACGTAGGTGAATGCAATGACGACACGAGCGATTAAGCGAGACGATAAAGATTGGTAACATAACAGAACATTCTTCACGGATTCAGCCCAGCCAATCGTTGCGCTAGAGCCTGTACTAAATGTGCTTCAACACCGAATTCGCGTGCCAGTTCATCAAAAGGCACGTCTTTAGCCGTGGCTTCATTCAGTTGAACTGACACGTCAGCACTGCCAGGGGTCAGCGGTTCGCAATGCGAAGCCAGCTCCGAATCAATGATTGCTGATTGATCATATTCCTCGGAAAGTTCTTCGGAATATGCTAGGGGGATCGATTCTTGCTTTGCGAATGCCCGAAGATCAGAGCGTTGCTGAGAAGTCAGGGCTTCCTAGTGTGTGAGTCTCAACCACACGGTTAAATACCATCAAACGTACCGCGGCAGTCTATAGCTGCTTGAATCAGTTCGGATACAAGCTCTATCGAGTAGGCGGCACTGGAAGATACTTGGTTTCTAACTCGAGATTGCAATATCTGCGCAGCAGCATGAGCGACATCTACAATTATCAGCGGGAGAAAAGTTCACGAAAGACATGACGGACCATAAAGAAGATCCCGTAAATTGGCTGACCAGAAAACGCGGCTGTCTACATCAGCAGGGAACTTGTTCAAGATGCCTATAAGCAAGTAGAACGGTAACGAAGGAACTTTGAGGAAATGAGACTGCACGGGTGAGTTGTTTGTCGCGGTTAATAAGGACATTAACTTACATCAGGTTCTCTTATCAAATAAAGCAGGCCCTTCAGTTCGTTTTCCGTCATTAGCCCACGTTCCAGGGCGTCTATCACATGATCGCTATCTAAGCCAGCCAAAGACGGACGAGAACCATCGAAAGTGCCACGCCAATGGGGAAAAAGCTAACTTTATGTTGAACAATGCAAGAAATCAACAGTCATAGCACTTACATCAGCCATCAATTCCTCTTGTCCGCTTTTGGTCACTGTCACTCCTCTTGCTCTTCTACCGCGACCGAGAACGCTGCTGCGCTCCTTCTTGATGAAACGACCGCGGCTTGTAGAGCTGACCTGACCTTCCCCGCGAAGAATAGCGCCAGCAATATTTGAATCTTCGACCTCAACATAGGCATGACTTAAAGTTTTGCCTTTTGCATCAAGCAAGACATGGACACGTTTCACTGGCTGTTGGAGCCAACTTCTGATCTGAGGCGGGGTAATGTCCTAACAAAACCGCTCAGGTGACGGAACACTAATACTGATTCGCTCGCGACTTACCCAGGGTACATTGTCAATTCTTAATACTACATTTTCCATGTCGCCCGGTTGTTCCGTCGATCGGTTTTGAGCGGATACAGCCGGACTTGGTGTGACCACCTTTGCCTTTGGCTGTTCTTTGGGTGTACTCGCCCTGATAAACGGGTCACCCTGATCACTAGAACCGTTGGAACCTAGTCCAAAATCAGCCAAAAGTGAAGACCCATTCACTTTGGCATTGGAATTCCCACTCTTGGAAGTCCCAAGGCTCTCAGATGGGAACGGTTTCGATGAATTGCCCGCATCGGAACCATTCAGGGGATTCTCCACCCCATTAGACGTTGACTCCAAAGCAACAAGGCGGAAGTCGTTAACGCCCATTTTGCAGACAGCACATTCCATATCCTTCTCACCAACGATATTCAACGCGCTGGTTAGACACGCCGAGCAGAGCGGATGACGACAAGGCACAAGAATCGCAAGCGACCGAGGGCGTTTTAATAGACAGACGGAGCAGTCTGTCGGACTAGCGATATCAGGGGAGACAGACATCGGTGGGGTTTCTTGTCTTGGGGGTGTTCTAGAACTTGGTATAGCGGTATCCACCACACGCTGCGGCTGTAACTGTTGCTGCGGGATCTGGGTCGGCGGAAGTGGGGACACAGAAAAGGGGATTGTAGGGTATGGTACAAAAGGTGATTCGGTATAATAAGCGTTTTGCGCGAATTGAGGTGCAAAAGGGTAATAATTTCGTTCAGGACCTTGTATAAACATGTCTTCACCTGTTTCACCGTGAAAGTTGTCTTGGGCAATACTTTGGAATGGATATTCGACGTTTTCAGCGATCGTTCCCAGAGACCGCGCCTGATACGCTGACCTGGCCATGCCGTATGCGACGTTTCCCCCATGAAATGGGTCGGCAAACTGGGATTGGGAAAATTTCATCGGATATGAAGGGTATCCATATAAGGAATCAACCTCCAAAGAAAATGATTCTTCAGTGTCACCGTCTTGTCTCATAAAGCCAGACGAGTCGCAGTCGTTCTCAAAATCGCCTTCGTCAATGTCGAAGAGATCGAGGGGGGAACCAGGGTTCAACCCATATGTGAAACTTGCGTTACCAACATTGACATTTTGTGACGGGGTGCGTACCTATCGGTTTGATCAGATTATCAAGTGCATTGAACAAGTGAATAACATACACCAAACGCTTCACGTCTCCTTGACTGAGCCGGATCCGTGTAGCTACCTTTAAGCTTGAGCTGGCTTGAAAGTATACGATTCGGCGGAGGTGTTGCCAAGAGATTTTCTGAATGAGGTGAGTTGCCGATACGGCGTGAGGCAAACAGAGAGCTGAGAGGCGCGCGATTTGTGCGAGTCATGGTTGGAGAAGATGGTGTACGGGCGTGTGTCATAGCAACGTGCGTTTGAGAACGTGGTCGAACAAGATTGCGTCTCTGATTTGATAAGAAAGGTGGTGGTAGTAGCGCTATTGTACAATCTATCAGTGTTGGTGTTCAAACCAAACATGAGAACCAGACCTTCTCCAGCAGAAACCATATTCGAGGCGTTGGGGGAGTCGGATAACGTCCTCTCACTAGCTATATGCGCATATATTAGCACTTTGTAACACTCGTTCCATTGTCAAGCGCATACCTTCGTCGTCACCATCATCGGTACATGAATTTTCAGACGAAGCATTGAAAGCACTATCATTAGCGCGGGATCTCCAGTTTTCCGCAATGTCGGCCAAACTCCGGTCCCCAGCACATGCTGGACGAGACTTGGCAACTAAGGGGGAAGAAGAGTTTAGCAAGAGACGTTTGGAGTAGACGCCGCCATTATCTGGGGTATTCAACACGGACGATCCAGCTGAGGTTGCCGATCGCAAGCTCAGAGGGGAGTAAGAGGAAGACGGAGTTGTAGGGGATTTGTACGCAGATTGAGAAATTCTGTGTTGCTGGTGGTTGCGGGGGAGTCGCTGGGGGGTTACCGGCTGTGTCCTGGACGACCTCGTCATCACAGGCGAGGAGGGAACAGAGAACGACTGGAACGACATCGCTGAGGCAGAAACATGAAAAGCAAACTGTCACGGGTGTGACACCTTTCATACGCGTGCCGTAACTGTCACAGTCACTTATACGCGCTCTCGGCATGTGATCGTATCCAACGTTAATTGTAATTGTTGATAGGGGCATGCCAGCATGAGAGCATAAATCCATCCATCACTTGGCCTCATTTAGTACAGGAGCGCTCTGGTAGGATCCGAGAATCTGGTCTCGAACGTATTCCTTACCACCTTACAGGTTATTCCAGGGTTTGTGTGACCACATCCGCCACCGGGCTCTTGTTCCCTACCGAACAGTTCTTACGCTTGAGCTTCAGCGGCCAACTATGAGGCGGTAAAAAAAAGTGCTCCTGTATGAGTATAGCAACGGATTTACCCGACTGACTGGCGGCGACTAGGAAGGGTGTCAGGCGGGATTTCCTTTCTGGGCGTATTTACACTCAGAGGTATTGCCAAACATTGCAGCGGCCAACAACTCCAACGATGATACAGACAGGCCTAATTCCAAACGCACACGATGATCTCGTTACTGACGCGTCCTATGACTACTACGGGCTTCGTTTGGCAACGTGCAGTCTTGACCAGAGGTTCAACTTTAGCCAATACCTCCCCTGAAGCTCTCTGACCTATCGACAGAATCAAGGTGTGGAAGCTGAACGAAGCGGACGGTTCGTGGAGCGTTGAAGACGATTGGAAGGTAAACACATATTCATATCACGACAGAGATGAGAATTCTACTTTTTAGGCTCACGATGCACCCATCTCAAAAGTCAGTTGGGCGCACCCCGAGTATGGTATCATCATTGCCTCCTCGTCTTTTGACCGGACAGTCAAGATCTGGGAAAAAATCAGCTCCTTTACTTCCAACGATGTACCTCAATCCGCTGCCAACGGCACCACCCCTCAGCCCACTCCTTCACGTTGGTTTGAGCGCGCCTTGCTCCCAGACGCCAAGGCCAGCGTCCGAGCCGTTGAATTTGCTCCACGCCAAATCGGACTGAAGCTAGTACGCTCATTTTTACGCTCATCCAACTACATGAATTAATATATCCTTTTACAGGCCACCATATCTTCCGATAACTATCTTCGCATATACGACTGCATTGAACCATCTGCTCTGACTTCATGGCAACTCAACGAAGAGGTCGACGTCACTGTTCTTCCCACCTCTCCCTCTTCTTCCTACTTTTCTCGTTTGCATACCGCTGCAGTAGCCACTCCAACGCAAACATCCACCGCCGCTGACGGCGCATCGGCCACCCAAGTTGCGCAAGCACTCCAACAAAATCTTCAACAAGCATCTTCTCCCCGACCAGGTAGCGGTAACAGAGAAGCAGACGGCGGTTGGTGTATTTCATGGTGTAAAGAACGATACTGGGGTGAAGTTCTCGCTGTCGGATGTGGTACCATTGGGATTGTCAAGGTACTAACTTTGCCACTTTGACCGAACATCATCTCCTTATACATTTCAAGTAGATCATTCAAATCACCCCATCTCGTAGACCCACCACCCTCCTCTCCCTAGACCCAACACCAACACCTCCCGCCGCTGATCTATCCGACCCCCAGCAACAAGTACACCCACACGCACCACCACCACCACAAACCGAAAGTGTCCCTACTACACTTTCCAATAGCGCCGAATTGGCTGCTGCTGCTCCCACCCATGGCGGGCCTTTAAACAACACAGGTGCGGTCACGGGTTTAACAACAAAAGAAACGACCGGTCCCGCTTCTTACGCCATCACGTCCGTTTCCTGGGCACCATCCTGCGGACGCTCGTACCACCTCATCGCCACGGGTGGCCGGGACGGACATGTCCGCATTTGGCGCGTTCGCCCTGCGCCCGATGAGGATCTCGAGTGGTACTATGATGATTCAGGGGCAGGACCTACGACGGGTGCCGCCTCGGGTCAAGGGCAAGGAAGAGGAGAAAGAAGAGGAGGAGGAGAGGGAGAAGGTGGGGGGGAGAATGAGGACGGAAATCAATGGTTTGCGACTGTCGTGGCTGATTTTGATCATCACAGGTAAATTTTTGTTCTTCGTTCTTCTCTCCCCATTTCCCATTGCTTGTTAGTGTTGGATACTAAAAATTAATGACACAGGTCAACAATTGGGAGAGTGGAGTGGAATATAACTGGGTAAGTTGCTTTTTGTAGATCTTTTTTTTTTAAAAAAAACTTTTTGGACTCTTTTTACAGAACAGTACTGTCGTCGGCAGGGAATGATGGTCGTGTGCGGTTGTGGAAAGCTACTATGGGCAACGTTTGGAGGCCTGCGGGTAGCATTGGAGTTGAGCAGGATGTTGAGCAGGATGTGCAAAAGCAGCAGCCCGATGCTGGTAAGGATGTTGAGATGGCCTGACCCTTAAACCCTCTTTTCTGGTCGATAATTCAGTTCGGAATATACCAGTACCGGCAAGCTATCATCTGTTAATAGTTTTTAAGCCAGACGACAGGACGCCAGGGCAAGGTTCGCACTCTAGTTTACTTTTTTAAGAATATAGTTTTTTTTTTTTTTCCTTACTTTGTATAACAGACCATTTCTTCAGAGAGGACTGAGAGAGGTATATGGTGGAGGTGACGGTTTTTCTGTTAATCCGAATCGTGGTGGTTCTGACTCTCCATCGTACACACTGTAGTGGCCCAACAAAAATCTTAATGAACCACTTCTGATTAGAGATTGACAATGATTAAAAATAAGGGTAGAGAACGCACGCATGGCCCATCAACCAGGGTGCCCTTCTCAGTGCGCTGACTGAATGAACCCTGATAGCTGTTATCTTATGTGCATGGTCGGAAGGAAAGGTGTCGTATTCCCATGGCTGTTGTTCCTCTTCCTTCCCATGTCCACTCGACTTTGCTGTATGCTCCCTCGACTCTGCTGCATGCCCACTCGATTCTGCTTCATGCCCGCCCGATTTTTCTACATGCCCGCCCGACTCCATAGGCTCTCTCAACTTTTCATAAATTTTTTTCACATCAGAGGGAGGACCGTAAATGAACGGCGCTGAACTCAAGAATGCCGTGTCTTCAGTGCCTTCCAATTCCACCAGATGATTGTTCACGCGAATAATACTGACGTCTTTGATCTGTCATCGTCGGGTCGCCCCGGCCTGCGGCATGACATCGTAATATATAATAGGGTCTAAGTGGAAATGTGGGTGAGGTCCGCCGAGGTGGAGTTGAGAGCCAGAGCCAGAAGGTCCAAGACTCAAGGCAAAAATAGGCTTGACGCCAGCTGCTTCGCAAGAAATCGATAACAAAGGGTGGTCTGGTGGATGCATAAGTCTGAATTTGACAATGCCAGGCCGAGAACGCTGAGAGAGAGAGGAGCTGATTGTTAGTGAAATAGCCCCAGTGTTAAAAGGTTGATCTAAGGGACCCCTTACCCGTTGTACGGTTTGCCATTTGAATCCAAGTTGGGGTTCGCAAATGACACCTGTGCTGTGCCCTCAACTGTTGCCCCAATTGCACGAAGACTGATATTGGCATCTCCAGCAAAGCCGGGGTTCGTAGATCGTGAAGTGAGCTGAACACCGAACGCTCGTCAACAACCTTCCACTTGTAAGGTGCTCTGGCTTGTGTGTAGTCCAGAGGATTCGTTCGGTAGTATCAATCAAAACATTATAAGCCGCCCCGCCGATAGTTGATTGGCACGGTGAAGACGCCATGTTCGTCTTCAAGTGGCACCGAAAGCACTCGTGGTAGTCTTGGACGTGGTGGTTATAATTTTGTCCCATGATTGTATGAGTTGTTATAGAGTTAAAGAACGACGACGGGACTATGGCTGAGTGCTGCGGGGTGATAGTGGTTAGTCGTCTCGACCAAACAACGATGTTGGAACATCACAGTTGTTAAACTAGTAGGGGTACACTATAAGGGAACGGAACCGAGACGGCCCATGTGTTGAAAGCCTCAGAGACATACAACGCAAGTATGTGAGCAGGCAGGTCACATTGAAATTAGTCAGTGCCCAGTGGCGCGGGTGTGGTGCAGGACGTGTGTATGGTGCAATATCGTCAAATGTAACTGCTGACGGGTTGGCGATGAGGAAGGCGATGAGGCCAACGTAGTTGTTATCGCGCCATAAGAAAAGAGGAAAAGGGGAGAGTAACGAGCGCACTCACATATGATGTGGGGGGGCGGGTCAGAGGGAGCTGGGTTGAGCAAGAGATGCAATGGGTCGGTGTGGCCGGGAAGAAACAGCGGCGGTATTCGGCAGAGGGCATGTGGCCCGTCGTGAAGCGCACGAACCGGGAGAACGAATCGTCGCATTTGGATACGAAACGGCGGCGACCGCTGCCCAAGGTTGGGAGAGGCTGGCCATCGACAAGGTCCGTATTGAAGACGCCCTTGGACGCAGCAGCATTGTCGACAAGGAGGACAACATGGTGGTCCAAGTTGGCATGGAGTTAGATAGGCAGGGACCATCTCCAAAGCTTGAGTTTCAGTGCTGTACGAGGAGCGGGCTGGGACATGACGAATGTCAGCGGGGTGAGGGGAGACGAATCCACTGGTGGCAATGCCGTGTTTCAGAAACCCGTTCGAGGCAATTAAGGTGACTGTGGGATCCGAGCGCCATGCCTGGCCTGGAGGCGTAGGAAAAATCCTTGGAGCCATGGGCGAAAAAGGTGTTTGGGCGGGTGGTCAAAGTTGGCGAACGTGATATGGGACGCGTAAAGATCAAGGAGGCAGGAGCCTCGGACGTTCCCCTCGTAGATAGCATGAAAAGGCTCCTCCACAACGGAAGCAATGGCGACCATAAGGGGCAAGGGGTTCCTTGGGGCTCTAGGGTTGATCAGTGGGGTGTCGATTGCGGGCGCGCTGATGGATCAGGAGAACATGCAGAGGGCCCACAATGCGTAGCGGATGGCGGGTGGCAAGTCGCGTAGCCGCCTGTTGCAGTAGAAGGTCACATTGGAGTTGGACTGGAGAGATACCAGTGAGATAGTCAAGTGCCCCTCCTGAGTGGCGTTGTGCACGTTTGAGTTTGGACAGGTGGTGATGGACACCTTTGCCGCTGAGTTGATACCATAACGGGAGGCCGTAGGACATAATGGGCCAGAGGCATGCGCGTATGATTTGAAGCCGTTTGGAGACCGGGAGCCCTCTGACCGCATTCCCAATAATCATCCGAAGGGCCCTAATAGAAGAGAGTGCTTTATTAGTATAATGTTGTACATGGTAGACAAAAGATAGAAGGACAAAAAAAAAAAAACCCAAATAACGCGAGTTAAGCGTAGGTACAATTACGATAGAGGCAGCGTCATCAGCAAAGCCAGGGGGCTGATCCCATCACTCCCATCAGCTCCCATGCATTCTGGAGTGATCCCTGGGTTCACTGATGGTTGAGGCAATTTGCGAGTCATCCAGCGAGCGAAGGATCCGTTTGACGGTGGCGGCCGGCGGCGGTTGTCTTGAGCATAGGCTTGGTACGAGGGCACATGAAGACGGCGCTTGTAAGGTAGAAAATGGATGAGCTCGGTTTTGGCAGGTTGGAGCTGAAGGCCTATTTTGGCAAGGACGGTGGCAACATCACAGTTTTCAATGTTTCTCCCCCAAACTTGCCATGATCCCCCCCCAAAACCAACACAGAGCCCTCCTCAGAGCCAGTTAACACTGTTGTGCCGATAATTCAGTTTGGAATATACCAGTACCGGCAAGCTATCATTAGTTGTTAAGCTAGACGCCAGGACGCCAGGGCAAGGTTCGCGCTAGTTTACTTTTTTAAGAATATATATATTTTCATTGCTAGCATTACTTTGTATAACAGACCATACCTTCAGCGAGGAGTATATGATGGTGGAGGATCATATGATGGAGGTGGCGGTTTTTCTACTAATCCGAATCGTGGTGGTTCTGACTCTCCATCATACACACTGTAGTAGCCCTCCAAGAATCTTAATGAACCACTTCTGATTAGAGATTGACAATGATCAAAAAATAAGGGTGGAGGACGCACACGTGACCGACCAACCAGGGCACCCTTCGCAATGCGGGGATTGGATGAGCCTTAATAACCCCTCTGCATCTCCCAGCTCTACCTCCAACTGGACCCAAGTTGAATCTGGTTTGTTATGTTAAGGAATACTACACGGCAGAAGACGAACGAATTAAAATTAAAATAATGATAAAAACTTACTGCTCTGGACTGAGTCCCCATTCTTCCTCATGACCAACCCATTTAAAAGTTATCTTGTGTGCATGGCCGCAAGGAAAAGTGTCGTATTCCCATGGTTGTTCCTGTTCACTCTCATGCTCGCTCGACTCTGCACGATGCCCACTCGACTCTCCAGGAAGCCCTCTCGATTCCACAGGATGCTGATACTCTCTCAACTTATCGTAAATCTTTTTCACATCCGGGGCAGGGCCATAAATGAGCCGCGCAGAACTCAAGAACGCCGTGTCTTTCCCTTCCAATTCCACCAGATGATCGTTCACGCGAATACTGACATCTTTGATCTGCCATCGCCGGGTCGATCCGGTCTGCGGCATGACGTTGTAGTACTTGATGAGGTTGACGTGATAATGTGGGTGAGGTCCACCGAGGTGCAGTCGAGAGCCAGAGCCAGGATGTCCGAGACTCAAGGCAAAAATAGGTTTGATACCAACTTCTCGCAGGAAATCAACAAATACGGATCGGGTGGATGTGGAACCGGGAATGGTCAATGCGAGGCCGAGACCGCTGAAAAGGAGAAGCTAATGGTTAGTGAAAAACAGTCGGTCGGTGTAAAAAAGTACAAAAGGAGTCTTAATTACCCGTTGTACGGCTTGCCACTCGAATCCAGCTCGGGATTCGCAAATGACACCTGTGCTGTGCCCTCGACTATCTTCTCAATGGCACGGATACTGATATGCACTCTGTAATCATCTGCCTTGAAGGGACTATAAACCGTGAAGATAGCTGGAGACGAGATGTCCGTTAGCAACCTTCCACTTGTAAGGTGCTCCGGTTTATGTGTAGTCCAGGTGGCTCGACTGTTAATATCAATTATAACATTGTAAGTCACACCGGCGATAGTGATTGGCACGGTGAAGACGCCATGTTCGTCTTCAAGTGGCACCGAAAGTACCTGTGGTGGTTCTGGATGTGGAGGACCTGGATTGGGCTGTTTTGAATTTTTCTGCCCAGTCATTTTATCTTTAAATTTCTTCAGGGTAAACGTAAAAAAATAAAAATACAAGATTTGGGGAGAAAAGGAATATAAACCTACGTACTTTTAAACGGTCCGTAACGCCGCGTTCGATGAGGCCTCTTGCAAACATTTCCATCTGGGAGTGATCGAATATACTATTGTGCGTGATGTTGTTGAGAATGGACGCGGGATCTTGAGCCATCGTGTATTGCAGATGGGCTGACTGGACCAAAGCCAGAAGGACTAGGGACCACAGAGGCATGGTGTAGAAAAATATAAATTTGTGCCAAGATGTCAAAGTTGTTATAGAATGACGATGGGGGCGATGCAATGGTGATTGCTGAGAGTGCTGCGGGTTGATATTAGTGATATTAGTGATGATGATAGTCGCTGGGTTGATATTGATATCCAGGGGTGATGATGGATTGAAGTCAACTTTAAGTTGGTAAACCAAACAACCGACATCACAGTTTTCAATGTTGCGCCTCTCCACAACCGCAACTCGCTACCTCCTCCGCTCTCCCCTCTCCAGCCTCAGGCCCATATCCACTCTCTATCTATCCTCACGAAAACCCATACACAATGTCTCCCCAATCCCAATCCCAATCCCAATCCCAACCCTTTTCTACTCTACAACAGCCGCTCTTAATCCTGCTGCCGATGACACCGTGCTCAAAAACGAACGCAATCCCAAAGAAAATCCTCAAACTCAATCCTCCGACACGTTGCCCTTTTCGTCTCTAGAATCGAGCATCCACCCAAATACACTCAAAGCCCTCGTCAGTCATCCCTTCCACCTCTCCAACATGTCGCCCGTCCAGTCCAAAGTATTGCCCCTGCTCCCCCAACTCGCCATGGCCCCCCAAAAAACCAACGCAGATGATCCCTCCTCAGAGCCAGTTAACACTGTTGTCCGCGACCTGCTCGTCAAGGCTAAAACGGGAACAGGAAAAACTCTCGCCTTCCTCGTACCCGCTATAGAGGCACGTCTCCGCGCCATCGAACAACATGCAAAAAAAGTGCTGAGGGACTCTGGCCTCGTGTCTGACCGTGCCCTCGAGGCCAAGGCAAAGCGCGCGTTCGCTCAGGAACGCGTGGGTACACTGGTCATTAGCCCTACCCGGGAGCTCGCAACCCAGATTGCTAACGAAGCTCTGAGGCTCACCTCGCACCATACTGGGTTCGAGGTCAAGCTCTTGGTCGGCGGTGAGAGTCGTAGCAGGCAAGTCCGGGATTGGAGGTACGGAAGAAGAGACTTGGTCGTGGCTACTCCCGGGAGGTTAAGAGATCTGTTGAGCTCTGAAAACGACTTTGCAGAAGCATTCAAACATGCCCAGCTTGTGAGTAAATCGTTCTCCTTATCTCACACACATGTACTTGCAGGGCTGATGCATTCGCGACAAAGCTCGTGTTGGATGAAGCGGATTCGTTGTTAGACATGGGTTTCCGCGACGATATCGAAGACATCACCTCCTACCTCCCCCCTACGCCCGTCCGCCAAACATTTTTGTTCTCGGCGACGATTTCTCCCGCCATTCGCCAGATTGCGCGACAGACGCTGGCAAAGGACCATCGGTTCATTGACTGTGTCAACGAGTCCGACGCCCCCGTGCACACTCACATCAAACAGTACCACACTGTGCTGCCCACACCGGCTCTCCAGCTCACGCATATCCTTCGGCTGCTCGCGCACGAGCAGCTGACGAATCCTGGGGCGTCCAAGACGATCGTGTTTCTACCGACGACGAAGATGACACAGCTGTATGCTACGCTTCTGCAAGAGATGAAGGACAAGGTCTTGCCTGCGGGGAGATGGACTCGGATCTACGAGATTCATTCCAAGCGGACGATGGAGAGCAGGACGAGCACATCTGCGGACTTTAGGGCGGACAAGAGTGGATGTTCAATCCTCGTCTCTTCCGACGTCTCTGCGAGGGGGGTGGACTACCCCGGCGTGACGCGTGTCATCCAGGTCGGTATCCCCATGACTGGGGAGCAATATGTGCACCGCATTGGGCGGACCGGACGCTCTGGGCCTGGTGGGCGACAGGGACGCGGCGACCTCGTCTTGTTGCCATGGGAGATGGGATTCGTGACGTGGCAGTTGAGGGATATGCCTCTGAAGCCGCTGACGACGGCGGAGGTGGAGCGACAGGTGAAGGAGCTGGCGGAGAAGTTGGACGAGGAGCCACAAGCTTATTTCAGCGAACACGGTTCCACCCAGCTGGGTGCGGCGGACAAGAAGAAGAAGTTGGCTCTCCGGACGAACAACAACAACAGCAACAGCAACAACAACAAGGCTGGGTTTGGGAAGCAAGGGCGGGAGAGGGCTGTGCCGACGGGACCGTCGCTGTTTGTTAATGCGCCGTATGTGCCGGTTGCGGATGGGCTTGAGACGTGTGTGGAGGAGCTGCGGACGAGCCAGATGGACGCGGGTGCGGTGGAGGAGACGTTCATGTCCATGTTGGGGTATTATCTGTCGCGCACGGAGGAGATGCGGACGGACAAGGAGACGGTGCTGGAGGGGTGCAAGGCTTGGTCTGTGGATGCGGGCGGGTTGCAGCGCCCGCCGGGTATTTCGGCAGTGATGATGGAGCGTCTTGGTTTGACTCGTTTGGGAAGCGGTGGACGGGGTGGACGGGGTGGCGGGCAGGGGGGACAGAGTGGACGGCGCGGGTTTGGGTTGAGGGCTAAGAATGAGGAGCGGAGTGAGCGGGTGAAGGAGTGGGAGTGGCGTGAGGGGCGGCAGAGTCCGTATGGTGGTGAAGATGGCAGACGGGGACAGAACAACTGGAGAGGACAGGATAGAGGCAGTAGCGAGGGCAGGTGGGGACAAGATAGAAGTGAAGGAGGAGGGCGGGGACAGGATCGAGGGCGGGCGCAAGCAGATTGGCGGGATCGGGAGCGCAAGATTCAACAAAAGCCTCATTGGCTTGGCCGTGGAAGTGTTAGACGTTAGCTAATGTTCGTTTAAAATTCATTACAACTCCATTACAAGTTGTATTAAAACTTCATTACAACTCATTACAACTCATTATTACAACTCATTACAACTCCTTATTACAACTCATTACAACTCCATTACAACTCATTATTACAACTCCATTACAACTCATTAGATTATTCTAATCCTGTTTACTGTTGTTATCTAATGAGACAATGACCAAGTACATCCTCGTATCCGGCGGTGTCGTTAGCGGTATCGGCAAGGGCGTCATCGGTGCGTGTTCCAAACCCTTTGCGCTTGACTCAGAGAGGTTACGCAGCCTCGCAGCCTCCTCCACCGGTCTGCTGCTCAAGATGACGGGGCTCAAGGTCACCGCCATCAAGATCGATCCATACATGAACATCGATGCGGGTACAATGAGACCTACAGAGCACGGTCTGTCCTTCACCCTTCCTCTGACCCTTGTCCTCCTTGCTTCCTATTTTTTTTTCTTTTTTTTTTGTTGCTGTTTGCAGGCGAGGTGTACGTCCTTAACGACGGCGGTGAGGTCGACCTCGACCTAGGCAACTATGAACGTTATCTCGACGTGACACTCTCCAGGGACAATAACATCACGACTGGAAAAATTTACAGAGAGGTTATTGAAAAAGAGGCTAGTCCCCCCTCTCCCTCACTTCCCTTCATTCCAAATTTTCATACCTACATTCTCAATCGTACAAACTCTCACAGCGAAAAGGCGAATACCTCGGCAAGACTGTACAGATCGTCCCCCACGTCACCGGCGCAATCCAGGACTGGATCCAACGCGTGTCCAAGATACCCGTCGACGAGACGGACGAGGAGCCGGACGTGTGCATCGTCGAGCTCGGCGGTACCGTTGGCGACATCGAGTCCGCCCCTTTTGTCGAAGCCATGCGCCAGTTCCAGTTCAGAGTCGGCCACCCGAACTTTGCCCTCATCCACGTCTCGCTCGTGCCTGACATGCATGGCGAGCAGAAAACGAAACCGACCCAGACTACGGTTCATTCTCTCCGCGGTTTAGGTCTCTTGCCAGACTTGGTACGGGTTCCTTCCCCTCTCTCTCTTGCCTGATATCCTATCATTCCTTTTTTAGATCGCGTGTCGGCTACTCATCCCTCAGCCCCTCAACCCCGCGACCAAGGATAAAATCTCCATGTTCTGCCACGTTGCGCAGGAACAGGTGTTTGGCATCCACGACGTCACCTCCGTCTATCACGTGCCGCTCCTATTGCAAAGCCAGGGTATCGTCGACTACCTCACCAGACGCCTCGAGCTCGACAAGGTCCCCGTCTCGGACGAGATGAGGGAAATGGGCCGCTCCCTGAGCAGGCGATGGAAAGAGATGACGGCCGGTCAGGAACGCCTCTTTGACTCGTTCACCGTCGCGCTGGTGGGCAAGTATACGGACTTGAAGGATTCCTACATGTCGGTCATCAAAGCACTTGAGCATTCTGCGTTTAGAGTGCGCAGAAAGTTGAACATTACCGTGAGTTTCCACTTCTCCTTTTGCTTTTTTTTTTGCTTTTTTTTCTTTCTCTTTGCCTTGCCTTGCCTTGCCTTGCGACTGACGAAACCGCGTTTTCGGTTTGGTTGTGGAATATTAGTGGGTCGAGTCGTCGGATTTGCAACCCGAAACGCAGGAAACCAGTCCTGCGCGGTATCACGACGCCTGGCGTGCGGTCGTCGGTGCCAACGGCATCCTCGTTCCGGGCGGATTCGGTCAGCGCGGCTCAGAAGGGATGATGCTCGCTATCAAGTACGCGCGCGAACAAAAAGTGCCGTTTTTAGGCATCTGTTTTGGCTTCCAGTTGGCGGTAGTCGAGTGGGCGAGGAATGTGCTTAATTTGACAGGTGCGTGCCGAGTTGCTTTCTTGGGTTCCTATCAACCCTTTTTCCATATATTCTTGGGAGTGACGTAAAAAAAAAATTTGGCAAAAACAAAAAATAATAAAATAAAATAAAAACAGATGCTACGTCGGGCGAGTTCGATGCCGGTGCGAAACATCCTATCGTCATCTTCATGCCCGAAATCTCGCGCACGCATATGGGTGGTACTATGCGTCTTGGGCTGAGGCCGACCGTGTTCGTCGAAGGGAGTGAAAACTGGTCCAAACTGCGTGGACTGTACGGCGGCGCGGGCAAGATTTGGGAGCGGCACAGGCACCGGTATGAAGTCAACCCGGCCTACGTCGAGCGGCTGGAAGAGAGCGGGCTGTGCTTTGTTGGCAAGGACGAAAAGGGTGAGAGAATGCAAGCGATTGAACTTAAAGGTTCGTTTGCTATCTTTGTTCATCCATCGAACTCACTGATTTGTTTTTATTTTAATTTTTATTATTATTATTATCAAAACTTGACGGACATTTCCAGACCACCCCTATTTCGTCGGCCTTCAGGCTCACCCAGAGTTCTGCGCCCGCCCATTGAATCCATCACCACCTTTTCTTGGATTCGTCGCTGCCGCATCGGGTACGTCCGAATTTGAGGAGCAGCTCGAAAAGCAGAAGACGACGTTCAGGCCGCCGCATCCCATACACGCCATGGTCGGCGAGCAAGAGCTCAAGGTGGGGATGCGCGTCAAGGAGGTGTTTGTGACGGATAAGGCGAGGGGGATCAAGGTAGTGAATGGAACGGGGACAGCGACGCCGAGAGAGACGAGGGACTGAGATCCCCCGGCGCCATGTAGAGGGCGTATATGCTTTTGATCTATGGTTCTATATATAGGAGAGCGGCAGATGGACCTAAACTTCAATTGCAGCGGGGGTCAGGGTACACCAATTCGCATAGCTAAGTGAGCGTGGATGAGCAATAGCATGATCACTGCACTGAATTGACAATGCACCTAGGTTCTAATGATGAGAATGAGAGAGAGAGAGAGAGATACACATGAACATGGCTATGTCCCTTAAGACTCCAAAACAATAAATAAAACTAGACTACAAGCAGTGCATGTTGAATGCATAGTACATGTGACATACTTTGCATGGTGACTACCTACAATATGATCCATGGTATTTAAATGTCCATTTCAGAGGAAAGAAATTAGCTAAGGAAGTGGGTATAGAACATGTGTTGAAACACAGATTATATGCTATCTATAGGGCCCAGCTATGTGTTGAAATAGCTATGTGTTGAAACATACCTTATCTATAGATTGAATGCATGTTGAATGCAAAACTGACCAAAACCTGAGTAGTAGAGAGTCAAGAGAGTCTGTCCATATTTTCAGAGAAACCATTAGAATCAGGCACAAAAAACAAACTGATGGACATTACTTTGAGAGCAAACCTCAAATTGTTTCTAATTGCTGTCAGCATCATCATCTTCATGCCTTTGATAGGTTTGATGCAAAGTATCCCAGGCCTCCAGAGTTTCTGGATGTACAGCTTCAAACAGTTTTTCCCTTGCATCCAATACTGCAAGTCTCAGCACCACTGCTTTATCAATTTTTCCTTGCATGTAATAAACCTGTGACAGTTCATTCAACATTGGCAGTGTGTCTGGGTGCTCATCACCAAGTGTCTCCTTGTATGACCTTATTATCTGTACAAGCATCTTCTCAGCATCCCCCCACCTCTTTTGGCTTTGATACAGTTTAGAAAGATAATGCAAGGTAGACCTTGTATCTGGATGGTTTAGCCCAACATTCATCTTGTATGCATCCAGTACCTTTAACCACAGTTCCTCAGCTTCCTTCAATTGCCCTTGCCCTTGGTATGTCAATGCCAGATGGTTCATACTAGTCAATGTATTGGGATGTTCTGGACCAAGCTTCCTCTTACATGCTTCTAAAACTTTAGTATGAATTTCCATAGCCTCTTGCCACATTTCCTGGCTCTGATATGTCACTGCCAGGCTATTCATGCTACTAAGAGTGTGTGGATGCTGTTCCCCAAGGATTCTCATTCTTGTTTCCAGTACTGACTTTTGGATCTCCTCAGCTTCCTTCCACCTCTTGTCATTGATATAGATGAATGATAAGCTATTCATATGTGATAGTGTAGTGCTATGGTTAGGTCCAAGTTTTGCTTTGGACAGTTCCAGAGCCTCTACTTGCAGTGCTTCAGCCTTCTTCCATTTCCCAAGTTTTTGGTATGTCACAGCTAAATTATCCATGCAGCTTAAAGTCCTTGGGTGTTCATGCCCAAGTCTCCTTTTCCTGGTCTCATATACATCCACTTGTATCTTCTCTGCTTCATTCCACCTTCCTTGACCAAAGTACACCATACCCAATGCACTCATGCTGGTGAGAGTGTCTGGATGCTCAGGCCCAATTCTTTCTTTCCTCACTTCCAGCACTTTTAGCAGAAGCTTCTCAGCAGCTTCAAACTTGCCTTGACTGTCATATATGCATGCCAAATTATTCATGCTGGTTAGTGTGAGTGGGTGATCAAGTCCAAATACTGTTCT
The DNA here is from genome assembly GCA_023014395.1 of Amanita rimosa. Lineage (NCBI taxonomy): Eukaryota > Fungi > Basidiomycota > Agaricomycetes > Agaricales > Amanitaceae > Amanita > Amanita rimosa. The sequence continues at coordinate 716,283 of JAEBUO010000005.1, forward strand.
GTAGGCATCAGATGCCTCCTGCATAAGCTCTTCAGCTTCTCTCCACCTCCCCTGCATCTCATATGTGCCAGCCAAGTTAACCATGCTTCCCAAGGAATTTGGGTGTTTAGGTCCAAGCACCCTTTTCCTAGTCTCCAATACATTCAAGTGAATTCTCTCTGCTTCCCTCCACCTTCCAAGTGACTTGTATATCTCTGCCAGGTTACTCATGCTAGATAGTGTCACAGGGTGATCAACACCCAATTTTATCTTCTGCCCATTCAGTACTTGCATTTGCAATGCCTCAGCTTTGTCCCACTTTCCTTGCTTCTGAAATGTCAAAGCCAAATTATTCATACTGTTGAGAGTGTCTGGGTGGTCTGATCCACAATTCATTTTGAACCCTTGCAATGTTTTCTCCTGTAGTGCCTCAGCTTCATTCCATCTTCCCTGATTCTGATACACAATAGCCAAATTATCCAGTTTGACAAGGATGTCTGGATGGCCAACCCCTAACTGTCTTTCCATTATATCTATTGCCTCAAGTAACATCTCTTCTGCTTTATTCAGCTTCCCTTGAGCCTCATATGTCAAAGCCAAGTTGTTCATGCTTGTCAGAACTTCTCTGTGATTAGATCCAAATATCCTTTTGAAGGCATCCACCACTGTCACAAGTATTTCCTCAGCATCTTTGAACCTTCCTTGCAGGTGTGCAATCAATGAATAATTGTTCTTGCTAGTCAATGTTTCAGGGTGCCCTTGCCCTAAAATATTTGACCTTCCATCCATGACAACTCTCTGTACAACTTCAGCCTCTTTTAGCTTTCCCTGACATCTGAATGTTGTAGCCAAGGTATTCATTCCATGAAGAGTATCCAAATACTCCTCTCCAAGGTCTACCTTGGATGTGTCCATGGTTTGCAAATAAACTTCACTAGCTTTTCCAAACTCCTTTCCTTGCTGATATGTGAGTGCCAAATTGTTTCTGCAGCATATAGTATCTTTATTCTCTGCCCCAAGATTAATCTCAGCCATTTCTACAATTTTTATCTGAAGCTCTATAGAGTTGCTCCATTTAGCTTGTTTCTGGTATAAGACTGCCAGACCATTCATGGTTGTGAGAACATGCTTATATATTGCCATATTTTCTTCTTTGTTATCAGATAAGACTTGAGGCAGCTTTTCCTGTCTGGCATTGACAGCCCCTATTTGCCATTTCTCTGCTTCATCAGGACTTCCACTGTAGCTGAAAATGACAGCATATCTTTCATACAAATCATCATAGTAGACCTCTTCAAGACCCAGATTCTTTGTAAGCTCCAAAGTAACCTTCATATGCAATGCCAGGTCCATAAAGGCATCATAGTCTTTGTGTGTAGAATAAACTACACAGGATAGCAAAGCTTTGGCCAAGTCACTTTTATTGATGATTTCATCCTTTGAAAGCCTCTCCCTGTACCAAGATTGGAAAAGTGGATTGATGGAATAAATCTCTTGATTGGTATCTGCATTGACCAAGGAGAATTCCTGTAATATGGCCATGGCAGCATTGAATTGATCCTCATTCCAAGTTTCCCCATCAAGTTGGAGCATCTGGGCAGACAACAGACATGCCAACACAGGCAAACCCCATTTTAGTTCCTTGTTCAAGTCTCTCTCCACATATGCCAAAGCAGCAAGCCTGAATATATCTTTCATGATGTTATCATGGTGCCAAAAAACAATCATGTCTAGTATCAAAAGGGCACTTTGGGCTGCATTCATGTACTTTTCATCATGGTGAGAGCATGATCTTGATTTGATTTCCTGGAGTGAAATATCCCATAATTTGAATATACATGATTCTGCATGGTCCAGCTGATCTTTGGACTGAGAAAATTGCCATTGTTCAAAAAAGGCCTGGAGATCACATTGAGTGGCATTCACATAAGCTCCTGCTTGATGAATAGCAAGTGGTGAATATCCCAACCCAGCAACCATCATCTGGGCAACATTTGCCCCTGATACATCCATTCCAATAGAAGACAATAGTAGTCCAGTTGCCTCCTCCTCATCCATTTCAGACACTGCAAGTGTCTCTTGAATAAGCAAGGATTCACTTATGCCTGAGTTCCTGTAGTTGAACAAGATGCATCCCTTTTCACCTGGTGGGATAAACTCTGCTAGGACTTCATGACCACAGCCAACATTATCAAATACCATGAGCCAATTGTCTGAGCCAGAAAGCTCATGGAATGTAGTCATGCAAGCCACATTCACATTCTTCAATGCTTCTGTGTCAGTCATCTTTGCTAAGCTGTGGATTATTGTCATTCTCGAAGAAGCATCAATCCATAGGACATGCGAAAATCTGAGTCATTTGTTAATACCAATAATAATAATAATAATAAATCAAAAAAACTCTGAACAAGAGCCTAACTGACTTATCACCATATTCTTCAACAAATTTCAAGCATATCTGGGTCTTGCCTATCCCTGCTGGCCCGTGTATAAAGAATGACCTCCCAGAGATAGGACGGTTATCAGAGGAGATAAAAAATCGCTTCAGCCGCGCCAGGTACGAGCCACGACCTATGAATACAGGTGCGGCGAGGCGTGTCACCAAAATCGGTGTTGAATATGAGGATATGTTGACGTCCATAATTGAGGTAGAGGTAGATGAGGCTACACCTATGTTGGGTTGGCATTAGCATTCTGAATGAATAGATCCAAAAAGAAATTAACGATGTTACCTTTTTTTCACTGTGAAGATAAAAAAAGGAGTTGATTGATTTTCGTGGAGGGCAATGCAATGAAAAACGTTTAGCGTCTAGCGTCAAGAGAACGCTAATCAATGCTGGAAGTAAGGGAGGACACGAGGGGGAAAAAAGCGCTTTGTGCTTTGAGCGTCTGTATTTCGGAAGGTTCCGATCAGGTGATCTGGCTGACTTGGCTCAAACAGGGAATCACCCCTTTCTTCTCCTATTTAGAGGTGCTTCTCCTCGCTTCTTCAAGTTTCTAAGCAACATTGAAGGCTCTGCCAATCATGTCGAGCGATGTCGTCCACCATACCGAACCTTTTGAGCCTAGCCGTATTGGATTGGTTCAAGTGATACGCCATGATGATCCAATGACCTGGGATCTTGCTTGGTGAGTGGGATGGCACGCGGGAGCAATGCTCTATTTCTCTTTTGGCGGTGATGAGATGATATATGGGCGCGCCTCAGGAAATTAAATGTAACGCCTTGGCAAAAGGTAGTTTCCCATCCCGCACTGCGCGAGGCTGTGGAAGCGTCTGGCATCAGCTTTCCGAAAGGAAGTGATAGGAGAGCCTTGGTCCCGGGATGTGGCGAGGTAAATTATTTGTTTCTCTGATTTTCTTCACTATTAACGCCATGTTACTTAGGGCCGGGATGTGATATACATCGCTTCCACACTTGGACTGAACACAACTGGTGTCGATATATCACCGACTGCGCTGGAGCTAGCCAGAAGGCAGGTCAACTATTAAAACTTTGTATATTTATATTTTGCTCAAGTTCAAGCCCCCCGATTGCAGCATCGCCAGGTCGAACCCTGATATTCCAAAAGACTTGATTTCATACAAATCAGAAAACTTCTTTAACCTCAAGCCACAAACGGACGCAGACAAATATGACTTGGTCTACGATTACACGTTAAGTTTTCATTCCGCTCGACCTGTTCATTGGAGGTTCAATGATAATTGGGAATAGTTTCTTTGTCGCTATTCATCCATCGGAGCGCTCTGAATGGGGACGCCAGATGAGCGCTCTAGTCAAACAGGGTGGATATCTCATCGCCATTGCTTTCCCAATGGAGCCCAAGAAAGATTCAGGACCGCCGTGGTACCTTCGTCCAGACCACTATGACGAACCACTTGCAGGTGCTTTCAAGAAAGTGTTAGATAAAGTGCCAGAGATGCCTGCAGGATGGCCGGAAGGATTACAACATTTGATGGTATGGCAGAGAGTGTGAATCAGGTGTTTGCGATTGCGGTTATGAACATTACGCTCCACTCCATGTTTTTTTTAAGCTTCGTCTATGCACGAAATGTAGCACACCCATATGAGATTTTTTTTTTTTTTTTTTTAGATGCCTCTAGTAGCATTCCGTCGTAGCGGAATGCGCGTCATTTGCATCTTTTCTGATCCCTGTGTCGATGGTACTAGGTAACCTTGTACACTAGCCACCAATGCTATCCGTTCAGGAACTATACCATGATCATCACCACCCTCTGTATCCTCCGTAGGGGCCCCGATCACTTGCACGATGGACTGCGTTTCGATATTATGTACTTCAACTGTCTGATTCGGCAGTAGCGACACGATGTATGGATAATCCAAGCCTTACACACACAAAACATCAATATTGAATGAAAAGCTTTTGGACGCATAAATATACCCATTATAGATACTCACACACGGATTCGGGATGGCTCGGCCATTCCAGCGTACCCCGAACGGGGTCTCCCTCACCCGTGATGAACACGCCCAACGAGCTTGCGCCCGTCCACGAAAGGATGAGAAACTCTGCGTCACCGACGACGGTGATGAGCGGCTTGACGACAAACGGTGTTGGGTCAACGGCTTGCGAAAGAGGAAGGATGGGGAAAAGGGAGGCCTGTTCGAGGTCGATGATGTTATAGTTGACGCTATCGGCAATGCAGAGCGAGTGGCCAATGCGTTTGGCTAGCTGTCCACCACCACTACCACCAGCCGTGGGGAGGGGTATTTCCTTATCCAGGTGGGCGTTTTTTTATATATAGTTCTGAATAAAAGAGAAAGCTGTGGCAGCCCTTACCTTGTGATAATGGAGTCTGTCACGGAGGGTGTATAGAGCGATAGCTCTCTTCTTTACGACACAAAAGTCGACGGGCTCGACGGTGTGCGATGCAGGGCGCTGGAGATGGAGTTGGTCGACGGCGAAAGTGACGACGTGGCGGATGGGCCTGATGACGTTGGATGGGATGGGATCAAGGGAAGGGATGGTGTAAAAGTGTAACTGGGCATCTGGGGACGTGCGATGAGACTTAGGTGGTGAAAGAAAAAAAAACACTCAGAGCGACATACCCGACTGGATGAAAGCGCGAAACTGACAAGGGATGAGGACGATTTCATCAATGGTCTTCCCTAGGGCGACTGTTTGCCTGGAGAGGAGAGTATATGAACCAGGGATGTCTGCATTGAGGGCAAATCGGAGCAGCTCGCCGTTTGAGCAACCGATGTAAATGTCCGAGGCAAGGGCCTGAGCTGCTGTAATGCGGGCGTCGCGTTGGAAATCAAACTCTGTACGTTGGTACGTTGGTTAGTCAGAACGAATGCGAGGGCAAAGAGAGAGAGACGGACCGAATACAGTGGAGAGGAGTGGTTGCAGTGCAAACGGACGAATGGCCATCACTGAGTGCTGAGCGCTGAGCACTGAGCACTGATGCACTAATGATTCAATTTACCCTTGATGCTTGATGCTTGATGGAGGGTCAAATGTTAATTGAAATAGTTGGAGGACACCGACGACAAAACGCGTCGCAGTTCGGGATGCACGGTGGAGGTGACAAGACGACACCGGGTAGCTCAAGCTTCAAGCTTCAAGGGTCCTGTGGTATATAAAGTTAATGGCCCTGGTGACTCTGGCACATTCTCCTCCCAAACGACCTCTCCTGCAAGATGACTAACATCGTCATCCATCACACTGAACCACACGACCCTGCCCGTGTTCGGCTGTATCAATTAATAAACTACGATGATCCGACGACATGGGATCTCGCCTGGTGAGTTTTATCTTATCTTATAAGGTGATGCCCAGGTGATAAGACTGCCTGCTTCAGGAAATCAAATGTGACGCCTTGGAAAAAGGTAGTTTCACATCCCTCGCTGCGTGAGGCTGTGGAAGAGTCTGGCATCGACTTTCCGAAAGGAAGTGATAAGAGAGCATTGGTTCCAGGATGCGGAGAGGTAAAACTAGTTTCCAAGCTTTCAAACCGTCCTCATCTCTTCCTCAAAAGGGCCTTGATGTCATATACCTGGCTTCTGCTCTTGGGCTGAAGACGACTGGTATAGATATATCTCCAACTGCGCTCGAGCTGGCAACGAGGTAAGTTGACTACCATAACATGCCCTTTTATCATATCTAATCTCATGGATTCCGCAAACAGTAACGCCAAGTCGCATCCCCATGCAGACTTGATTTCATACAAATTAGACGACTTCTTTGATCTGAGGCCTCAAGGGGACGCGGACAAGTATGACCTCATCTACGACTACACGTCAGTTCATCCCTCTTCTGCGATCGCCATAACTGAACCGCTCAAATGAACAGGTTCTTTGTCTCCATCCATCCCCCACTACGTCCTGTGTGGGGACATCAAATGGGCGCTCTAGTCAAGCAGGGCGGATATCTCATCACTGTTCTTTTCCCAATAGAACCCAAGAGAGAGACTGGACCACCCTTCTACACTCGCCCCGAACATTATGATGAAGTGCTTGGAGGTGCTTTCAAGAAAGTCTTGGATAAAGTACCTCAGAACCTACCTCCTGGATGGCTGGCAGGATTGCAACATTTGATGGTATGGCAGAAAATTTGATCGAGGCTGTTTCCTTTCTGGTTATCATTTTTCGCTAGTCTACAGATAATGCCGTGTAGAAGTCCAGCAAAATTTAATAGATTGAGCAGGCTTGTCTCTCCTTTCGTCGGGGCCCCTCCTGAGTTAAAATACATATATTTCATGGATACCACGACCTTCACAGTAGCATCTGGCTGAGATCTGAGACCTAAGGTGGGTAGCCGGCTACTGTTAATGCTGTGGTGGTGTTGGCAGCTCATCATGATGAGGAGTGGCCCAAATCTTAGTGCCGAGATCGACCAATCGATGATCGATGACCGGGATGAATGTGTGTGGTCTGCTACCATTTCCAATGAGTTGATAGCTGTACTGAATCTCACACGGAGCTGTGTAACCAGCCTGAGAAGATATTCATGCAGAGATAATGGCATGATCCGATTCCAATAGGCCAAGAAGATTTGTTTATTTGTTCATTTGTTTTTTGACCCGGTCATCGATCATCGACATCCTTTGTTCCGAGCCCGGACTATCTTCAAATTCCATGAACTACCAGTAGCCGCTGCTTGGCTACATGAACAAAAAGCAGCGGGTGCCTCGCGACTTCCCTGAGAGGCTGAGATATGAAATTAACCATTGGATGCGTTTTATGAAAATCGGAAGCTACGCTTTGGGACGACTCGGAGAAGTGCATCACCATCCCGCACCTCGAGAAGCTGTGCCAGAAGACTCTCGCATCGACTTCCGAAACTTTGGGACTTATCACCGTCCTCCTCAATCCCAACGGAGCCCAAGATACTGGGCTGGTAACCATGGTTCATTCGCCGAGACGTCGAGAAAGTGTTAAGGTGCCGAAGAAGCTACCGCCACCGCTAGATAGTAACTAAATATTTGTCGGCATATAAGTAAGTAATTAGCTCTACTGGCATTGCCGTGTGGCTTCAAATTTCTACACTAAATTGACAAATACCCTCCCACCCTTTTCCCCACATCAATAACCCTATTCATGAGCAATAGACATGCTAATCTGCATACTGCACGCAGATTGATGGATACTGTTTTGCAGAGCCTGGGCCAAACTGCTATTTGGGGTGTGTTTGATGTTGCCGGCGGCCTCGAAATTGGCCTGCAGGGCGACACGGCAGTCGCCAGTGCCCGAAAAATCAAAGTTTATTGGGAGATTGAATTGATAGGAAATTTTCGGCAGATTATCCATGCCTGAATTTCAACATACATGATATCCTCACAGCACCTACCTTTTTTTTTGGTTCGTACAGGTAATACGCGGACGGATGGAAGATCAGGTCACCACCGAATTTTACTTACTTATACTTCAATGCAGGAGAATACTCTTGAAATAGGCTCCTCGGAATTCCTGCCCGGAAATGCCCATCACATAAGGTTTTTAAAACGAATGCTATGATAGAAGTTGACGGATATGGCGAGTCGAACTTCGTCCTTCCTCCGCCACTATATTCTCGGGGCATGCAAGGTTGGCTAGCTCATCATGCATTGCAACCGTGATGTTAGGCTCAACCAAGTCACACCTTGGCAGGTATGGTGTAAGTGAGCATTTGCCGTCACTACTAAAAATTGCTAATTGCTACGACTATGGTGATCAAGCCAAGCCTGAGGTTTGTAGTAATTATTGGGAATTCCACGAAGGACTCATCATGATGTATAACAAATTAGCATAGGTTCAAACACCCTCTTCTGAGAAATCTCGCTGACGGGAGGGAGTGAAATCTAGAACCGATACCTATCCAACAAGTGGTGCCAGATGGCGTGCGCTGACATCGTCGACGGGTCAGAAGGCAGACCTGTCCTGAGGAAATTTTCCGTCATGTTAGACATGAGGATGGCCCTGACGAGCGCATTTGCCTTCTTTGAACTAGGCGACCAGAGCGTTAAAGGGGGAGTCGTACAATAGCTGAACAAGCCGGCAGCTTCTAGATTAGCCTGCATCACCATTCTCCATGGAGCGATATTGTTAAAGGTAAGCTGGATTGGCAAATGAAGCAGGTAGCTGAACTTGGAGGGATCAAGGTCTTGGGGTTGCTCGTCTGATGAATGTGCGATTGTGTACATAAGTATTCTCTGTTTCAAATTTAAGTAAACTGATTAGAGGTATCAGGCAACGATAATGTAACACCTTTTTATCCGAATAGATTGACCTAGCAGGATAGGATGAATATGATGAATATACCAGAATGTGAAGCGGACTGACTGTAGATGACAACGATAATCGGTATTCGGTAATTGACGCTATCGATATACCTGTTTTTATAATTGCTTGGAGAGGAAATCAACCCGCGTAGTCCGCGGATTTTCTGCGTAAAGAACGTGAACAAGCGAAGAATTCTAAATATATCATAAACGGGGAAGATGTACTACAGCTATTCACAAGAGTCAGTTAGTATGTAATCAGTCGTGACTCCAGGTGACCCCCTGTCATCATCTAGCGGAACGGACATCCTACCTAGTGCTATCCCATAGGGGGACTCACACAATGATACAAGATCCCTTCTTGTCCGGCGCGAAAAAATATCTATCCCCTATTAACTCCCACATGGCATGCGCTGAGTAATGTGGGCCTATCAACTCCTCCGTATCATTGATAGTTTCTTCTGTCATGTTAGACAGAAGAATGGCCCGGACGAGCGCATCTCCTCTCGTTGAATTGGCAGGAGTGATGCAAAACTTGAATAAACCCGCCGCCTCCAAATTAGCTTGCATCATGGCTTGCCAGGCGCGGCGATTGCTCGGGGTAAGTTTGATTGGCAAATGAAGCAGATAGCTGAACTTGGATGGATCCATGTCATGCCCACCTGTGCTATACGACACTAAAAAAAAAATATTCACAAAAAAATACCCGTGCTGGACAAATCTTACTTCTTGCTTTCGTGGAATGGCTAAGATGCCGAAGATGAAAAGGTATCTAGTGTGTGAGGGAGTGAATGAAATATGAGAACAAACAGCAAACAGACCTGCCGGACGGAAACGACAGCCCAATAGAACGTGTCGAAGCTGTGGAATTTCACAGGTGCACCTTTTTATATTGGCTTAGCTAAGCCGCATGAGAACGACGGGAATTGCCGAGCCCTATTTGAAAGATCTACTAGCACACTCCATTTCCCTAAGCGATCACAACGTAAAACTCTGCAGCCGTCATTTCTGGTGTTTCCCATAATGTTCTTTGTTGGGATGGCAAAACTGAACAGTTCATCCCGATCGGGTTGTACTCAAACAAGCTTCAATATTGCCTGTCAGAATGGAGAGGGCTGAGTACTGAGTACTGAGTTTTCAGGAGGAAGGGCGAACGGTGTTCATAAAGTGGCTGATGCGCGTCATTCTTGTTGCAAAGCCACCACGTGACCGCATTCTCTTTCAACAATGTCCACCACGACCAGACTCGCCTTTTGGGTTTTCGGCGACCATTGCGATTGTACCATGAGTATCGATATAGCATTGAACAAGAATGTCGGAGACCTCAAGGAAGCAATCAAAGAGAAAAAAAGGAAAAGGCCTGTTTTTGACCAACTTTCGTCCTACAAGCTTGTTCTATGGAACGTTTTTGTCCCATTCGATGACAAATTCGAGGAGAAGGTGAAAGCGCTCGATCTGAACACCGACCGACCACTAGCAGGTCGGAGGAAGTTGGACTCACTCTTTTCGCATAAATCTGCACATCCCGACGATTGCTTGGATATCGTGGTCAAAGTACCCACTGGTGCGTTCCATAAACACACTCTTGACTTACTTTGACATTTCCTATTCTCTAATCCGCCGTCTCTTCTTCATCTGCAAATGTGATGGTGGCTACCATTCTCTTTTCCAGTCGTCCTGCGCAACTTCTCTCGCTCAACTGTGTCGTTCTCCAAGTTGATGAGAAGTTGAGTAGGGTCTTCACGGTCGAGATTTTGAAGACCAAAAACGTCAGCATCCTCCAACGCTCGATCAAGGAGGAACAGTCCCGTCGTCTCAATCATGTCGATGCTTCAGACCTTATCCTTAGCCAGGTCTCCCTACCCGTGAATGATAACCTCAAAGAAACTCTCAAAGAGATTGATCTTACACCATTGGATCCCCTACTGCTACTTTCGCAAGTGTTCCCTCGTGTCGAAGAGAATCGCCTACACATTGTCGTTCAAGTACCAACTGATGGTGTGCCTTTTTGGGTCATTTACCACATCACAGACAATCTCATTGATGTTGTTCAGAGAATCAGGGCTCAAAGGATGAAGAAGAGGAGAGGAAAGACCAGATCCCTGCCTTGCATAAAAGTACGAGTTTCTTCCTTCCTTTGCCATCCATGATAATCAACATTCAACAGGGTTTCAAAACGTCATGTCGCGCGTCTCGAAAGCAATGGCTCCCGCTCTTTCGGCAAAGTCGGCAAATCCCAGATCGCGTACTCCATCCATGACGGCCGCTACAAGGCAAATAAACCCAGGACGAGTGTTGCACCTTCGGTTCAATTATTTCACCCTGCTTTTGGACACTTCTTGGTATGAAGAGCGATGATGCTCTTCCTGATGACATCATTCTTCAAACTGTAGAATGCATGAAGGCTGCAACACCGATTCATGAATCCGAAGAGAAGTGCCGAAACGCATTGACAAAACCTCTTTGCGCTATCTTTGATGTTGACATACAAATGATTCTGAATGAGGACAAAACGATTTCTGACGGCATCGTGGAATTGGGGACAAATCTGTCACACTTCATCATTCTTCTTCGGGAAGATAAAAATGAGTTCGGAGAGGGCGGTTCGGACCCATCAACCCAAGCTGGGTTGTCTGCAGCCCGTTATTGGGCTCAGCCCAGGGTATGTCAAATCTAAAGTTGTGGTGCGTTCTGATTGTTCATTGGTTTATGACTTAGTATACAGTGCGTCGAAACGCTACCGCCTGTCCGATATCTTCATGGTCGTCATGGAGTACATTGATGGCGACACATTTGCTGTGGCAAAGCAAAAAACATCTAAAGCATTGGTACCATCTGTTAAGGATGCCCTTGATGTGTTGCATGATGAAAGAATCGTCTTTGGTGATCTCCGTCCACCAAATGTCATGATTACAAGAGATGGCAAAGTCAAGCTAGTTGATTTTAACTGGGCTGGAGAGGAAGGCCAGGCCAAGTATCCATTACTGATATCACCACATATTGCTTGGGCAGAGAGTGTTAAAGCATTGGGTGTGCTGAAGAGAGAACATGACATAGAGATGTTAAAAAAATTGATTTGAAGATATTGAGCTGCTGTGGTGGTGGTGGTGGTGGTGGTGGTGGTGGTGGGTGACATGTTGGTCAATATAATTAATTCATATGGCATTGATAGGCTGTGACACCCAACTGCTCAACAAACAGTTGTGAATGGGCATGGGTGCATTCCCTTTTTTTGCTTTCTATATGTGCAGAGGGTTGCCAATCATCGGCAAAAAGAAGTATACCAGCCTGTCAGGTCAGTTATTCTCCCGGACTTGGACCTGGGGGGCCAACTTGAACTATAGGTGGTTGAGGGTTGCCAACAATATGTCTTGTCGCGAGCTCGTCTTTCCCAAGGCTCACCTTCTCCCCGCCGCGTGTACGGCCACCAGGATGCCATTCGCGATTGCGCCGAGGGGATGGACAATTTGAGCGAGGAGGAGAATGGGCTGGGAGACATCGTATGTCGTCCTCTTTGCTCTACGCCCGGTACCGGTGCAACTCTTTGATCCCCATCGGCCGCACGCTCACCGAACCTCACATGAAAATATTGGAATGGATGGTGGTCTGTGCACGTGAGAATTGAACTGGGCGCCTACGTGCTTTGTCCATCACCTTATAAGTCATCGCAGCTGTTCCCTCGTAAGCAACTTGTTTCGACCAGTCATGTCAGAGACGAACGTTCAGGAGGTCTCCGTTCCACCGGGTGAGTTAACGTCGTGGTGGATCATCGATTATCTCTTGCCTCTGAGCCGAAATGCAGACCTAGAGCTCATTGCCATCCTCAAAAAGCGTTTCAAGTGTTCTCATTTTCGTATCCTTATCATTGGCCAGGCCAATGCAGGCAAGACAACAATTCTTGAAAAGGTCTGTGGTGTGGCGCGAGGGACGGAACCGATTATATTCGACAAGAACGGTGTCAATCTCTCCAAACCTAGCATCATGTCACGTTTCAAGGACATTTTCCGTTCTGTACCATCCACAACATGCTTAAAGCCATCCATGGAGGTGCATTGGCTTATCTATGTTATGTAATGTGTTTACACATCCACTGACGCATGTATAGCGTGGTATACATGATATTGAACACCAGATAATATACCATGGTAGCAATTTCATCTTTCATGATTCACGGGGCTTTGAGTCTGGTGCGACGGAGGAGATGGATAAAGTTTGGGAGTTCATTGAACAACGAGGAAGTGCTGATGACTTAGGGCATCAATTACATGCCATATGGTAATCTTTCTTTGCTTGTTCTTTGTATTATCTGACATGGTTTGTACAGGTACTGCATTCCAATGGATGGTAAACGTCCTCTTCCTCCTCGTGAGCTTTCTTTCTTTCAAAAAGGAACTGGTAAAGGTGAATCTTTTCCAAACTACCTTTTTCTGTGAACAGCCCAAGTTTCATTGACAAGGATTTGTGGCCTTCATTCTGTGAAGAAATAAACTAACTTGGTAATCATACACAGTCCCTTTGGTAGCAATTTTTACCAAATTTGATGGCCTAGTGAATCAAGAATTTGCTGAGTTGGTTGATGTAGAAGATGGACAGGTCAAGTTGGAACAGGCTAGAAGGAATGCTGAACAAACTTTTCAGAGAGTATACCTGCCTAAAGTTATGAAGGCTGAGCATGCTCCAAAGGCATATGTCAAATTGGAAGGTGAGTTAACATTTGGACAGTAGAAATAAAGTAATATACATCTATTTAGATATGAATAAGCCATCCAAGGATTGCCCTGAATTGACTGAAAAAACAGCTGATGCTATTGATATTTCCAGTCTTAGGCAGCTGTTCACTTCAACACAGATGAATAACATGGATATCTGTGTTCAAACAGCTTTAAGGTATGGTCAAATAAAAGATATTTGCATATATCTGACATGTATTGGAGAGTTATCATAAATTCAACTGAGGATAAATGGACTTTGGTGTTCATAAATGTGTTTGCTGAATTTCCCCATTTTTGGGTATGTGGATGATGCATTTGATACAGGAAAAAGTAATAATATGGACATAGAAAAGACACTGTGTATGCTTCATTTTTAGACAGTATACAATGATTAGAAATACAAGTTTGTTAGAGTGTTAGTGTTTCATTTAATGATGGATTGGATCTGACACAGTGATCATCAACAGTATGTAAATTGTGTACTTGCCCATGGGGTTGATTTGACAACACATTGACAACAGTCTGTGAGTGGAATGGTGGTTTTCTTGTTTATGATCTAACAGGATAACCAAAAGAAAGTAAGTAAAATTGCTGTTTTCTGTTGACATGGAATCTGATGCCATGACCTTCAGTTTGTGAGTGAGACCACAGATTTCTTGTTCCATGGGATCTGATACCATGACCATCAGGATGTGAGTGAGACTGCAATTTTTTTGTTCCATAGGATCTGATGTCATGACCAACAGGATGTTGGTGAAACTGCACTTTTCTTGTTTCATGGGATCTGATACCATGGCCAAAAGCTTGTGAGTAAAATTACAGTTTCCTTGTTTCATGGGATCTGATGCCATGAGAAACAGTTTGTAAGTGAGAAATATGATTTTCTTGTTTTAGGATCTGATACTATGACAAACAGAAAGTGAGTGAGACAACAGTTTTCTTGTTTTGTGGGATCTGATTGCCATGACCAACAGGATGTGAACAAGACTGTAGTTTTCTTGTTTCATGTAATTGACACCATGGCCAACAGGAAGTGAGTGAGACTATAGTTTTCTTGTTTCATGAAATTTGATGCCATGATCAACAGAGAGTGAGCAAGACTGCAGTTTTCTTGTTTCATGGGATCTAACATTATGATGAACAGAAAGTGAGAGACTGCATTTTCTTGCTTCATGGCATCTGATGACATGACCAACAGCAAGTGAATGAGACTACAATTTTCTGGTTTCATAGGATCTGATATCATGACCAACAGGAAGTGAATGAGACTGCAGTTTCCTTGTTTATGGGATCTGATACCATGACCAATAGGAAGTGAGTGAGACTACAGTTCCTTGTTTCATGTGATCTGATGGCATGACCAACAGTTTGTGAGTGAGACTGCAGTTTAGTTTCTTGGGATCTAATGTTATGATCAACAGCAAGTAAGTGGGACTAGAGCTTTCTTGTTTTATGGGATCTGAAACCATGACCAACAGCAAGTGAGTGAGACTACAGTTTTCTTGCTTCATGGGATCTGATACTATGGACAACAGAAAGTGAGTAAGACTGCAGTTTTCTTGTTTTATGGGATCTCATACCATGATCAATGGCTTGTGAGCAAGACTACAGGTTCCTTGCTTCATGGGATCTGATGCCATGACTAACAGTTTGTAAGTGAGAAACATGATTTTTTGTTCATAGGATCTGATACTATGACCAACAGGAAGTGAGTGAGACTAGTTTTCTGCTCATGGGATCTGATACCATGACCAACAGAAAGTCAGTGAGACTGCTTTTTTTTTTGTTTCATGTGATCTGATACCATGGTCAACAGTTTGTGAGTGAAACTACAATTTGCTTGCTTCATGGAGTCTGATGCCATGACCAACAGTTTGTGAGGGAGACTGTAGTTTTGTTTCATGGGATCTGACAATGGCCAACAGCAAGTGAGTGAGATTTCAGTTTTGTTTCATGAGATCTGATGCTGTGCCTAACAGCTAGTGAGTGAGACTGCAGTTTTGTTTCATGGGATCTAATGCCATGTCCAACAGCAAGTGAGTACAATTACAGTTACCTTATTTTATGGGACCTGATGCCCTGACCAGGAAATGAGTGAGATTAATATTGATATTGACCTGTGTTTCTGATATAAATATATTTGCAGAGATTGTAAGTTGGTCTTGACTTTTACCTCATATGATCCAACTCTTTCATTGCTTTAGGTAAGTCATGGGGTTATATAGACTATATTGAACTAACTAGTCCACTAGCTGGTATGCATAATTTCATCTTAATATGAATGATGATTAGATGTTAAACTTTCAAAGCAATGATTATTATTGCCAAGAAATCTTTTTGGACAGAAAAACCTTTCATACAGTCTGTCAAGGATACCTTGGAACAGTTTAAAAACCAGAATTATGTAGAGAAAATCAAGGCTCAAATCATCTCTGGTGCTTTGCCTGTTCAAAATGAGGAGAGAGTTAAATTTCTTTATGAGAAGATCAAAGAGATGTAATGGGAATACTTTTGAAGGTTAGTTGGTTGAAAATTATTGATGTCCTTTTATGGGTGGCTGCACTCACAATTGACCACAGTGAGTTAATAGGCTCTGTTTGGCTACTTCACTTTAAGCACAGTTGGAGTTAGAATTGAATCATGCATGTGTAATATTTTTCCTACTGTAGATTAAGAAACCTGCAGCATTCATGCAGGTTGTAAGTCCAAGGGTTCTGATTTGTGTTTTAATCCTGCTCCTGTGTCTCCAAAAAGATCTGCTTGTTTTCAACCTTTTCCTGTCACTGAGATTGTACTGCTGTTGCTGACAGAAATTCACCCTTTGAAGCATAACTAAAGTGTTCTTGCATGCCTCAGACACCCTTTGAAACATTGGCTGGACTTCCCTTAACAGATCAGCCACTCTTGATAGGACAGTACCACCATATGGAGCCACCTAGAATAACATACATTTTACTCAACCTTCCCCATTACACTTCCCATATCAGCTGTTCTCCTGCAGACCAAGGGTTGATGTTTATTAATGGACTAGCTGCTGCTGAGCTATATACATGTATCTATGGTAAATGCAAGCAATGTTGAGCATTAGTGAGAAGTCACAAAGCTAGTTTGAAGTTACAAGACTAGTTTGAGTCTGTTTGAAGCACATCCAGACTCTTGATGGTCTTCAGTTCAATTTTCCAAGCCCAGCATTGCCCACTATTCTACTCCTGAGACCCTCAATTCTTGATCAGCTTTGTTTTGTTATCAGCAGCTCCCCACTTGTTGTCTGTTGTCCTCTCAGCACCTTACCAAGATCAGGTAGCTTTTAGAACACACATAAAGCTCAGTTGTGACCAAGAAAGTGTTGTCATGTGGTCACTCTTACACTTCTTTTTCATATATGTAATATAGGATGTTCCCTGTATAGTAGACAAAAAACTCTTTCAATTACATAGAAATACAGGTACTTTGTATCATGAACCAAGAAAAAGTGCAAGCCTGTGCCTAGCCTGGAAGTACTCATAAGGAGACCCATATCTGATGGTCATTGGATAGAGTAGTTTGATGAAGGCAAAAGGCAGGAATATCATACCTTTCTCCCACCTATGAACAAACCCTTCAGCATTTCAATGAACAATAGACAGTAGATATCAGAAGAATACAGTTACACTCAGGCCTAATGGTTTCCAACTGTCTGTTGGTGGTGCAGGTATTCAAAATATTGGCAGCAGGTGTAATTCTCTTGTTTTGTTTTTGGTGTGAATGTACTCATTTAGTCCTTATTTTCTCTGATTTGGCCTTGGGTGCATGATAATTGTATTTTCCAACCATAATTGAGCCAATGCTTGTCATTATATCAAGGATCTAGCTTCAAGGTGCAAAGTTGCTGGATTCAGATATGGCTGTGCTGATGAAATTGTTCTGTGGTGCAGAAGGATGTTTGTTGTTATGCATGCATGAGCACTGGAGTTGAGTTGGTACATGCAGATTCAACCAGTAAATGTGTGGAAAACAAAAGGAGAGTGCAGATGGAAAAGCAATGTGTGTACTTGCTGTTGAATGTTTCATTTCCTCTTTAGGTAGTTTCATCTCCTTATCAGGTAGTTATGTTTCATCTCTCTGTTTCTATTTTATTGTAGACACTGTAGCCACACATAGAGCATGTATATAAGACAGGCTACATCTCAATAAATGTTAGTTGCTCTTTCTTGCCTACCAGCATGTACATAAGTGAGTACTCCTCCTTAAGGAGTCCCTGGTCATAGCCTGCAGCTTAGAGTGCAGCATGGCCTCTTACACTTGCTCAGCCCCAGCTGCACATTGCACTAGGCTTTGAGCTTGTTAGCACATCCATGGCACTCAAGGCACATATGGTGCTGCTCAACAGGTTATGGGCCCTGATCAGCAGCCATATTGCTTTGACCATACTTGTACCTACACAAAAGAATTGACATCAGGGAGTTGGTAGAAGTCTAGTGCTTCATTGATAGACCTCTCTTTGTTATGGCTCAATCAATCTAGGGAATGTATGTGTTGATTCATAAAGCAAAAGACTAGGGACTAATAACAATCATTGAGTTTTTCATTTTTCTCATTACAAAAAATTGAAATACATGTACTGACACTTGATTACCAGTACAAAACAACATTCTTACCATGCCCACAAAAGCCTCTACTGAAATCAACTCTATCCCCATTTTCTCCAGCATCAACTACCATGTCTGGAAAGAAAAAATGAAGTCTTACCTCCTTCACATTGGTGCCTGGTCCATTATCAATGGGTCATTCATTACACCCACCACCCCTACTGCTGCCAAACTTGGCACTGGTGCCACTATGTCAGATTTCCAAAAGGAAACCAGAGAATGGCAGAAACTCAATGACACTGGTCTAGGTGCCATTTGTCTTAAAGTTTTTGATGCAGTCAGGCAACACATTGCTGAATTAACAGAAGCAGGCAACACATTACTGAATTAACAGAAGCAGCAGCAGCTTGGACCACTCTTGCAGAAAAATTTAAAGCCAGATCTCCTGCACAGATCTTTGGAGATTTCCAGCTAGCCATTACCTTTCAATGGGAAAGATCCTGTTCCTGATATAGAAAGGCTAGGAAAGCTTTTCACAATGCTAAAGGAAGAAGGAGTCAATATTCCTAATTTCCTTTAAGCACTCATCCTCACTAAAGGAATACCAAAAGATTGGCAGTCACTGTCAACAACTCTATTCCAGATCTATGGAACCAACAAGTTCACTTTTGGACAGATCTCTGCCTCTATTATAGGGGAATATAGGAGAAAGAGCACCATTGCCCTGCCATCTGTTAAAGGCAAACAAAAGGCAAACAAAATTAGTGGAGTAAAGAGAAAGGAGAAAGAGGCAGATTGGAAGGAGCAAAAATCTGCTAATAATGGTGGTGACACCAAGGGAGAGAGGCCTCCCAGATCCAAGTCCTGGTGCCCTCATGGCCACAGAGGATGGAAAGATCAAAGGGCTCAAGAAGCAGAATCTTCTCCCACTTGGGAAGAAGATGCCATTGAGATTATATCTCCAGCCATTGTCCTATCAGATGCTGCCAGACAAGTGGTAGAATCATGTTTCCCACCTGCATCCAGATTCACAGAGCAGGAAATGGGAAAATCTGGAGTGTGGAAACACTCAAATTGTTACAATTCTCTTTCCCTTTGTTAAACAGACTACATTTATTTGTTACAAACCCAATAGTTACACTTGGATGTTATCTCCTTTCATAGTTACCTTCACCTTTCCTTTCTCAGATAGCTATGTGATTTCCCCTTTAGTTCCTATTGTTCTCTAAACGTATATAAACCCCTCTCATGTACCATAGTTCTTTAGTTCCAACTTAGTCGAATCTGATCCATAACTTGAACACTCTTCCACTTGTCACCTCAACTGCTCTCCTCACACTCTCTCTCTAGCCTTAGTCGTCATCAGACTTAGTGCCTAGAACCCTTGTCCAGTGATTGGGAGCAGACCAAGACTCTGCTTGTCGCTGTAGACTTAGATGCTGAATGACATTGTGGACATTGACTGTAACATAAGTTGGAACTCAGGACTAGCTCAGGGTATCATCCCTAGCCAACACCATTGAGACCTGCAGCTCTCAGGAACGACCCCCGAACGGATCTGTCACCTATAAGGGGAAATACTATCTTGGACAATGAGAAGTTTTTCTCTACCAAAACAAACCAGTCCCAGACAGATATTTTTCAGGAGACTTCTACTCAGGAGCCTTTGAATTTGATTTACCTGATCAAATCTACCTAGACTGGGGTAGTGAAGTACAAGGAGAACTGCTCTACCTTGTCCAAGAACCAGAAAACGACCCAGGAAAGACCCTCTATAGAGATTTCTTTAGAGACAGTGACTGACACAGAATCACAGCTAGCCTTTTAGCAGAGTGGGAGGAATTACTACGAATTGAACAAGCCAGGCTTGAGGAAAATCCATTTGATACAGATTACTCGAAACAAGGACCACCCCCATCTCCAAAACCAAGAACCCCAAGTAGAACTCCTACTCCTGAACCACCGATTAACCCCGAACCACTGATTACTCCTGAACCAAGAATGGCATCAGAAACTAGTGCTAGCTCTAAAGGAGATATCAAACCACAGCCTATACAACCTTTTACAGGCAAACGAATCGAAGCAAGATTGTTTCTAGGACAGCTTGAGGATTACTTTACTCTCAATGAACAGAACTATGAAGGAAAAAACAAAAAAAAAGTCAGGTATGCGCTTGCATGCATGGGACCAGAATTAGATGACTGGAAAACCATTATTCGAGGCGAATTGAATGACAACAGAGGCAGTACCACAGCCATGTTCAAATGGAGCAACTATGAAGTGTTTGAAACATGTTTCATCAACGACTGGGGAGAAGTTAACAGCACCCTTTGAGCCCTGAACAATCTATCCAAATTAAGAGTTGGAAATGGCATTTCAGCCCCAGAATACATTAGGAAATTTTGCATGGACATAGGAACCTTTGGGCTCACAGGAATACCCACTCAGTTACAGGCATTTGTCAAAGGATTACCCTTAGAACTTGCTAGGACAATCTTACAGGACCAGAGGAAGATCAAAACGATGCAAGAAGCCTATGACAAGGCTGAGGATCACCATAATGCTTGGGATATGATGGGACAAGGAAACAGGAGAACCAATGATGGATCTGGAATGCGTTTCAGTCGAAACAATAACCAATCTGGAACAATCAGAGCTATAAATACTACGACTCCTAGCTGATTGACAGATGATCAAAAGGAGGAATACCGAAAGACTGGCAAGTGTTTCAGATGTGGAACACAAGGACACATCTCCAGGAACTGCCCAAAATGCAATGATGCGTCTTCATCCAGGTCTTCTTACCAGAATAAGGCTGTCCATTCCGTCACTGAGGAACAACAGAAGGAAGAGGACGAACCAGCAAAGAAGATTAGAGCAATCTTTTCAGCAATGTCTACTGAAGAGAAGAATGCCCTCTTAAACGAATTCAAAAATGAGGGTTTTTAGTTAGGAAGCATCACTCAGCGGTTGGCCCTTCCTTATTATCGAGATCTGAACAGTTAGCACTTGATTCTGTAATAGTATTATCCAACAATGACAAGTGCATTTCGTTAACTATCAAATTGGCCGATTTACCCGCTGGTACATCTGCCCTAATCAATTGTGGAGCAGAAGGAAACTTTGTAGACAAAGGAGCAGTGAAAGAGCTCAGAAAGGAACGACTCAAGAAACTGATTAAAGTCAGAAATGCAGATGGAACAGTAAATGCAAAAGGAATGATCACACATCGGACTAAGATATGCTACATGATTGAAGGACAACAATTTGTAAATTGGTTCTGGATCACCAAGCTAGGTGATCAATGGATGATCTTAGGAATACCCTGGTTAGAAGAAAATAATCCCATCATCAACTGGTGAGAAAAATCTCTGCAGATTGAAGATCCAGAGGCACCGCCAAAAGCAATTTGGCAGCTAGCCCTCAACTCTCAGCAATGGGGTGAAGATGACTATTGCATCAGAGTAAAAACATTGGCATTGCAAGAACTAGAACATAGGCTAAAGAAGGACAAACTGTCTACCATTCTACCATCAGAATATGAGCAGTGGTGCACCATCTTTGACAAAAAGGCATCAGAATGTTTCCCATCTAGTCAACCATGGGATCATGCAATCAATACAAAGGAGGGATTTGTCCCGAAAGCTAGTAAACTTTATCCCCTATCCATCAAGGAACAAGGACTGCTAGATGAATGGATTGATGAACAGCTCAAGAAAGGATACATTAAACCATCTACATCACCGCAGGCATCACCATTCTTCTTTGTAGCAAAGAAGGAAAGTGGGACACTCCAACCCTGTCAAGATTACTGATACCTAAATGAATGGACCATCAAAAACGCATATCCCCTTCCCCTTGTCTCCAATCTTATGACTAAACTACGAGGTGCCAAGTACTTTACCAAATTAGACCTTCGATGGGGATACAACAATGTTTGCATCAAAAAGGGAGACAAATGGAAAGCAGCCTTCATTACCAATTGAGGGCTCTATGAACCAACAGTTATGTTCTTTGGATTATGCAATTCACCATCAACCTTTCAGACTACGATGAACAAATACTTCAGAGACATGATCAACAAAGGATGGTTAATCATCTACATGGACAATATGTTAATCTGCACAGAAACATTAGAACAATTGGAAGAACGGACAAAACAAGTTTTACAGTGGTTACAAGATAACAATCTGTTCCTGAAACTGGAAAAGTGCAAGTTCGCCACACAAGAAGTCGAGTTCCTAGGAATGATCATCACCCCTGGACGCATTCAGATGGATCCGATTAAACTAGCAGGAATTGCTGATTGGCCAGTTCCCACCATGGTCAAACAAGTCTGATCATTCCTTGGATTTGGAAACTTTTATTGATGCTTCATCGGGAATTTTGCTGCTATCGCCAAACCACTTACTGACCTCACTAAGAAAACCGAACCATTTGACTGGACCATTGAGTGGAACAACGCCTTTGAAATTCTAAAGAAACGATTTGCATCTATGCCAGTGTTATTAATGCCAGATCCAACTCAACCCTTTATCCTTCAGACTGACGCATCAAATAAAGCAATAGGAGCAGTCCTGAAACAGGCAGATGAAACAGGATCTCTACACCCCTGTGGATTTATTTCACATGCATTAACACAAATGGAGCAGAATTACCAGATCTATGATTGCAAACTCTTGGCAATCATTAAGGGATTGATGACCTGGTGACACCTGCTACACGGATCACCCCATACCACTATAGTTCACTGCAACCACAAGAATTTGTCCTACTATTGAATCACTCAACGCTTGACACCCAGACAAGCTAGATGGTCATCCCTACTATCAGAATTTGACCTACGCATTGAGCATGTCCCTGGCACAAAGATGTTTGAAGTGGATGCCCTATCTCAATGCCCAGATCATATGGGAAATAGTGAATTACAGGAGGATGTCATAGTCTTGCCAGAAGATTGTTTTATTTGTCTTATTGCGGAAGATCTAGTCATGGATATTCAGAAAGCAATGTCAAAAGACGATTTTGGATGCATTTTAATCGAGGTTATCACCACGCATTGCACCCCACCAATCAAATTGAATATACAGGATTGGTCTTATACAAACAGCATTGTTCACTATCTTGGCAAAACCTACATCCCTGATCAGGATGGATTACAAACCAAATTGATCAAAGAAATGCATGAAGCACGATCATCAGGTCACCCTGGATGATTAAAGACCCTTGAACTTCTTAAACAAGATTACTGGTGGCCCGGTGTTACAAGCTCATGCTCAACACAAACCCACAAGCCTTGCAGAGAGAGGAGGAGGACAAGAAAGAGAGAAGGAAATGATATTGAGACTACATTAGAGAGAATCTAATGCCCATACAATGAGTGTAAGATAAACTATCTTAAGTCTTGGGGAAACAAGACTACCTACAGCTGGTCTTATATACTATTCTACTAAGACCCCTTGCGACCCTTCCCACTGGCACCTCTACAGCCTCAGTGACTCATACTGCTTGAGCGCTGCTTCTGGACTTCATCTATCTTTAGCGATGCTGTGCACCCTTGACAGTTCCACATGCGCCCATGGCCTAGGACCTTCCCCTCAGCCTGGTGCTCCCACAGTCTCCATCTGGGCCCTATTCCATGAGGCCACCCTGGATGATTGAAGACTCTTGAACTCCTCAGACATGACTACTGGTGGCCTGGAATGTTCAAACATGTCAGAGAATGGATTGAGGGATGCGCCCTCTGTCAACAGATGAAGATTAACACACATCCAAATGTACCAGCCCTTCACCTGATTCCGTCGAAAGCAACTCACCCTTTTCAACAAGTGACCCTTGATTTCATCACTGATCTACCCCTTTCTAATGGCTTTGACTTGATCCTGGTCACAGTGAACCATGGTCTTATAAAGGGGGTAATTTTCACACCTTGCAAGAAGACAATCAACACTCTAGGCACTGCAGAACTTTATGTCTCTGAAATTTTCAAACAGTTTGGCCTACCTGATGTTTTAATCTCAGATTGAGGACCACAGTTCTCCGCAAAAGTATTTCAGGAAATATGAAAAGCGTTAGGAATCGACCATAGAATGATCACAGCCTATCACCCCCAGACAGATGGAGAAACAGAATGAGTCAACCAGGAACTAGAAGTCTATCTCCGGATGTTCTGCTCCAATGAACTGCATCTATGGAAACCGCTTCTCCCAATAGCCGAGTTTGCTCACAATAACCGACATCATGACACAATCAAAACTTCCCCATTCAGACTAATGTATGGGATGGACCCTGTTGCACTTCCCACAGCCACGGCTCGAATGACCACACCAGCAGCTGAAGAGCGCCTTCAGTTCCTAAGAAAAGCCAGAGAAGAAGTGCTAGCAGCACACGAACTAGCAAGACAACTAGTGGCAAGATGACGAAAAGACAAGGCAGTACGATTCGAAAAAGGCACCAAAGTATGGTTTGAGAACAGGAACCTCCATATACCATATCAGTCCAGAAAGTTAGCACCAAAACGAGAAGGACCCTTCGAAATCAAACAAGTAATGGGACCAGTGACATACAAATTGAAACTCCCGAAACAATGGCACATTCACCCTGTGTTTCATACATCACTCCTTACCCTGTATAAGGAAATGACTGTGCACAGCCCGAACTATGTGAAACCGCCCCCTGATCTCGTAAATGGACAAGAAGAATTCGAAGTTGAAGCAATTTTAGCTCACAAGAAGCGAGGCGCAGGCTACCATTATCTAGTTAAATGGAAAGGCTATGGATCAAATGACAACTCTTGGGAACCTGCTCGCAATCTTACAAACACCACTGATATCCTATCAGAATATCAACAACGTTGACACCTCTAAACCATGACCCAATACCAAAACCACCACGTCTTGAAACAAAATTATCATTATACAAAACGAAATTGTTTGATACTCTCTTGATACACTATAGCCCTTAAAGAAAAGACCATCTATTCCCACATACAATACCTCCCCATCCAACATGCCCCTAAAGCACCGAATCTATCAGAAAAACCCACTTGAACTGTGGCATTGGTCACACAATATTACTGCATTCCTCAACTTAACTGCAATCATCAGAAGAATCTGTCAGGAACAATGGAGATCACCTGTCGAGCAGTACAACAATACCTCCCTGGATTTTATCAACTATGGTTCTCAGTCAACAATTTACTACCCTATAGTACAGGCCCACAAGTTTACCAGAATCTTGCAATAAAGAAAACCGATGTTTATGACACAAGTCATGGCAGACTCTTATGCCCAACAGAATATGAGAAACTTGACAAAATCTCCAAAAAGGCACAAGAGATCAGGGCAAAGATCTGGCTATTACGTCAAGGAATCACACTCCCAGGAAGACCAATCTTATCTATGGATGATTATACTGACAACCTCTGCTACCTGCTCGACAAATGAAAGAATATAGTACTCAACATTGTCAGACAGATCAGAAGACTCCTCTTTACACCAGTCACTGACCTTGACACCTATAAGTTCATGGCACTGGAAATGTTTGTCAGGGAAGACCACAAGCTTCTCACAAACCCGGACATCCTGAATCAACTAGAGGTAGACGACTCGGACCTAGATCCAGATCTTGATGAAGACCTATAAAGAACAGTTCGCCCTTCACCAATGATCATCCTACTCGCACCAGAAACCATGTTCACTTTCTTCGCTCTCACCACCTACTTCACCATCCTCCTCCTTCTCTCCTGCACTCACTGGTGCATTGACGAAGCCACCGCCACCCTCTCACCCTTCATTGCCATTCCTGACCTCCCGCTCGAGGTCTTTATTGAAAATACCATGGTCATCCACTTTGAGGACGACGACCTCCATGTCCACCCTGCCAACCTCCTTCCCCAGGTGCACCCTGATGACCATCACCTTCCCCACTTTGCCCAGTTTGTAAAAAGAAACACTATGCTCTCTGTTGTCACCGATGCCCTCGCTGCTGCCACATGTACCATCACCAATCTTTCCTCCGCCACTGACAATCTCGCCACCCTCACTCTTACTATTGACCCACACGAAATGACCTACAAGGAACGCGACTCCTTCTTACGGAACGCACAAAATCTACACCGCACTGCCAAGGCTCTCAAGTGGAAGGTGGAAATGTCAACAAAAGAACTTGACAATGCTGTCAAGTGGGTGGAATCCAGAACAGATCATGGCTGGACTACTTCTGGCTGGTAGAAGTCAGTGACTTCTCACATACAAAGGGGGTAATGTTACAATTCTCTTTCCCTTTGTTAAACAGACTACATTTATTTGTTACAAACCCAATAGTTACACTTGGATGTTATCTCCTTTCATAGTTACCTTCACCTTTCCTTTCTCAGATAGCTATGCAATTTCCCCTTTAGTTCCTATTGTTCTCTAAATGTATATAAACCCCTCTCATGTACCGTAGTTCTTTAGTTCCAACTTAGTCGAATCTTATCCATAACTTGAACACTCTTCCACTCGTTGCCTCAACCGCTCTCCTCGCTCTCTCTCTCTAGCCTTAGTCATCGTCAGACTTAGTGCCTAGAACCCTTGTCCAGTGATTGGGAGCAGACCGAGACTCTGCTTGTCACTGTAGACCTAGACGCTGAATGATGTTGTGGACATTGACCATAACACAAATGACACACAGTCCCTTGCTGAGCACATTGGAGTCACCCCTTCTATTGGGATCTTAAAGGTCTTGGATACTGTAACCAAAGATGAACCAGACCAATCAAATAAACTTCTCCTGAAAAGGATGAGGCTTGATGACAACCCAATGCTGCCACTTTTCTCTGATGATGATGGTGTAAGCCTGGGAGATGATGATGATGACTTAAAGTATGTCATATCACATGTTAGAGAACACATTACTAACTGCAGCTCACAGCACAATGGTAATATAAATACATGTATTCTAAATAGACCTGCAATACATTATTTTACACATTTCTCAAACTGTGTGAACTGTCCTAATAATGAGAACAAGCCCTGGATCTTAGATTCAGGGGCATTGCTTCATTTCAAATAAGTGATTTCTCTCATTATAGACCACTGACATCAAAGTACTTTGTGCAAACCACCACTAAGAATAAAACACTCCAAATCATGGGAGTTGGCACTGTCATAGTCTCTCATGTCATAAATGATAAAAAATAATTCAACCAGTGTTCTATATTCCTGATATGAACACACAACTTTCAATGGGGACGTTCCTGAGTCAGGGATACACATTATCAGGGGATGTTCACAAAATTGACCTGACATGTGACAATAAGACAATTCAGTTTAGTCCAAATAGCAGAGGACAAACCATTTTCTGGCTCAACTCTATAATACACAAGGAGTCTATTAATGCCATGACTAAAAATCCTAACTATCATATCTGGCATAAGTGCCTTGGCCATCCCCAAGATGCTGCTATCTGAAATGGGAAAAATTCCCTTTCAGGAATGCCAAAATCGAATATCCCAGATAGGAAACCTATTTGTCCTGGGTGTGTGAAAGGCAAAATGCATAGCAAACCTTTCCCAGAATCAAATAGTAGAGCCATTGCTCCTTTTGAATTTATCCACTCAGATCTCAAAAAGATCTCAAAGATTTCATACCACAAATACAAATATTTTGTGACATTCATTGATGACTTCTCAGGATACCTATGGACTGTGCTTTTGAAAAAGAAGTTGGAAACAACTCAGGCCATTAAACAATTTTTGGCCTTAATCAAAAATAAGTACAATGAAGTCCCAAAAACTTGGCAATATGATGGCAGATCAGAATTCAATTCTTCTAAAAAGATCTTAAAAGATCTAGGAATCAAAGTTCAGGTCACAGTACTTTATCAGTCACAACAAAATGGCAGAGCTGAGTGAATGAATCACACAATCTGGGAAAAGGCTCAAGCATTGTGCTTTGATGCATGCCTACCACCATCCTGGTGGGAATTTGCCCTAGAACATGTAGTATATTTATACAACCATACTCCCATGGTGCACCTTAAATGGCAGACACCCTATTATTACATCCATAGGCAGAAACCAGATGTTTCTATACTTAGGGTTTTTGGATGTCAGGCATACATCTATACACCTGATGAGAAAAGGAAGACAAAGCTAGAGCCAAGATCTCAGATGATGATTTTTTTAGGCTTCAAATCAAGCACTAAGGATTACAAATTTATGAACCCTGAAAATAATTCCATTGTCATTGCCTCCACTGCATTATTTGATGAAGAAAAATTCCCTAAATGTTGAACAAACCCTGAGGCTCCCATGTTCAGAAACCCTGAGAACAAGGTAGAAGACTTAACTCCATTTACACCATCAGAAGAAGACAATGAGATTGGACCCAGAAGGGAGATCAATGACTCATCAGATTCTGAATCTGAATCTGAATCCAAATCAGGATCAGAATCATCTGATGACAAATCTCAGATCAGAAAAGATCTTGAGAATATAGATTCAGATGATGATCCAGAGGTTTGGGGTGAACCAGGTGAAACTCCTGATGAACCAGAGGCAGACTCATCCAGGCCACAAAGAGAAAAGTGACCAGTTAGTCATCCTGATAATTTCTATGGTGATCACAATTCCATAGACATGGAAAAATTTGATAGATGCTGTAATCTGCCAACATCAGATTGTGCAAATCTTAATTTTCTTCTCTCAATGGTCATTCCTAATCAGGAAGAGATAGCCAATCCTCTGGTCCCAGAGCATCATAGGGACATAAGTTGCCTGCCAGTGCACAACCAAAAAGACTGGTATGACACTGAAAAGAAGAAGTGGAGTAAACTTCTTGAGTGCAGAGTGATCAAGGACCTAACAGATCTCCCTGATGGCCAAAAGGCAATAGGTTGTAGATGGGTCTATGCACTCAAAGACAATGGTCAGAAAAAAGCATGCCTTGTGGCACAAGGTTTTTCCCAAATAAACAGCATTGATTATGATGAAATCTTCTCTCCAGTAGTCAGATATGAAACTGTGAGATTGATGCTAGCTTTGAGTGCACTCAAAGATTTTCACATCTCCTTTTTGGATGTTACATCTGCCTTCCTATATGGAACCCTTCATGAAGAAATATTCATGAAACAACCCCCTGGCTTTATTAAGAAGGGAATCAAGTCAAAAGTTTACAAACTTTACAAAGCACTATATGGGTTAAAACAAGCCACACTTGCCTGGTGGCAGTCCCTAAATGACTCAATGGGTGAAATGGGATTTAAGCACATCAACTCCAATGCTGGAATTTTTGTTTTTGTTAGGACTAGTCCCACCACAACCACAAGCCTTGTGAAACAATGAGAGGTAAAGAGAATGTTATTGACACAATAGAATAGTGTTACCAGGTGAGAGTAAACTATCTAGAGTCTTAAGGACTCCTACCTCAGATGCACTCCTTATATACCTGAGTCACTGGTCTGTGTGCACAGCAACAAGACCCAGACTCCTACCTGGAACATCCCAGACCCATCTGGACTCTGGATGCCTTCCTGCAAATGCTGCACTGCCCCTATTCCCTTGTAGCCACAACTACTCAGCCACATGGCTGATGTAATCCTCCTGCCATACCTGGATAGGGGCAAACCGTTGCATGTTTGTGTGTAGAAATATGCCTGTAGCCCTCTTGATAAAATAGAGAAAAATAAGGAAAAAACCAGAAACTAAGTCTGTTTGTAACATGACCCCCTCCTCAAGACTTCATGTCCCAGGAAGTCATGCTGTAGTCTGCCTAGGAGGATTAAGTATGGGTTTAGCTGGCTTGCTGTGCTCAAGGTCTCTTGAGAACACCCCTTCTGGATTGGCTTCTTGGTAGATCAACTTTCTGTTGCCTTTCCAACACTGCCAATTGCATTTAAGTTTCTCAAGGTAGTCATGCTTGAATTTGCTGTCTTCCCAACCAAACAACTGCTTGGGAGCAAGTATTCCAGTCAACCATTGTTATGTCCACTGACTCAGCTATCCATTACTTCTTCAACTTTGTACTCATCATCCTTGGATTCCTCAACCATTTGAGCCTCTGTTTGCTGGGCTGCTTTTTCAATTTGGTTTGGGAATACTGGTGCATGATATGACTTCAGAAGTACTTCATTGAAGACATTGCAGATTTTCCAGGATGCTGGGATTTTTAACTGATAAGCGGATTTGTCAACCTTTTTAACAACTTCTAAAGGTCCCACAAACTTGCCATCCAGTTTCTTTGTAGTGCAAATGGTAGGCAAATTTTCTGTGGTGAGATAGACCTTATTGCTAGGTCAATATTGCTTTGCAGGGGCTTGATGCTTGTCATACTGCTTTTTCATGGACTGAGTAGTTTTTTCCAGTGCCACCTTGGTGTTGGCATGTACATCTTCGACCTCCTTGACCAGTTCCTCTATGGCCTGAACTTTTGGCTGATGCAGGGGATTCATCCCCTTGTTGGGATGACATCCATAATTCATGAAAAATGGAGAGTATCCTGTTGATGAGTGGACCCAATCATTGTGGCAGAACTGTGCCACAGCCAGCCAATTGCTCCAGTTATCTTGCCAATGATTAATGAACATGGTCAAGAATTCCTTGACTTCCTGGTTGACATGCTCTGTTTGTCCGTGGTTTGTGGGTGGTAAGCTGTGGATTGATTTGCCTTAATCCCCAGGATTCCATAGAGATTGTCCATGAACTTTGATGTGAACTGCAGTCCTCAATCACTGATGTGTTTCCTGAACATGTTGTCCCTGAGAAGTATGGCAACTCCTTGTGACGTAATTGAAGACATAGTTGGCAGAAAGTATGCCTTTTTTGTGAAGTGGTCAATGACAATTATGACCATGTCATTGCCCTTTGACTCTGGTAATGGTCCAATAAGATCCACTGAAACAGTTTCCCATGGTGTGTTGGAAATCTTGTTGGGTATTAGTGGCACTGCTCTTGTTCAACCTTGTTTAATGGATAGACCTTGCAGTCTGTTGGTTGTCCACCTGGGATAAATTCTATTTCATGGTCCCATGGTCATTTGGGTGGTAACTCATCAAAAGTTTCCTTTTCAAAGACTTTTCAGTACTTTAGGTAGTGTTTTGGCACTACTTCCTCCAATACCCATTTTTTGCTAGCTAGTGCTTCTTTGGCAGCAATTTCCATAGCCAATGGTCTCAGTTGCACTTCCAATGGACCAATATGTACTGCCAGTAGCCATTCACCATCCTCAAGCTTATTCTGCTCTTTGACCTCCTCCTCAGGCTCAGAGACACTAGACTGACTCCAACAGGTCCCAGGGCAATTGTCATGACTGACTGAAAAGCTTCATGTTTTTCACTAAGTCATTTTTACTTTTATTATTTAATTTTCATATTATGTATGCATATGCTGACTAAGCAGGTGTCTATCACTTGGTGCTTAGATAAAGAGTAGTAGATTAGATACTGGGACATGATGCTGATGACACACTGCTATTATTACATGTGCAGTCATCTTACTCATACCATACTATATTTAGAGTAGGGCTTAGGGTAGTGCGCAGACCACCTGTCATAGTATATAAAGAGTGCAAATCCAGCACCCAGAGTCCTCGCTTGAGTTCTCTTGGGTTTCCCCTCCCTCCTCTCTGCCTCCTGTTAAGTTCTCTGTCTGGGGCTCTTAGGTGTCACAATGAGGGAGTCCTGATAGTAGAACTCAACTAGTTCACTTGACAGCCCCACACTTGCATATACCCGGACCACAGGGTTAAGTGGACAGAGAACTGGGGGATACTATAGTCATAACACTAACTCTAAAAGCGCCGTTCTAGTTACCAGATCTATAAAACTGCATACTTGTGGCCCTGCATTGTGGCCCTTAACTTGCTTTGCACTACGTTCCTGGTCTATGCAAACCAAAGAACCTAACTTGGTTGATAGGGTTACCTGTGCACAGGATACCAGTGCTGGGGTAGTGACACAATACATCACTCATATCTAGGGACCAGGCTCGCCACCCCCCTAGCACATTAAATTGCCCTGGCCTAGGCCTCTGAAGGCTATATCCATAAATACATATACTTCTTCTTGTACTCCTTGGAGATAGCTGGCACTTGCCCACACGTCTCTGAGAAAGGCCCACACCCATACAGTGTAGTGGCAGTTGGACAACCATTTGGACCCAACTTAGATAGACCCTTCATCTATAAATAAATCAAATAGTCAGTAAAGTAAATTGTAGCACTGCAGGGGTGGTTGTAGACCCTGAGTGCATGTTTCATACATATGTTCCCAAGCAAGTGACAGGCCAAGGCCTCCCTCACTTACATACAAGTACAAAATAGGAGATACAAATAACAATACATTTTGGGATGCTGTCACAGGCAATCTTGATCCAAACAATGCAGGATTTAGCTCATCAGAAGGGGAATCTACATCATCATCATCATCACAATCAACCAACTCTATCATGGAGGAACAACACCAGTGGGAACCAGCACCATTTCCCATCCTATTACCTAACCCAGCAACCCTAAACCTGAATCTACTATTCAACTCTGATGCAGATTTCATCAGAGAACCCACACCACCTTTTTCATCACCTCCCCCCCCACTTACACCATCACCTACATCCCCACCATCAAACTATCACAGTTGGCAGCACCCCAAGAAATGACATCAGCAGAACTGCTGAACCTCCTCAATGCGCAAGCCGAAACCATCCAAACACTCCAAAACCAGCTGACACAATTACAAGCAAACACTGCACAAGCCGCCGTGGCTGCAGCAGCACACACTCCTCCCCCTGCAAATATCATTAACATACCACCAGGGATGGTATTCAATATTCCTGGAACCGGTAACAGCAGATCATCTAGAATAGATGTAGCCAAACCTCCAGTTTTTTCTGGTAAGATGTCAGAAGTTACTAACTTCATCAATGCTTGCCGACTCTACATCCAACTAAAGATGCCAGAATCCAATGAGGAAGAACAGATCTTGTTGATCATCTTGTACATGACAGAGGGCTTTGCCGCAGATTGGAAGGACAATCTGTTGGAGCAAATGGCCAATGACAAGGAAGGAATTCTGCAAATGGTGGAACAATTATTCTGACAGATTAGGAGAGACTTCGGTGACACTGATGAGCAGTCATCAAAAATCTCAGAGATGCAGACCATGACGCAAGGGTCCAGCACATGTGAAGAACACATACAAAAATTCAAGAAGGTATCACAAGGCACCAGATACCAGGGAAGAGCTCTTATCAAAGAGTTCAAACATAGTTTGAATACTGGACTCCACAAAAGGATAATGGAGGCCGACAAAGTACCTGAAACCATCAAGGGATGGTATCAGAAAGTAGTAAATTTAGATTGCCAATGGAGACAGGCAAAAGCTGAGGAGAAGTACTACTCCTTGCAGACCAGTAACTCTGCCAATAGGAGTGAAGGAGCATCCAAAGGCCTGGATATGGCAAAGCCGGTAGCCCCTGGCCAGCCCAAACCCCGATGGAAATTCAGATTGGGATCAGCAAGTCAGGGATGATTGGGAGCTGGAGCCTCCATGAGTTCAAGTAGTATGGCAAATTGGCCAGACCCTAATGCAATGGATGTCAATCAAAACCAAAGACCGCTGTTACAATTCTCTTTTCCCTTTGTTAATGGACTACATTTACTCGTTACAAACCCATAGTTACGCTTAGACGTTATCTCCTTTGGTAGCTACCTTCATCTTTCCTTTCTCAGATAGCTACGCACTTTCCCCTTATATTCTTATTGTTCTCTTAACGTATATAAACCCCTCTCATGTACCGTAGTTCTTTAGTTCCAACTTAGTCGAATCTTATCCATAACTTTGAATGCTCTCTTGCTCGTCGCCTCAACCGCTCTCCTTGCTCTCTCTCTCTAGCCTTCGTCACCATCAGACTTAGTGCCTAGAACCCTTGTCCAGCGATTGGGAACAGACCGAGACTCTGTTTGTCGCTGTAGACTTGGACGCTGAACTACGTTGTGGACATTGACCATAACATAAGTTGGAACTCAGGACTAGCTCAGGGTATCATCCCTAGCCGACACCATTGAGACCCGCAGCTCTCAGGAACAACCCCCGAACGGATCCGTCACCTATAAGGGGAAATACTACCTTGAACGACAAGAAGTTTTTCTCTATCAACGAACCTGGTACTTTGTTACAGAAGGACGGAAACGAAACGAACCAGTCCCGAACGAATACTTTTCAGGAGACTTCTACTCAGGAGTATCTGAATCCGATTTACCCGATCAAATCTACCTAGACTGGGGTAGTGAAATACAAGGAGAACCGCTCTACCTTGTCAAAGAACCAGAAAACGAACCAGGAAGGACCCTCTACAGAAGATTCTTTAGAGATAGCAACCGACACAGAATCACAGCCAGCCTTTTAGCGGAGTGGGAGGAATTACTACGAATTGAACAAGCCAAGCTTGAGGAAAACCCGTTTGATACAGATTACTCGAAACAGGGACCACCCCCATCTCCAACACCCAGAACTCCGAGTAGAACCCCTACTCCAGAACCGAAACCAATCACCAGAACACCAACCCCTGAACCACGGATTAACCCCGAACCACCAATTACTCCTGAACCAAGAATGGCGTCTGAAACCAGTGCTAGCTCTAAAGGAGATATCAAACCGCAGCCTATACGACCTTTTACAGGCAAACGAATCGAAGCAAGATCATTCTTAGGACAGCTTGAGGATTACTTTACCCTCAATGAACAGAACTATGAAGGAAAAGATGAGAAGAAAGTCAGATATGCGCTTGCGTGCATGGGACCAGAACTGGACGACTGGAAAACTATTATCCGAAGCGAATTGAATGACAACAGAGGCAGTACCACAGCCACGTTCAAATGGAGCAACTACGATGCATTTGAAACACGTTTCATCAGTGACTGGGGAGAAGTCAACAGCGCCCTTCGAGCCCTGAACAATTTATCCAAATTAAGAGTTGGAAACGGCGTTTCAGTCCCAGAATACATCAGAAAATTTCGCATGGACATAGGAACCTCTGGACTCACTGGAATACCCGCTCAGTTGCAGGCATTTGTCAAAGGATTACCATTAGAACTTGCTAGAACGATCTTACAGGACCAAAGAAAGATCAAGACGATGCAAGAAGCCTATGATAAGGCTGAGGATCACCATAACGCTTGGGACATGACAGGACAAGGAAACAGGAGAACCAATGATGGATCTGGAACACGTTTCAATCGAAACAATAACAACCGATCTGGAACAATCAGAGCTATAAATACCACGATCCCTAGCCGATTGACAGATGATCAAAAAGAGGAATACCGAAAGACTGGCAAGTGTTTCAGATGTGGAACACAGGGACACATCTCCAGGAACTGCCCGAAACGCAATGATGCGTCTTCATCCAGGTCTTCTTACCAGAATAAAGCAGTTTGTTCCGTCACTGAGGAACAACAGAAGGAAGAAGACGAACCAGCAAAGAAAATTAGAGCCATCTTTTCAGCAATCTCTACTGAAGAGAAGAATGCCCTCTTAAACGAATTCGAAAATGAGGGTTTTTAGTTAGGAAGCGTCACTCAGTGGTTGGCCCTTCCTTATTATCGAGATCTGAACAGTTAGCGCTTGATTCTGTAATAGTATTATCCAACAATGACAAGCGCATTTCATTAACTATCAAATTGACCGATTTACCCGCTGGAACATCTGCCCTAATCGATTGTGGAGCAGAAGGAAACTTCGTAGATGAAGGAGCAGTAAAGGAGCTCAGGAAAGAACGACTTAAGAAACCAATCAAAGTTAGAAACGCAGATGGAACAGTAAATGTGAAAGGAATGATCACACATCGAACCAAGATATGCTACATGATCGAAGGACAGCAATTTATCAATTGGTTCTGGATCACTAAGTTAGGCGATCAACGAATGATTCTAGGAATACCATGGTTAGAAGAAAATAACCCGATCATCAACTGGCGAGAGAAATCCCTGAGAATTGGAGATCTGGACACGTCGTCAAAAGCAATCTGGCAGCTAGCCCTCGATTCCCAGCAATGGGGTGAAGATGACTACTGGATTAGAGTTAAAACGTCCGCATCACAGGAACTAGAACACAGGCTAAAGAAAGACGAACCATCCACAGCATTACCTACGGAATATGAGCAATGGCGCACCATCTTTGACAAAAAGGCATCAGAACGCTTCCCATCCAGTCGACCATGGGATCACGCAATCAACACAAAGGAAGGCTTTGTTCCAAAAGCTAGTAAACTTTATCCTCTGTCGGTCAAGGAACAAGGGCTGTTAGACGAATGGATTGATGAACAACTCAAGAAAGGATACATTAAACCATCCACATCACCACAGGCATCACCATTCTTCTTTGTAGCAAAAAAGGAGAGTGGAGCACTTCGACCCTGTCAGGATTATCGATACTTGAATGAATGGACCATCAAAAACGCATATCCCCTTCCCCTTGTCTCCGATCTCATGACTAAGTTACGAGGTGCCAAATATTTCACCAAATTGGATCTCCGATGGGGATACAACAATGTTCGCATCAAGAAGGGAGATGAATGGAAAGCAGCCTTTATCACTAATTGAGGACTCTATGAACCAACAGTAATGTTCTTTGGATTATGCAACTCGCCATCAACCTTTCAAACTATGATGAACGAATACTTTAGGGACATGATCAACGAAGGATGGCTGATCATTTACATGGACGACATGTTAATCTGCGCAGAAACATTAGAGCAACTGGAGGAGTGGACAAGACAAATTTTACAACGGCTACAAGATAACGATCTATTCCTGAAACTTGAGAAATGCAAGTTCGCCACACAGGAAGTCGAATTCCTAGGAATGATCATCACCCCTGGACGCATTCAGATGGACCCGATAAAGTTAGCAGGGATAGCCGATTGGCCAGTCCCTACCACTGTCAAACAAGTCCGATCATTCCTCGGATTCGGGAACTTTTACCGACGTTTCATTGGAAATTTTGCTGCCATCGCTAAACCACTTACCGACCTCACTAAGAAAACAGAACCATTCGACTGGACCACTGAACGGAACAACGCTTTTGAAATTCTAAAGAAACGATTTGCATCTATGCCGGTATTATTAATGCCAGACCCTACTCGACCCTTTATCCTCCAAACCGATGCATCAAATAAGGCAATAGGAGCAGTCTTGAAGCAAGCAGATGAAACAGGATCTCTACACCCCTGCAGATTTATCTCACACGCATTAACACAAACGGAGCAGAATTAC
This sequence comes from Amanita rimosa, assembly GCA_023014395.1. NCBI lineage: Eukaryota > Fungi > Basidiomycota > Agaricomycetes > Agaricales > Amanitaceae > Amanita > Amanita rimosa. Next base: position 753,511 of record JAEBUO010000005.1, read on the forward strand.
CAGATCTACGATCGGGAACTCTTGGCAATTATCAAAGGATTGATGACCTGGCGACATTTGTTACACGGATCACCCCACACCACTATAGTTCATTGCGACCACAAGAATCTATCCTACTACCGAACTGCCCAACGCTTAACGCCCAGACAGGCTAGATGGTCATCTCTATTATCAGAATTTGATTTACGCATCGAGCACGTCCCTGGCACGAAAATGTTTGAAGCAGATGCCCTATCCCGACGCCCTGATCATATGGGAAATAGTGAATTACAAGAAGACGTCATAGTCCTACCAGAGGATCGCTTTATTCGTCTTATTGCAAAAGATCTAGCCACAGAGATTCAGAAAGCAATGTCAAAAGACGATTTCGGACGCATTCTAATAGAAGTTATCACCAAGCACCGCGCCCCACCGATCAAATCGAACATACAAGATTGGTCTTACACCAATGGCATTATTCACTATCTTGGCAAAACCTACGTCCCTGACCAAGACGGGTTACGAACTAGATTGATTAAGGAAACGCACGAAGCACGATCATCAGGTCACCCTGGACGATTAAAGACCCTTGAACTCCTTAGACGTGACTACTGGTGGCCTGGAATGTTCAAACATGTCAGGGAATGGATAGAAGGATGCGCTCTCTGTCAGCAGATGAAGATTAACACACACCCAAACGTACCAGCCCTTCACCCAATTCCGTCAAAAGCAACCCGCCCCTTCCAGCAAGTAACCCTTGATTTTATCACTGATCTACCTCTTTCCGATGGCTTTGACTCGATCCTGGTCACGGTGGACCATGGTCTTACAAAGGGGGTAATTTTCACACCTTGCAAGAAGACAATCGATGCACTTGGCACTGCGGAACTTTATATCTCCGAAATTTTCAAACGGTTTGGCCTACCCGACGTTCTAATCTCAGATCGAGAACCACAGTTCTCCGCGAAAGTATTTCAGGAAATACGAAAAGCATTAGGAATCAATCATAGAATGAGCACAGCCTACCATCCCCAAACCGATGGAGAAACAGAACGAGTCAATCAGGAATTAGAAGTCTACCTTCGAATGTTCTGCTCCAACAAACCGCATCTATGGAAACCGCTTCTCCCAATAGCCAAGTTTGCTCACAATAACCGACATCATGACACTATCAAAACTTCTCCATTCAGACTAATGTATGGAACGGACCCTGTTGCGCTTCCCACAGCTACTACGCAAATGACCACACCAGCGGCAGAAGAACACCTTCAGTTCCTAAGGAAAGCCAGAGAAGAGGCACTAGCAGCACACGAACTAGCAAGACAATTAGTGGCAAGACGACGCAAGGACAAAGCAATACGATTTGAAAAGGGTACCAAAGTATGGCTTGAGAACCGAAATCTTCACATACCATATCAGTCCAGAAAGCTAGCACCAAAACGAGAAGGACCCTTCGAGATCGAACAAGTAATGGGACCAGTGACGTACAAATTGAAACTCCCAAAACAATGGCGCATTCACCCTGTGTTTCATGCGTCACTCCTTACCCCATACAGGGAAACAACTGCGCATGGGCCGAACTATGTGAAACCACCCCCTGATCTCGTAAATGGACAAGAGGAGTTCGAGGTAGAGGCAATTCTAGCTCATAGGAAACGAGGCGCAGGCTACCATTACCTGGTTAAATGGAAAGGCTATGGATCGAATGACAATTCTTGGGAACCCGCTCGCAATCTTGCAAACGCCACGGATATCCTATCTGAATACCAACAACGCCAACACCTCTGAATCATGACTCGATACAGAAACCGCCACGTCTTGAAACAAAACTACCACTATACCAAACGGAACTGCTCAACACTCTCTCGATACACTATAGCTCTTAAAGAAAAGACCATCTATACCCACATACAATATCTCCCCTTCCAACACGCTCCTAGAGCACCGAACCCACCAGGGAAACTCACCCGAACTGTGGCATTAGTCACACAATATTATCGTACCCCTCGACTCGACCACTGTCACCAAAAGAACCCTTCAGGAACAACAGAGTTCCCCTGCAATGATATCCAGAATTATCTTCCCAAATACCACGACTTACGATTTTCAGCCGACGATCTACCCCTCTACAACAACGATCCACCTGCATATCAACTTCGAGCCATCAGAAACAGTGACGTTTATAAAAGCTCCTATGGAAGACTGCTATGTCCAGAAGAATACAAACAGATGGATGAAATCACTAAACAAATACGGGAGTGTAGCGCACAAATCTGGTTAATCAGCCGAGGAATCAGGATACCAGGAAGGCCTCGCATTCTCATGGAAGACATCCTTGACGATCTTGATTACCTGTCTACCGCCATGGCAGGGGTAATAGCGGACATTATTAGGTGAATTAGAAAATTCTTAATCACCCCAACAACGACACCAGGAATCGAACATTTAAATGCACTAACCAGGTTCATCAGTGAGGAACAAGAACTCCTCACTGACCCTGCAATCGAAGATCCACTAAATACAGAAAATTGGCCTTCCGACGCGGAAATCAGCTACTTGGCATCCGTATAAATTTTCAAGTATCACTGCTTAACACCCAACCTACCTTGTAACAAAGAACCATGTTCACCTTCTTCGCCCTCGCCACCTACTTCATCGTCTTGGCACTTCTCTCCTGCGCCCACTGGCGCATCGACAAAATCGCCACCACTTTTTCACCCTTCCTCGCCGTCCCAGATCTCCCACTAGAGGTCTTCATTGAAAATACCACGGTCATCCAATTCAAGGATGACGACCTCCATATCCACCCAGCCAACCTCCTTCCCCAGGTATACCCTGACGATCACCACCTCCCGCACTTCACCCAGTTTGTTAAAAGAAATACCACGCTCACTGTCGTCGCTGACGCCCTTGCCGCCGCCACATGTTCCATCACCAACCTCTCCTCTGCCACCGACAATCTTGCCGCACTCACCCTCACCATTGACCCTCACGAGATGACCTACGAGGAACGCAATTCATTCCTACGAAACGCCCAAAATCTGCATCGCGCCGCCAAAGCGCTCAAATGGAAGGTGGAGACCTCCACAAAAGAATTAGACAATGCGGTCAAGTGGGCTGAGTCCAGAACGGACCATGGCTGGACAACGTCTGGCTGGTAGAAGTCGGTGACTTCTCGCATACAAAGGGGGTAATGTTACAATTCTCTTTTCCCTTTGTTAATGGACTACATTTACTCGTTACAAACCCATAGTTACGCTTAGACGTTATCTCCTTTGGTAGCTACCTTCATCTTTCCTTTCTCAGATAGCTACGCACTTTCCCCTTATATTCTTATTGTTCTCTTAACGTATATAAACCCCTCTCATGTACCGTAGTTCTTTAGTTCCAACTTAGTCGAATCTTATCCATAACTTTGAATGCTCTCTTGCTCGTCGCCTCAACCGCTCTCCTCGCTCTCTCTCTCTAGCCTTCGTCACCATCAGACTTAGTGCCTAGAACCCTTGTCCAGCGATTGGGAACAGACCGAGACTCTGTTTGTCGCTGTAGACTTGGACGCTGAACTATGTTGTGGACATCGACCGTAACAACCGCCAATCAGATGCTACAAATGTGGCAAGATCAGTCACATCTCTAGAAACTGCAGATCAGGACTTGATATTTGCACAATGACATTTGAAGAAATGAAGGAGTACTTCAAGAAAGGAGAAGAGAATTTAAAAGAGGAAGAGAGTCAGTAGGTCCCATACTAGACTCTTGAAATAGATACATTGTATTAGATAATTTGGTAGATAGTGCACAGCCCCTTGATATATCACCCAGTGCTGACCAGGTTGATGCAAGGACAATCTCGGAGGTCTCAAGGACTTCTGAGATGTTCCCACAAGAGGCAAACTCCCAGGTGAAACACCATGATATAGTGCATGGCACTGAAAGTGTCACTCCCAAGGAGTGCAGCAGGGCAGAAAAACCGAAATATGTGAGCTGGGAAAGACCAACATAATTATTGGGTCTACATGGTTATGAAAACATAACCCTGAAATTAATTGGGAGACTGGTGAAGTCAAATTGACATGTTGTCTGTGGAGCTGTGGACATAGACAAAAAGAATGGACCAAGAAATGGGAGCAGAAGGTCCAAACAGCAGAACACTGGTGTGTTCTGGAATACCTGTGGGAACGGGAGAAAGAGCTAGACTTTGCACACTGGCTTGAAGAAAAGGAGGAAAGTGAGAAAAATCTCATGTACATGGAACAAATGAAACATCTGGGCCAATACAAATATGGGGACAAATACTCATTTTTACCAGTGTTTCCATCAGCATCTGCTGGACCAAAAGCTGGATCAGTAACACATGTACAAGAATTAGCAAAGCTCACAGCCAAAGAAATGGTACCTAACCAATACCATCAATACCTCAAAATCTTTGAGAAAGGAGCATCAGAACGCATGCCAGCTAGAAAGCCTTGGGATCATGCAATTGATACCAAAGGAGGCCATCAGCCTAGAAAAGGGAAAGTCTACCCCCTATCCCCAGATGAGCTACAGGAAGTACGGAACTTTGTGGATGATCAGTTAGCAAAAGGGTACATCCAACCCTCTAAATCACCACAAACATCACCCATCTTCTTTGTGAGCAAAAAAGATGGAAAAAAGCGGATGGTGCAGGACTACTGCTACTTAAACGAGTGGACAGTTAAAAATAACTACCCACTACTGTTAATATCAGAGCTCATCAATCAAGCGGGGAGTGCAAAATACTTCACTAAGCTAGATTTTAGGTGGGGCTATAATAATGTATGGATCAAAGAAGGAGATGAGTGGAAAGCTGCATTCACTACCCCTGAAGGTTCTTTTGAACTGGTAGTAATGTTCTTTGGGCTGACCAACTCTCCAGCAACCTTCCAAGCCATGATGAATGACATTTTCCGAGACATGATCAATGCCAGAAAAGTCATTGTGTACATTGAAGACATACTCATCTTTACCAAAACCAAAGAAGAGCATGATACAATTGTACAACAAGTCTTGCAACAGTTGGAAGAAAATGATCTATATGTTAAACCAGAAAAGTGTGTTTGGTGTGTGGAAAAACTTGAATTCCTAGGAGTTATCCTTGGACCCAAAGGAATTCAAATGGACACAAAGAAGGTCAAAGCCATTATTAGCTGGCCAACACCTTCTTGTGTCAAAGATGTACAAAGGTTTTTAGGCCTTGCAAACTATTATAGGTGCTTTGTACAAACTTTTGCCAAAATCACACAGCCACTATATGATCTGGTCAGAAAAGACAAGGCATGGGAATGGACAGAGGTCCAAAATAAGGCTTTCCAAAGCCTAAAAAGGATATTCACAGAACAACCCTGTTGGTTGCCCCTGACTCAGATAGGAAGTTCAGGGTGGAATCAGACGCATCAGATTATGCTACAGGTGGCATATTATCTATGCTCTGCAAAGATGACAAATGGAGGCCTGTGGCCTACTTTAGGCCACTTATCAAAGTTGCTCAATGACATGGAGTGCAATTATGATGTCCATGACAAAGAAATGCTAGGCATAATGTGTTGTCTGGAAACATGGCATCACTACTTAGAAGGAGTGCATGAACAGTTCGAAATTTGGACTGATCACAAAAACCTTGAGTACTTTATGAGTGCAAAAAAGTTAAATCACAGACAAGCTAGATGGGCTTTGTACCTAAGTCAATTTAATTTTGTCCTACACCATAAAGCAGGTGTTACGATGGGAAAGGCCAACTCTCTGTCCAGGAGGCCAGACCATAAAAAGGGGGTGGATGATGACAACAAGGATGTCACACTCCTCAAACCAAATTTTTTCAGAATTGCTGCACTACGTCATGGGCACGTATTCATTCATAGCTCAGAGAAAGAACTATTGAACAAAATTTGATGCTCGGAAGCACATGACAAAGCAGTAGTAAAAGCGGTGGAAGCTATGAAAAAAGCTGGAGTTAAAACACTAAATGCTCGAGAGTGGGAAATGGAACAAGGACTTATCCTCTGGCAGGGAAAGGTTTATGTACCAAAAGATGAAAAATTGTGGATGGAAATAGTCTGCTTACATCATGATACACCCATTGCTGGACATGGAGGACAATGGAAGACGATTGAGCTCATCACAAGGAATTACTGGTGGCCTGGAATCACCAGATTCATCAAAAAATATGTCAGTGGATGTGACAAATGCCAGTGGAATAAAAATTTCCCTGAATGACCTGCTGGGAAATTAATGCCAAACTCGGCACCAGCTCAACCCTGGACCCATATCTCTGTGGACTTCATCACAAAACTACCAGAGTCACATGGTCACAATGCAATTTTGGTAGTATGTGATAGAATGTCCAAAATGGCACATTTTATCCCCACTTCAGAAGAAACCACACAAATGATGAAAGAGCTAAACCAAATGTTGGGCATCAGCACAGATTTGTCCACAGCATTCCATCCACAGATGGATGGACAAACAGAATGAATGAATCAGGACTTGGAACAGTACCTGAGAATTTTTGTGGACCATAGACAAGAATTGTGGTCTGGATGGTTGGCCATCACCAACTTTAGCTACAACAATAAAATTCAGGCATCCACCAAACAAATGCCATTCTTTGTTAATTATGGCAAAAACCCCAGGATGGGAATTGAGCCAAGAAGGGAAGGAAGTCACCCAGCTGCCTCAGAGTTTGCCCAAAAAATGAAGGAAATTCATGAGGAAACTCAGGCAGCTCTGCTAAAGTCACAGGGTAATATGAAACCATACACAGACAGACACTGATCTGATGCACCAGAATACAAAGTTGGAGACAAAGTCTGGTTATCAACAAAAGATTTAAGGTTGACAGGATGACCAACTAGGAAATTGGTGGAAAGATGGATTGGGCCATACCCAATTAAGAAAATAGTGTTGCCAAATGCAGTAGAGTTGGACCTACCCTTCTCCCAGCAGATCCACCCTGTGGTAAATGTATCACAAATATGCCCTTGGAAACAACCAATGAAAGGGCAAAAAGCACAACCACCACTGCCAATTGAAATAGATGGTGAAAAAGAATATGAAGTAGAGGAAATAATTGATGTACAATTAAAAAGGAACAAAATGGAGTACTTGGTCAGGTGGAAAGGATACACCACCAAGCATAACTCATGGGAACCTTTGGAAAACCTACAAAATGCAAAAAGAAAAATAAAAAACTTTTATGATAGAAACCCTGGAGCCATCAGAAGGCTTGACAAAGCCACCTTCAATAGGTTAACTTTCAGAGCTTACAAAAACTTCACACAATCCTCAGACAAAGTAGTATCCAAAATCAACATCAACGCAGTGGCACCAGCTGCAAAATGGAAGCAAAATTGGCAAAAATGGAAGGGAAAAAAGGGCTTAGACACCCTTACTGAACCAGGAGATGCAGAAGGGCCATGTCAATGCAACATGTGCCTACACCAAGTGCATGATATAGTGCCTCATGCTGAAGCAATTGAAGATCTCACCCCACCTTCCTGCCCACTCTCACCCATTATCGAGGAACTAGAAGAATCATCTATGACAGAGCGCAATGTGCTGAAGGATGATAAAGAAGTTTAAATTTGTCTGGAAGCCAAATCTTAAAAAGGGGGTACTGTCATGACCAACTGAAAAGCTTCATGTTTTTCACTAAGTCATTTTTACTTTTATTATTTAATTTTCCTATTATGTATGCATATGCTGACTAAGCAAGCATCTATCACTCAGCACTTAGATAAAAAGTAGTAGATTAGATACTGGGACATGGCGCTGATGACACACCACTATTACTACATGCACAGTCATCTTACTCATACTATATTTAGAGTAGGGCTTAGGGTAGTGCACAGACCGCCTGTCATAGTATATAAAGAGTGCAATTCAGCACCCAGAGTCCTCAGTTGAGTTCTCTTGGGTTTCCCCTCCTGACTCTCCTCCCCCTGTTAAGTTCTCTGTCTGGAGCACTTAGGTGTCACACCAAGGGAGTCCTGATACAGGGATGTCAGGGTGAACTGAAACCCCACCATATCTCTGATGAATCTCAACTCCTCCTTCCATGGGCATATTTCCATTAAGAGCATGCATGAGTTGGTTCCTTTCTTTTGCTGACAACACCAATCCATTGTGTTTCAGCAAATAAACATTGAAACTGATCAGTAGCAGTTCAATGTTTGATGGAGTATTGAAAAGTGCTTCTCACACTGGTGAGCCCAGCTCAAGTTGGTTTAATATGTCCTCCAGGGTCTTTCACTCCTTTTGGATCTGTTGCTCCAGTTCCTTGAACCAGTCCTCTTTCAACAATTGTTCATGGCATATTTTTAGCAATTCTTGCCATGTGTCCTCTTGTTCTCTGATGGCCACTTCTTCAGCACACCATGCCACTAATGCCTCCTGACATTTCAGTTCCTTTTGAAGATATCTTTGTTCCTTTTGCCAGCATTTCCATGCCCTGACATGTGCATCACAAGGTCAGTTGTCAATCCAAACCTCCTTAGTTGATCTGATGGGTAATTTCTTTGCTGTGCACCCCTGCACCCACTTGATCAAGAAAGCAATTCCAATCTCTGTCAGTGTCATACCAGCCCTGAGTAAAATGTAATTGAATAGCCCTGCCATTCCTAGTAATTGATATGTAACTGTGTTTCCAATGATGCCTCAAGGAGAGGGATGTTGCCTCTTCTTCTGTAATAGTACTTCCTAATACTACCACTGTCCAATGTCATGACTGACTGAAAAGCCTTGCATTTTTCACCAAGTCATTTCACTTTTATTTATTTTCTTCATATTATATAAACAGATGCTGACTAAGCAGGCACCTATCAGTTGGCACTTAGATAAAAGTAGTAGATAAGATACCAGAGCTTGGTGCTGATGACACATCACTATTACTACATGTGCAGTTGTCTTACTCACACAGTACTATATTTAGAGTAGGGCCTAGGGTAGTGCACAGACCACCTGTTGTAGTATATAAGGAGTGCAATTCAGCACCCAGAGTCCTCAGTCAAGTTCTCTTGGGTTTCTTCCCCTCCCTCCTCTCATCTCTGTCAGTTCCTGTTGGAGCTCTTAGGCATCACGCCGAGGGGTTCCTGATAGTAGAACTTGACTACTCCTCTAACAGCCCCAATGCTTGCATACCTGGACCACAGGGTTAAGTGGACAGAGCATCAGGGAATCACCATAGTCATACACTGACTTTAAAATTGTGGAATTGGTTTCCAGACACCATAAAACTGTGCACCTGTGGCTCTGCATTGCAGCCCTAAACTAGCCTTGCATTACATTTCTGGTCTACACAAACTGAAGGACCTAACCTGGTTGATAGGGTTACCTGTGCACAGGAGACCAGTGCTGGGGTGATTACACAATATGTAATCCGCATCTAGGGACCAGGCTTGCCACCCCCCTAGCATGTTAAATTTCCCTGGCCTAGGTCCTTGGAGGCTATAGTTTTTATATATGTAAATACCCCTTTTTCCATACCCCTTGGAGGTAGCCAGCACTTGCCCACATGCCTCTGAGAAAGGCCTGCACCTGTTACACCTTTACTGTGTTGAGAATCATCAACCTCAAGGGTGACAAGAGCAGAACCTCCTCAATGGGACAGTTGAGCTCCTACACAGGTGTAATAGTGAGAGAATGAGTGTGCTAAGATGAGCTTATGGTTCACTAGAATGGTTTGACTGTTAAAACTAGACTGGAGGTCCAGTCTATGCATTAGCGAGTTTATATACATACAGGAGAGTGTCTAAGCATGTGATAAACGAGTAGCATGTGATAACAAAGGTGTAGGCATGTGATAAAAGAGTGACATGTGATAAACAAGGTACTTGCATGTGATAAAGTGGTAGGCATGTGATAATGAACACTCTGGCATAAACAGTGAAGAGCATAATGATGAGAAAAACATACTGCATAGGGATAGGGGGCATATGTAAGCATAATCGAGGCATGATTGTAACAGCACCCATACAGTGTAGCAGCATCAGGACAACCATTTGGACCCTGATTAGATAGACCCATTCATAAATAAAATCCAAGTAGTCAGTATTGTAAATTGTAGCACTGCAGGGGTGGTTGTAGACCCTGAGTGCATGTTTTGTTTATACGTTCCCAAACAGGTGACAGGCCAAGACCTCCCACACCTTTACATACAAAATAGGAGACACAAACAATGATACTTTTTGGGCACTGTCACAGGTGATCTTGATCCAAATGACACTGGATTTAGTTCATCATCAGAAGGGGAATCTACATCATCATCACAATCAACCAACTCTATCACAGAGGAACAACATCAGTGGGAACCAGCACTGTTTCCCATCTTAGTACCTAACCCAGCCACACTCAATCCAAACCTACTATTCAACTCCGACACAGATTTCATTGGAGAACCTGCACCACCTTTCTCACCACCTCCCCCTTCAATCACACCTCACTTACATTGCCACTGCCAAACTATCACAGTATGGTGGCACCCCAAGAAATGACATCAGCAGAATTGCTGAACTTCCTCAATGAGCAAGCCATGACCATCCAAACCCTCCAAAACCAGCTGACACAGCTACAAGCAAATGCTGCACAAGCTGCCACAGAACCACCTCCCCCCACCAATGTCATTAATATACCACCAGAGATGGTATTCAATATTCCCAGAACCAGAAATGGCAGAGCATCAAAAATTGATGTAGCCAAACCCCCAGTCTTCTCTGGCAAGATGTCAGAGGTCACAGATTTCATTAATGCTTGCCAACTCTACATCCAGTTGAAGATGCTGCAGTCCAATGAAGAGGAGCAGATCTTACTAGTCCTATCATACATGACCAAGGGCTTTGCAGCAGATTGGAAGGACAATCTGTTGGAGCAGATGGCCAACAATGAGGAAGGACTTCTGCAGACAGTGGAGCAGTTGTTCAGACAGATTAGGAAAGATTTCAGATGAGCAATCCTCCAAGATCTCGGAGATGCAAACCATGATGCAAGGGTCCAGCACATGTGAGGAACATGTGCAAAAATTCAAAAAGGTATTGCAAGGCACTGGATACCTAGGGAGAGCTCTTATCAAAGAGTTCAAATGAAGTTTGAATGCCAGACTCCAGAAACAAATCATGGAGGCTGACAAAGTACCTGAGACCATCAAGGGATGGTATCAAAGAGCAGTGAAGTTGGATTGCCAATGAAGACAGGCAAAAGCCGAGGAGAAGTATTACTCCTTGCAGACCAGTAACTCTGCCAATAGGAGTGAAGGAGCATCCAAAGGCCCAAATATGGCGAAGCCAGTAGCCCCTGGCCAGCCCAAATCCTGATGGAAATTCAGATCAGGATCAGCAAGTCAGGGATGATTGGGAGCTGGAGCCTCTGCAAGTTCAAGTAATATGGCCCCTTGGCCAGACCCTAACACAATGGACATCAAAGGCTGCCAATCAGGTGTTACAAATGCAGCAAGGTTGGACACATATCCAGAAACTGCAGATCAGGGTTGGACATTTGAACAATGATGTTTGACAAGATGAAGGAGTTTTTCAAAAAGGGTGAAGAAAATTTAAAAGAGGAAGAGAGTCAGTAGGTCCCATACTGGACTCTCACAATAGATACAATGTACTACATAATTATGAACTAGTAGATAGTGCACAGCCCCTTGATATAGCGTGCAGCACTGAAAGGGTTGATGCAAGGATGATCTCAGGAGTCTCAAGGACTTCTGAGATGTTCCCACAAGAGGTGACCTCCCAGGTGAAACACTGTGATATAGTGCACAGTGCTGAAGGTGTCACTCCCAAGAAGCATGGCGGGGCAGCTAAACCTGTGCTTAATTCCTTGTTGCTAAATACAGTAGTACCAGTATCTACAAAGGGACAAAAGGACTTAAAAGGAAAGCAGCATGATATAGTGCACAGCACTGAAACTGCTTGTCCTAAAAGGGTGTTGAAAAAAGGAGAAAAAGAGTTTTTAATTGGATCAATTGAGCAGAAAGATGAAATCCTGATGGAAATTGGGTTGGAAAGGTTGGACACACATGAAAAAACTCAGCAAACCACATTGCTTGATTCAGGAGCAACAGGGTTGTTTATGCATGCAGCATATGCAAAGGAGATGGGCTTCAAACTTATACCTCTGGAATGCCCCATTCAAGTTCAGAATGTGGATGGAACCAATAATGAAGGAGGAATGATCACCCACAAGGTTGATCTTCTTCTATCTTATCAAGGACATAAGGAACAAGCTACATTCAAAAATTGCGAGCTTGGGAAAACCAACATAATCATTGGGTCAACATGGTTATGAAAACACAATCCAGAGATAAATTGGGAGACCAGTCAAGTCAAATTGACACATTGTCCACAAAGTTGTGGACATAGACAGAGAGAATGGACCAAGAAGAGGGAGCAAAAGGTCCAATCAGCGGAATACTGGTGTGTTCTGGAATACCTGTGGGAGCAGGAAAAGGAATTACACTTTGTGCACTGGCTCAAAGATATAGAAGAAAGTGAGAAAAATCTTACATACTGTATGTACATGGAACAGATGAAACACCTGGGTCAGTACAAATACAGGATAAATACCCATACCTGCTGGTGTTTCCATCTGCATCTGCTGGACCAAAGGCCAGATCAGTATTACATGTATGAGAGATGGCAAAACTCATTGCCAAAGAGATGGTACCTAAACAATACCATCAATATCTTAAAATCTTCAAGAAGGGAGCCTCAGAGTGCATGCCAGCTAGAAAGCCTTGGGATCATGCCATTGATACCAAGCCAGGCTATCAGCCCAGAAAAGAGAAAGTCTACCCTTTATCCCCAGATGAGCTGTAAGAAGTATGGAACTTTGTGGATGACCAGTTAGCCAAAGGGTACATTCAACCCTCCAAATCACCACAAACATCACCTGTCTTCTTTGTTAGCAAGAAAGATGGAAAAAAGCGAATGGTGCAGGATTACTGCTATCTAAATGAGTGGACAGTTAAAAACAACTATCCACTACCATTAATATCAGAGCTCATTGATCGAGCAGGGAGTGCAAAATACTTCACTAAGCTAGATCTTAGATGGGGTTATAACAACATATGGATCAAGGAAGGAGATGAATGGAAGGCCACATTCACTACCCTTGAAGGTTCATTTGAACTGGTAGTAATGTTCTTCAGGCTGACCAACTCTCTGGCCACCTTTCAGGCAATGATGAATGACATTTTCCACAACATGATCAATGCTGGAAAAGTCATAGTATACATTGATGACATACTCATCTGTACCAAAACAAAAAAGGAGCATGACACAATTGTACAACAAGTCTTGCAATGCTTGGAAGAAAATGATCTATACATAAAACCAGAGAAATGCGTGTGGTGTGTGGAGGAAGTTGAATTCCTAGAAGTTGTCCTTGGGCCCAAAGGGATTCAAATGGACACAAAGAAAGTTGAAGCCATTGTTAACTGGCCTACACCTTCTTGTGTCAAGGATGTACAGAGGTTCTTAGGCCTTGCCAACTACTATAGGTGTTTTGTACAAAACTTCACCAAAACTGAATGACCACTACATGATCTGGTCAGAAAAGACAAAGCATGGGAATTGACAGAGGTCCAAAATATAGCTTTTCATAGTTTAAAAAAGATTTTCACAGAACAACCCTTGTTGGTTGCCCTGGACTCAGATAGGAAGTTCAGGGTGGAATCAGATGCATCAGATTACACTACAGGTGGTGTCTTATCTATGCTTTGCAAAGATGACAAATGGAGGCCCATGGCCTACTTATCAAAGTTGCTCAGCAATACTGAGTGCAATTACAACATCCATGACAAAGGAATGCTTGGCATTATGCATTGTCTAGAAACATGGTGTCATTATTTGGAAGGAGCATGTGAACAGTTTGAGATATGGACTGATCACAAAAACCTCAAGTACTTTATGAGTGCAAAGAAACTAAATCACAGACAAGCTAGGTGGGCTTTGTACCTAAGTTGATTTAATTTTGTCTTGCACCATAAAGCTGGTGTTACCATGGGAAAGGCCAATTCTTTGTCCAGGAGGCCAGACCATAAAAAGGGGGTGGATTATGACAACAAGGATGTCATGTTCCCCAAACCAGATTTTTGTAAAATCACTGCACTACATCATGGGCATGTATTCATTCATAGCTCAGAGAAAGAACTGTTGAACAAAATCCGATGCTGAGAAGCACATGATGAAGCAGTAGTAAAAGCAGTGGAAGCCATGAAAAAGGCTGGTGTAAAAACACTTAATGCTTGAGAATGAGAGTTAGAGCAAGGACTTATCCTCTGGCAAGGAAAGGTCTATGTACCAAAAGACAAAAAGTTGTGGATGGAGATAGTTCACTTACATCATGATACACCCATTGCTGGACATGGAGGACAGTGGAAAATGATTGAACTTGTCACACAAAATTATTGGTGGCCTGGTATCACCAGATTCATTAAAAAATACATCAGTGAATGCAATAAATGCCAAAGAAATAAAAACTTCCCTGAGCCACCTGCTGGAAAGTTAATGCCAAACTCAGCACCAGAAAAATGTTGGTTTGATCAGCCTCAGATCAATTTCTTGGGACTAGTTATCAGTCAAGATTCCATCCAAATGGAAATGGGCAAAGTGCAGGCTGTGGTAGATTGGCCGATCCCTACATGCAAACATGAACTTCAGCAGTTCTTGGGTTCTGTCAACTTTTATTGGCGTTTTGTGCCAGGATTTGCTAAAACAGCAAAACCTCTGATGGGTCTTACAGGCAAGGTTGAGTGGAATTGGACAGAACAGCAGACCCTGGCCTTTCAGAGACTGAAAGACCTTGTGGCAAGGGAGGTAGTTCTCAAAATTCCCGATGATGACAATCAATTTCGTGTCAAATTAGATGCATCTGATTTTGCAATTGGCAGAATTTTGTCTCAGCAGAGCAAGGACAGTACCTGGAGGCCTGTGGCTTTTATTTCTAAGTCGCTAAATGAAGCGGAGCGAAATTACAAAATCTATGACAAGGAAATGCTCACAGTCATGCATGCATTTTATGAATGGTCCCACTACCTCAAGGGTGCAAAGGAGCAGATCGAGGTTTTAATGGATCATCAAAACCTCATGTACTTTCGAAAACTGCAGAGCTTAAACAGAAGGCAGGCACAATGGGTCACAGACTTGCAGGAATTCAACTTCATCATTAAACATTGATCCGGAAAGTCTAACTCAAAGGCAGATCTATTGTCCAGAAGAGCAGGGCACAAAAAGGGACAAAATGATAATGAAGGAGTAATACTCCTGAAGGATCATTTGTTCATAAGGATCTACAATGATGATTGGGCAATTGAAGACATTATTAAAGCAATCCAGAAGATCTTGGCTTGGCAATGGGAAACTCAGGTTCAACAAGGCATTGAGCAGCAGGACCCTGACTTTAGAACCAAGAAAGGATTGGTTGAGTGGAAGGGTCAGATTTATGTTCTGGCAGATGCATGGATCAGGGGTGATTTGATTCAAATTCACCATTCCTGGGGGCATTCAGGGGTAGCCAAGACAGTGGAAAGTCTCACCCATAATTTTTGGTGGCCACAAATGCGGAAGGACATCAAACACTTTATACAAGGATGAGGATGTGAAACGTGTCAAAAGGCAAAGCCAAACCGACAGCCAAGGGCAGCACTGTTAATTCCGAATGAAATTCCTGACTCACCATGGGAAGTGATCTCAGTAGATCTGATTGGACCATTGCCAGACTCAAAGGGCAATGACATGATCATGGTCATGGTAGATCGGTTTACAAAAAAGGTGTATTTCCTTCCAACAACATCATCAATTACATTGCAAGGAGTAGCTGTCTTATTCAGGGACAACATTTTCAGGGAACATGGCTTGCCAAGAAAGGTCATCAGCAATTGGGGACCGCAGTTTGTCTCAAAGTTCATGGACAATCTATATGGGATTTTAGGAATACAAGCCAATAGATCCACCACTTACCATCCGCAGACCAATGGACAGACAGAATGCATTAACCAGGAAGTCAAGGAATTCCTGACAATGTTTGTCAATCATTGACAGGATAACTAGAGCGATTGGCTTGCAGTGGCTCAATTTTGCCACAATGATCATATACACTCATCCACAGGGTTTTCACCATTTTTCATGAACTACGGAAGACATCCGAACAAGGGGATGAACCTGCTGTATCAGCTGAAAACT
This sequence comes from Amanita rimosa, assembly GCA_023014395.1. Classification (NCBI taxonomy): domain Eukaryota; kingdom Fungi; phylum Basidiomycota; class Agaricomycetes; order Agaricales; family Amanitaceae; genus Amanita; species Amanita rimosa. The sequence goes on from JAEBUO010000005.1 coordinate 769,689, forward strand.
GTGGTAATGGAAAAACTTGTCAAGGAAATTGAGGATGTGCATGCCAAGGCTAAGTCCACACTTGAAAAAACTGCTGAAGCAATGAAAAAGTGATGGGATGTTCACAGGATGCCAGCACAAAATTATCAACCTGGAGATAAGGTTTACCTTAGCACAGAAAATTTGCCAACACTTCAAGCAACTAAAAAGCTGGATGGCAAGTTTGTAGGTCCCCTAGAAGTGGTTGAGAAAGTTGGCAAATCTGCCTACTGGTTAAAGATCCCTGTTGCATGGAAGATCTACAACGTTTTCAACAAAGTACTTCTGAAGCCATACATTACTCTGGAATTCCCCAATCAAATTGAAAGGGCTGCCAAGCGCAAAGAGGCACAACTGATAGAGGAATCAGAGGATGATGAGTACGAAGTTGAGGAAGTCATAGACAGCAGAGTTAGCGGATGAAACGGTGGCAGATTGGAGTATCTGGTCAAATGGAAAAACTACCCAGTGGAAGAATCTACATGGGAACCAGCAGAAAACCTCGTTAATGCTAAGAAAGAGGTTCAGAAATTCCACAGACAAAACCCAAGTGCACCTTGTTGATTGGCACTGGCAGATATATGGTTCAAAAATTGGCATAATTACATGGATACAAAGGCTCCCAAACAGTTGTTTGGTTGGGAAGATGGCAAATTCGAGCATGACTACCTTGACAAGTTAAAATGGAATTGGCAACAGTGGAAAGGCAACCGCAAACTCATCTATGCTGAACCTGACATGGATGGGGTGTTCTCAAGAGACCTTGAGTGCAGTGGGCCAGTTAAACCCACGCTTGATTCCCCTAGGCAGACCAATGCATGACTTCCTGGGATGTGAAGTCTTGAAGAGGAGGTCATGTTATGATATGAACTTTTTTATTTTTCTCTATTTTATTCAGAGGCCTACAGATGTATGTCGAGACGCAAGTATACAGCAAGGGACCCCTATCTAGATATGGCAGGAGGATTATGTAACCCAGGGTGGCTATATGATCAAAGGCTGTTAGGGGATGAAACGGCATTCATGGGAAGGGACCAAGTGTCTGGATGAGTCCGGACAGGTCTAGGAGATGTGTCTGGGTCTTGTTGTTGCGTGTGCATAGCCTTAGCAGTTGCGCAGGCTGTGTGCACAGACCAGCAACTCAGGTATATAAGGTGTGTGTTCTGTAGGTAGGAGTCCTTAAGACTCTAGATTGTTTCCTCCTTGTAGGTCACAGACTACTGTGTCTTAGTCTCATCTCTATAACAAATCTCTTCTCTGAAGCCTGTGATTGTGTATAAGGATTAGTCCTAACACAAAACTTGCACCGAGCTGCTGAAGCTCTCAAATGGAAGGTGGAAACATTGACAAAAGAACTTGACAATGCTGTCAAATGGGCGGAATCCAGAATGGACCACAGCTGAACAACCTCTGGCTGGTAGAAGTTGGTGACTTCTCACATACAAAGGGGGTAATGTTACAATTCTCTTTTCCCTTTGCTAACGGATTACATTTACTTGTTACAAACCCATAGTTATGCTTCAGACGTTATCTTCTTTCATAGCTACCTTCACCTTTCCTTTCTCAGATAGCTATACCTTTTCCCCTTTAGTTTCCACAGTTCTCTAAACATATATAAACCCCTCTCATGTACTACAGTTCCTCAGTTCCAACTTAGTTGAATCACATCTACAACTTGAACAATCTTTTGCTCATTGCCTTAACTGCTCCCCTCACTCTCTCTCTCTAGCCTTTGTCATCATCAGACTTAGTGCCTAGAATCCTTGTCCAAGTGGTTGGGAACAGACCAAGACTCTGTTTGCCACTGTAGACTTGGGTGCTGAATGATGTTGTGGACATCAACCATAACACAGAAAAGGTTATCTTCCTATACTTTGTGGAAGGAAAAGAAAATTCCACTGATATTCCTACAATAAATTTGGGAAATATTCTTTTCAATAAATTTGTTCCAATGCTGGGTCTCACACACTCTAGCACTTAAATGACACTTTGGCCCTGGAGTAAGGCCCTAAACTGCTTCATTTCATTGTTGTTGCCTTAGCACCAATAAATCTGGTCCTGGAGTAGGACCTTAAACTGCTTCATTTCTTGTTGATTGCTGCACATACAACATGCTGTCTCATCATCATGGGAAAAAATTGAAAACCACACACCAAGAAAACTGTCCTCTATGGCATTGCTGGAGAACCCTCCAATCTCAACCACATGTGTGAGAATTTCTCCCAGTGTGTGCCTGCCACAGCCACCACCTCCCCCACCTAAAAAGAAACAGCTGCACATCACAATGATGCCTGGCTGTTGCCATGTGGATTGATCAGGCTGATCAAGGCCATGATCCATGGAAATTTTTGCTCAAAGCTTTCTGGGCATGACAACTTTATGAGTGCTGGAAACATGAAGGGCACTCAGGCCATATTTCTTTTGAGGATTTCTAAAGAGTAAATCTTCACATTTAAAAAAGTAGTCTCCACTACAAAGCTGGTGTAGAGATTATGGGGGGGTATTGAACATTTTATTTCCTATTTAGGTAGTTTCATCTCCTTATCAGGTAGTTACATTTCATCTCTTTGTTTCTATTTTTATCTTGTTTATTGTAGGCACTGTAGCCACACATAGAGCATGTATATAAGACAGGCTACATCTCAATAAATGCTAATTGCTCTTTCTTGCTTACCAGCATGTAAGTGAGCACTCCTCCTTAAGGAGTCCCTGGTCATAGCCTGCAGCTTAGAGCACAGCATGGCCTCTTCCACTTGCTCAGCCCCAGCTGCACATTGCACTAGGCTTTGAGTTTGTTAGCACATCCATGACACTCAAGGCACATACAGTGCTGCTCAACACTTGCTTCAGAAGCTGCTGATGAGTGCCAGATAGTGCAGGATGTGTCCAATCTTGGATGCTGTCTCAACAGTCAGTACATAGTATTGCTCATCAGCAGAAGGTGAAGTTGCATGTACTTGGATCTTACTTGGAATGTATGGAATGTGTTTGGTACTGCTTGTACTTGCTTTAGAAGCTGCCAGATGTTGCAGGATATGTCTGAGTAGTACATTTACCCATCGAAGTATTGCTTCTGTATGTTAGACATCAATATGGCACACACGAGACACATCTACAGTTTTTCGAATCCATTCTTCAAGACATCAGTAAAACAATACTAGAATAAATCAACAGCCAGCTTCCAACATTGGCTTCGCCAGGTGTGAAAGTTTGACTGGCAAATGATGTAAACACTGCTGAACTTGAAAGGCTTCAAACATTTTTGCTCGTTCAATCGAATGCGTTCCTCGGATATGAAAGGCTGTGATTCAAATCAGATGAGAGGCGACTTGGAGCATTATCGGAGAGAATCTTACTCATTTGGATAGAACCATATGTAATTTTTACGACGATGAAAGGCCTGTTGTCTGTGAGGGGTGATATCCTGAAAATATCGGGTGTAAAGACAAACCCGATGGATCAAGCACAACGAGTTGTGGCGAAAAGACACGATCGTTTTTCTGCTTTAGGGAAAGGCAAGCGCAGATGCTCCGAGCAGATGACAATCGACGGCCTTGAAATAGCCAAAGGAGGAAATTTCGTTGTCTGCGGCGGTGAATCTCGTAGAGAAGATGCCAACAAGTTCAAAAACCGTGTAAATGGCAGGACAATTCTTGGGCAATATGATGTCTGCCGAAAGGTGTGGGCGAGATAACGAGCGAAGATTCCTGTCGTGAGGAGCATCAGAGCCTGTGACACTATCGCGGCCCAAGGCCCCGATTGACGTTACCCCCCATGTGGCTTTTTGCATTGACCTCATGGTTCAGGGAAGGTTGAGGGTGAGTATGTATGTGGAATTCCAGCTTTTGGAAGGAGATCCGGATTCCGGTTAACCAGGGCCGGTTATACGGGTACCTGGTTGCTTCATGTCCAGTCTATACTTGGAAAACGGGGGTGAGAGGACGCACATTAGTGGTTAGGCAAGGCACAGGGCCATCTCTACAAAAGGGTAGGATTGTGCGACGAAGCGAAGAGGTTAATATGTGAGACGCCGAGAGCTTCCAAGTTGGCACCAAAGTCAAGCCGATATTCGATAATAAAGTGGTATTGCGTTTCATCTGTTTACTTTTTTTTTACCCGGACCGGACTGCTACGCATAGAGCTATTGTCGTGATGCAATTCAAGACAACGTAAACGAGCTGTCCGCCGAAATATGTACTGTCTACTGACAGCGAAAACAAGGAGTTGAACGCCGCAGGGCCTATTGTCCGTACTATGTTTGCCACCATCTGTTTCAAATTGCCATTTGGGCCTCAGCGCTCAGCTTACAAAGACGGAGAGGTGGAATGGAAGGACATGCCTGACAAAATCCCATAGTCGCGCCCAGAGAGGCTCGATTTCGAGGTGATTCGGATATCAATATCAGGACAGCACCTGCAAATGTGGCAGTCCAGTTGCATGACATCCCTCTCGTTACGGGATCAATGATATGTAACTTACCAAATGCCATCTGCGTTACAATAACACACGAGGATTGCAAGGCAAGTGCGGCCCATACGGAGCTACTGTACCCCCCCGTCTTCGCCATCCAGTTCATAGCAGACCATAGACTAAACGTAGGGAATGCTGCTAACATGCCCAATAGGAAGAAGTTCCTGGATCCAAGCTTATCATGCATGATCGGAAAGATGAACACCTGACATATCCCTGTGATGATGGCCACGATGGATGCGATGGTGCCAATGGCACGTGGTGTAAAGCCAAGTCCACCGTCTGAGATGGGTGTTGAGAGGAAAACGGGGTGAATGGAGTAATATGCTTGATCGATCATAGAGAGCGTCCCATAGTTGAAGGCGGCCAGGATAACCTTGGGTGTCAGGATTGCGCGTAATGGTAGTGGTGGACCGTTGTCTTCGTCTTCTCCTTCCTGTGCTTCTCGCGGTTGCATGTCGTCATGAATCTCATGTTTCAGTGGGGAGGAAACCGAGATGGATGTCTTCTTCGTTTCCTTGAGGACAGCAGATCCGAACAGCCATGTAATAAACAATAAAGCAGCACAGACAGCGCATGGGAGAAAGTATGCATATTTCTTGAAAAATTGGCTTGATCCAAATAGTTGCGGAAAATGATCAGCAGGCTTTGAGAGCGAGCCACCGAGCGCGGATCCTAGCTATAGTGGACAGAGATAGTCAAAGTTATTTACGCTCGGAAATAGCCAAAGAACCTACGCTAGCAGCCACGAACCACGCCACGTTGAGGTACCCCCAGGCCTGCAGGAGTCAAATTTTCCTTAAAAAACAGCTGATAATAACATGGAATTAAGGCGCACCCGTGCAATATTCGTCGAGTCAGTGATCTCCACTATCATGCTACGTGGCTTAATCAATATTGTAAATTGTCGGAGACTCATCAGTCTGACCTTTTGATCACGCCAATGGTCCCATCTAGGAAATCAGAAGCATAAGATATTCCAGCTTCATCATATGATTGAAAACTGACTGAATGCGCCGATTGCGAGTTGGCTGGCAAAAGGTCAAATATTAGATATGAATCCTTGCATCGAAACTTTTCTTTTCGAAGAGACGAACCATAAAAGCAGAGTCCAAAACGTCCTTGAAAGCCCCAAGGCACACGTAGACGCGGATAAACCGAGCACACCTATCAGAAGGACGGGCTTGCGACCGATTTGATCAGAGAGACGACAGCATTGGAACACAGTGATGGTCGCTGCGAGGTTGCACGCGGTTTGCTAATTCACCACTTTGTTGAGATATGAAAATAATGACGAGGGTATGGAAGGGGCATACCAGCATCCCGACGTAATATCCTACATTCCTTTCATCACCATGTGTGATCTTAAGACTTCGAACCAACTGGATTTGGTATTGCTTAGCATATGACAAAAAAAAAAAAAAAAACTTGGATTGCCGGAACGTACATCTGGCATAAACGGATACGTGGTGGTGTCCGTGAGCCATTCAGACTGTTGCAACAAGAAGAGGGCTGAGAATTGAAGCCATGGAAGAGGGGTTCTTCCTTTCTGTAAACGTTCACGATGTAAGAGAGGTGCTTCCTCGTCGGTAATGCTTCGATCCATCGTGATGAGTGAAGTAGGGTGATAATGAGGGATAGGCAGATACGCCGACGGAGTCTTTTATCTGCCCCAGACATGGTGGCGCAAGCAGAGCTTCCCTGTAGGTGCCCATATTCGGACGAGTGAGTGGTTGTTGGTAACAACGGTAACGTTAACGTTTCACATCAATGTGACTGAGTATGACTGTGACTCTAGACTCGGAAAAGAAACCTCACAGGTTGTACTGACACACCAACTCAATTGATACACGAGTCAGAAGGAAATGCGATGCGACAGGAGAGTAAAAAAAGTTAGCGAGCCTGTTGATAACGACTGTAAGTGGAGAGTAAGTATTATCTTATTGATATGAATATCCCAAATCGCGATCAGAAAGCCGATCAGATTCCATAGAATGGAACTTGGAGACGTCTTTCTATCTATGCTATCATAGGCCATCCTCACCAAGACCTTGGTACCATGCACAGAGTAGTCGCAGGAGCGCACGTCTGTCCGAACCTGCCATGACGCGTACTACCTTTCCAACCGTTTTCATTACGCAACAAGACGGAGATGAAAATACATGCCTGACAAAATTCCATTGTCGCGCCTAGGGACACGGTTCCGTGGTGATTCGGATATCAAAATCATGACAGCTCCGACGTCTTTCGTGCATGCTGTCTTCCGTATGACGAAACGAAAAAGTACACATGACTTGCAGGGCAAGCGCGAACCATAAAGTTATCGCCATCTAGTTCGCAGAAGGGCCCATAATAAAGGTAGAGAACGCTGTCAATTTACCGAACGTCCAGATCTGAATCCAAGATTGTTGTGCATGCGCGAAAGATGAGCATCTGACATCTCCCTATGTAAAGATGGCGATGACTGATAAGATGGTTCCATGGCACGTATTGCACGCAAGGGTATTAATACTTCTCACGATTGTCCCTTGTTTTACCAGGAAAACAAGTATCTCCTTTGTTTCCTTGAGGGAACCGAATACCGCACATGAATACTTGCGTCAACTGTATTGATTCTGTTCCATTGGGTAACTGCAAACGACAGTTATACTTTGACTTACTTAGATCGCGGGGTACGACGGTGATGCAGAGAATCCATATTATAAAAATGAAAGTATGGATATTTCTCGAAAAATAATAGCTGCAGAAATTAATCAACCAGCCTTGAAAGTTATCCGCCAACCGCGGATCCCAGCTGTAGTGGACAGATCATTTACGTTTTGCAAAGTTCGTAGAACCGGCGTTATTGACGACAAACCACTCAAGCCCCAAGCCTGCATGAATCAATTCGCCGATTGGATTTGGCTAGCAAATGATCGAGTGCTTTTGTTTTGGCATTTTCAAGCTGAGAGACAAACCGAAGAAGCAGTCCAAAGCCATACGAGTACACCTATGTATCACATGGGCGGGTTTTGATCAGAAATTCGACAGCCTCGGAACATAGTGATTGTAGCAGCGAAATATCAGGCAGATTACAGGACTTCTATAATGGCGAGGGTGTACCAGATCACGACGTTGTAAGTTAAAGGCAACATTGCAATAAGGAGGGCGTCGGAAACTGAAGCCACGGAAAGCAGTGAGGATGTAAAAGAGGCGCCTCTTCGTCAGTAATTTTTTGGTTCAAGCTCGTAAAAGAATGACTGTACGGGTTTGCAAAGGCAGTCAACATGCTATTGCAAACGAGTGCATAAGAGTAGCAACTTTAAGTATTGATATCACGTGTTCGTGTGACACTTGATCCAAAACACAAGCAGCATATGAGTTTTGCATGCACTATTGGAATAGGAATCTTTACATTGTTTTCATTGCATTTACCATATGCAGAACATGTCCAACATTTGAAGCCTGGCCACATTGATTTTATGTTGAATTTTGTATTTACTATCATGCTACATGACAAATGGATTTTGCATCATGTAAAATGGACAGAAGACTTATTGTTCTGCAGTGAGTGGCAAAGCACATCGTGCACTGCAGCATGGCCAGCGTACGATAATGACGGAAGAGCAGGGATGGATGGTTCAAGCCGGGGTGGGATATATGCCCCGGGACTTGATAGCTACTCCAAAGAACTCCTAAAAGGTCAAAGGAGAAATAGCTCTCCCTTCAAACTGTAACCAGCCTGAGGCCGCGGTCCTCATCATAAACCACCCTGCCTTCTTTCCCAACCTCATCGCGCCATTTCATAACATTCATGTACCGGTCACCATCGAATTCATCCGCATCCACGAGATCATTATTGCCACCTCCTCTACCTCCGTTGGTCCTATTACTGCTTTCCCCGGCTTCTGTCCGACGACGCTTTCTACTATGGTCAGGACTACGCCACTTGTGACTCTGGAGCGTTACTTCAGTTGGAGTATTCCATATCTCAAGCTCCGAGGCGAGGGTACCGTGGAGCTCCTTCTCGAGCTTTGAACAAAAAACGTATAGGCGTATCACCTGAATAGGGTCGGAGAGATCAAACTCTTGCTTGTGCGCGTAGATGCAAAGGAGCTAAGAAAGTTTGAGTTTTTGGCGACTGATACATAACTATGAACGTACCGACTCGTCACTTGTCCAGTATGAAGAGAAAATTTGCACGCGGCCACGACAGGCAATAGCCCCCATGATGATAGATCGATTGAGTGAGAGAGCTTTCCGCTGTGCCTGTGCAGTGGCAAGCACCATGATTAGCTGGTTTTTATTGCAGTTATTAGCATCCTTCTTGAATTCTCCAGCGAACCCGATGATTGAGAAGCCGTCTGTCATCCCCTTAGTGGACCAATACAGGTGTTGTGATATCGTTAGGTCGCCTTGAAAGGAAAACCGATCCATTCGTATTCTATTATCGACGGTCTCTGAAGGTATTGTCACTAAGGTGTCGGACTGCGCATCTGGATTGCCAGGCGACGCCACAAGGCGATAGCTTTCTTCAGTTCTAATGGCAAGGTTATATGCGAAAGCCCGATGGGAGAAAACATACTTGAAGTCACAATGACGATCAACCCTCCCACTAAAAGCTAATTCAATAATATCGTCAATGCTACGACGCTGAGTATGTTCTTTGGAGTGATTATTTGATGTTTTGCAAACATGATCGTAGGCAAAGGCGAGATTGGGAAGAGCGGTTAGTATTCCATACTCGTCTTCTTCTACAGAGGAAAGTGTCGAGGCCCAACTGCGCACGGCGAGCTGGAAATTGGTTTGGTTGTCTAAATATGATGTTGGTAAAGGGACCTACTTAGAAGTTATGAGTGATAGATATGCACACAGGGGATACTAACCTGAAGAGCTTTGGGCACTTCTTTTAACTGATACAGCTCATCAAAGTGGTCTGCAACTTCTTTCGGGGGGATCACGATCTCGGTAACTTTCGCGTCATCCATCCAGGCACTAAAGAGAGAGAGTGACTTTGCAACCCTTTGCATGCAAAACAATGAAACCCATCAAAATCGCTGAGCAATACGAGACGACTCACATCGATGGTGACGCACCACTGGGACAGTCGGAGACCAAGGATGGGGCTATTGATGCATGATGGGAGAGTCAAAGGACCTTTGATTTTTGAAAGTATTTGTATCACGTGTTCGTGTGACATTATGACGGCACAAGGTCCGACCATAAATGCAGCGAGAGAACCCTGGGCTGTCCAGCGTCTCTTCCCTGTGCTGTCATATAATGCGATAGACCCCAAGCGCCCACCGCTTACATCCTTAGAACACACACCACCATGAAGTCGGACTCAGAGGTCATCGTCAGAGATTCACCAACCCTTCGTGCTGTCAAGGACATCACCTTTGGCAGTGTGGGTGACTTGTTAATCAGTTTAGGAATAATACCTAACTTTCGGCCAATTAGATTGCCGGGATGGTATCCAAAGTCTTTGAGCATCCTTTTGATCTCACAAAAGTACGGTTGCAAGCGCAAGTGCTTGATTCCCAGGCACGGTTTAATGGACCGATAGACTGTCTAGTCAAGACATGGAAACACGAAGGTATACGGGGTCTATACCGCGTGAGTACAGAGGTTTCATTCCTTGCCTCGTTTTTTTTTCTGATCCATGGTCTTCTGTAGGGTCTCCCTGCCCCTGTGGTGGGTGCTATGGGAGAGAACGCCACCATATTCCTTTCATACAGCGAAATTCAAGACGTGATTCGTAGAGTCAATCATCTAGACCTAGATTCCAAGTTAACGATACCCCAACTCGCATTGGCGGGTGCAGGCGCAGGCGCGATCACCAGTTTTTTATTGCAAGTCCTCTTTCTACCCTCGTATACAAAAGACTCAAACAGAACTCATACATTCATTCCCTCTAGGACCCCAGTCGAACTTGTCAAATGTAAAATGCAAGTTCAGATGATCGCACCCGTCACAGTGACAGCTGGAGGAACAGCGGAGCGCCAGCTGCTGGGCCCCCTATCCGTTCTTGCCTCTGTTATTCGCAATGACGGGATCCGCGGGCTCTGGCTAGGCCACACGGGCACGCTACTCCGTGAATCAGGTGGAGGCGCTGCGTGGTTTGCGACCAAGGAATTGGTTGCCTCTCTTCTCTTGAATCGTCGACTGTCCCAGCACGAGGGCCACTCTGTCACGCTTAAATCTGCCAAGAGTAGCGAACTCCGGCCCTGGGAGAGTGCTCTGTCAGGTGCATGTGGAGGTGCCATGTTCAACCTTGTCCTGTTTCCCGCAGACTCGGTTAAGAGCGCGATGCAGACGGAGGAAGAACTTCGTCCAGGAAGAGTAGATCCCAATGGGAGACCTCTACCAAGACCAACATTTTTGGGAACATTTAGAGCCATGTATAAAGCGCAGGGTATAAAGGGACTCTATGCTGGATGTGGAATTACGGTCGCTCGTTCCATACCAAGCAGTGCGATCATTTTCTTGATTTACGATGGCCTCTCTAAATATTTTGAATAACCTGGGGCTAGCATATCGCATATCGCATATAATAAAATAAATAATCTTGAGAATTCAATTTCCGCTTATACAGCATGCCTTATCCACTGCGTCTCATATTTTTGTCTCGTAGCCGAAAATCACTTCACCATGCTGTACCAAGACCAACTTATAAAGTGCATATTTCTCCTACCACCATAACCCTACGCCATGCCTCCTCTAGGTCAGCCAAAAACCGGCACGACTCGGTTCAAGACTCGAGGCCCAAAGAGAAGCTCATATCCACTGCATCCCTCATCCCTGGCTCACAACAGCCCATCACGGACGAGGCTGCGCGGGAAGAGTACACCAAGACAGAATCAGCCATGCGTACTGCTGTAGACCGGTTCCGCAAGGAGTGCGCAGAGGCAGAGTCGCGCGCCAACGGGAGAGTCACCCCTACCTTGCTGAAACCCGTCAGAGTCAAGCTGGCAGAGTCCATCATGGACGCAGAAGGCTCTACAACAGTCGCTCTTGACCATGTGGCCACGGTTGGGGTGAGAGACGGTACGACGCTGATCGTGACCGTGTTTGACGAAGGGGTGAGCACACGACGGTCGTGTAATCGCTTGCTTCTTTTTATTTTTTTTTTCATTTTTATTCATATTTTTTAACCCGCACCCACTCACGCAGTTCGTTCTAGTAGACGGTCAAAAGTGTCGAGCAGGCCATATACGAGGCAAAGATTCCTCATGTCGTACCCCAGAAGCATGACAAGCGGACGATCAAGATACCTATACCCAAGTGTGTGCCCACTCCATGAGATATCGTGATCCTCTCCTATTTCACTAGACCAACAGTTGAGACAAAACTCGCAGAATACACTGCACAACATTCGAAAGCGGAGGACGTACGGGTCCGGATAAGGAAGACGCTTCAAACCAGCGTCAAGCGAGGCAAATTCGGGAAGCACTCTGTAGAATTGGCCGAGGTCAGTCAAAGTCATCGCTGCATCATTCTTATAAACTTAAGTGGTGATACAGTTCCAGAAACTATCGGATCGCTACGTTAATGAAGTAGACCAGATCCTGGCTAATTTAAAAACGGCTACAGGAGCGAAATAGAATACTGCACGAGTCATTAGACTAACGAGTCTTGTTGCATATGGTAATAATTAAACGAGAAATCTGCAAATGAGTATCGAAAGTTAGCCGAGAGTCATGCATGCATTCATGGCTCTCGTTAGTTTGTTATCCTATGCCCACGGACATCGAGCCCAAAGAGGTTTGCTGGATGAATCGTTAAGCAATGTTACCACGCAGGAAGAACGTCAGCACGCTCACCTAGTTCTCTAACAGTCAAACCTGGTACAAACGATTATCAATGAATCATTTCGGACGCAAATCAGTACCCACGTCCAATCTTCTTTCCGGAACCCTCCCCAAGACTGCCGTCAGCCAATTGTTGCTAAGAATCGCATTAGACACAAACAATCCTCACAGGCGAAAAAATGATGATGATGATGTTTTACCTTTCGGTGTTGTAATTGCAGTATGCGGTCTTCAACCGTGTTTGAAACAACAAACTTTTCGACGTTAACCGGTCTAGTTTGACCCAATCGGTGAACCCTTAAACAACGAGGATTAGGTTGAGATTGCGCGAGATCTGAGAGCAGGGCAGACCGATCAAAAGCTTGTGCCTCAATTGCTTGTGACCAAGCGAGATCAAGTAAGATGACATGGTTTGCACGTGTCAGGTTCAATCCGACGCCTGAAGCAAGGTGGTGAGCTCCTGAAAAGTCCCAAAAAACATGGTCTATACCTCCACATTTGAGCGACATGAGCATGACCCGGGGATTCATTTCTGTCATGAAATCCCGCACGGCCTTGTCACGTTCTGACCTTCTCATGTCACCTTGATACCTGTTTGTTTGGTATGTTGAATGAAACAAACAGATGGAAAAAACGGCGCTGCACGTACTTGACGTGAGTTATGCCACTCTCATTCAAATAATCAGACACCAATGCAAGACAAGCAGTCCATTGCGATATTAGCAAAACCTGCGAGCTCGTTGAGATGCAAGAACTCTCAAATTGTGATGGTCATGCCTTACCTTCTCATTAGGCTTCTCATTCAGAATCTTGTTTATAGCTTCCATCATATACTACAACGTTTTTGTCAATTGAAGGTTTACACAACATAGTAAAATGGAGGAAAAGCACCTTCATCTTTGTCGAAGGCAAGAAACGAGGCATTAGCTCAACTGCTTTGTTAACTTTGGCGTCCAGGTCCATATCTGGATCGTCATAATCATCCTGATGGCAGGTTTGCCTCCGAGGCGCTCCATGTTCATTATCAGTTACGATAAAGCCGTTCAAATCCTCTGTCTCTTCTTCTTTGCACTTGATATCGTCATCAATAGCAGATTCGAACGCCGCTCTAGAAAATAGTCTATCCTTCGAGATGGGTGAACGACATGAAGGGCCTTAAACTGTTGATTAGAACAGAGACGAAACAATGCCAGAATCCATACAAGGCCGTTCGTCTTCCCTGTACTTCATTGGTTCATCGAAGTTCTCGACTTGAGGAGTATGCAAAACGTCCACTTGTGATTAAGAGTTAGATGGATCAATATGAATAAAAAGTACTCCTCACTAATGCATTCACGACAAAAGATGTGTGTACAGGGAGTAATAACAGCATCCGTTCGGATGTCAAAACAGATAGGGCATTCATCATCGTCGATAGAAGCATCGAGCGACTGATGATAGTCAGACAAATTATATGAATATATAAATAGAATCGACCTGACCTCTTTCTCAGCTTTTTCGCGACTCAACGCAGCTTCTCTCAATTTGATCTTCATCTTCTCCACGAATTCTGGCGAAACTAAACTCTTTGCTCGATTAACATCATCACCGTTTTGGTTCTTATTACTATCGAACTCTCCAGGCTTGACAAACGCATTTCCATTTTCGGTGATGAGCGAAGGGTGGGAGCATATTTGTCGTAGACGAAGTAGCAAAACCAAAACTTGATGATAATTTCTGTGAAAACATTAGACAGGTTCGCGCTCCAAATCGACTTCCTACTTAAGAACCGTGCCGGCTCTGAGGAATCTATTGAATCTCGCTTGAGAACGAATCTCCACCTGTGGAATTTCAACATTAGTGCCAAGTCGCTTTGGTTACACGTTCATTGATCGCTACCATTCGATAGATCTCTCTCTCTTCTGGGGAGAACTCCAATCGAACCATTCTCACATCCTTCCCAGGAAGCTCAATCAGTCTCTTCCCATCAAGTTTTGAGTCTTTCATTCTCCTCAGAAGGAAGGTCGTAATAATGGCTTGAAGGCGGCAAACTGCCAGTGAGGCTATACCAAGCAGGGTCAGACTTCATCTCAGGAGAACGGTCAACATACGATGGGTTTTTTTCCGTTCTCCCGATATGTTGCTGGAATTCCGTGAAGTCGTGCCATGGCGACACCCGGATGAATCTAAGGTATGGGTATGCGTCGGACAAAGAATTGACAATTGGAGTCCTAGGAGAACGAATGTCAGGAAAAGACTTCAAAAGTCAAGCGAAAAGACTTGCCCAGTCAGGCACCAGCGGTAAGTAGTTTGAAGTTCCAGAACAGCGCGTGACATTCCTTGTCAAGTATTAGCTTGATATCCTGACAACCCCAATAACGCACTGGTCCTCCTGTTACGGATATTCTGAGCTTCATCTAGAACGACGCGGTAGAACTGAAGGGCAAATCAACTGATTTTCTAACTTTTTATGACACCCATTCTACCTCGATGTCGAATAGAAGACCATGAGCTTCGAGATCACCATGAACAATGCTCTCTCTTCCTCAAAACGATGTTGAGGACTCACACAATCTACGCTTCTTCGCCGTATACATGTGATCTTCTTCGTCACTTGCAGGGATGTTGTTAAATCCCCGTTTTCGTCTCAGTTTTTCCTGCCTTTTTACTTCTTTTTCTGCATCATACCATTCCATCGACATTGTCTTGGTATAATGAGAACAATGCCACCGCAACTGATGCCTAGACCTACCTGAAATGTCGTAAGGACGACATCATACTTCATCAACTCTTCTTTCCGCCTTGGTCTGTTTTGTCCTTAAAGAGGCAAGTCAGTAATGTAGCTGTCATCAAGATTCGGCAACTTACCAAGATATATCAGACAACTCAGCGTGCCGTTTGTCTTTAATTCAATTTCGAGCTTCCATTGTTCGAGGAGTGCTGCGGGGGCAATGATGAGATTGGTCTTGCATAATGGATCGGTTGAACGGTTCTTCATCAACACGGCAATCCTTTTCGGATGTGTCAGCTTTCATATCAAATAAAGGAAATGGGTGGGGGGCGAACATTTGCACTGTCTAATGACTCGAGGTGAGCCACATGAAAAACACATGGCATGCCACACACCTTTCCTAGTCCCATTTCGTCACAAAGAGCACCACCTTTCAGCTTGCTCGCTTCCTTCTCCAGCATCCATGCGACACCGATAGTCTGATGAGGCATAAGCGGAATTGCCATGCCGGTTATCAAGTCGTATTGGGATCTCAGGCCCAATTTTGCAAGCGCATCGTCAACGGTAGCATTTCCATCAAACTGTTCTTTGACAGCCATTGTTAAGAACCTGTCCATGCTATCTCATGAATCAGAAAAAGTATTTCGCAAAGACGCACAAAGAGGCTTACTCTTCTCGGTTTGCTTTGGGTCCAGCAAAAGTATCACGACCGCGTCCATGAAAATCTCCATTCTCATCAAAGTGGTGCGCATTGATTGCGGGAGCGAGATTTTGGATGGGAGCGAGATTTTGCAAAACAGCTTGAGCGGCAGCGTCGCTGGTGGATTGAACAACAAATGGTTCAGTGGAATAGACTTCTTCTGGCGCTATTAGCGTTGACGACGAAGACAACGGTACAAATGTTGCATGATACGAGTAAGGCTCTGTATCTGTAAAGTCGTTCATATATGTTCCTGCATCTGCGGTTGTCTGAGGAGACAAATGATTCATATCGTAGTAAACATATGGGGCGGAAGAGGAGGATTGGAAAGGGTCTGCCGTCAAACTCCATAGGTAGCGTATCTGCGCTTCGTCCATCGCCATTTCGTCTCTAAGTTGATCCATCCTTTGTTTATCCTTGACAGTGATGTTCGGCTTGGACAATGTAAGGGATATCTCGTGAGTTGCCTTAAGGAGCTTCTGTCGCAGTTCCTCAATGTTCTTCGGGGATGCACTGGGGAAAGAGCGGGGGGTATTATTCTGCGCTGAAGAGACGGGAGTCGATCCTGTCTTGGTCTTGACCGGGTTAAAAGCAGCTACTTCAGGCGTAATATGTATACATGAACGCTCTCCTGATTTGGCACCTTCAATCTCTGATTGTTCAAGTGCGATGGATGAACTGTTTTGCTCTAGATTGATGCGCGTAAGGCTGGAAATACGTTTTGTTGCGGGCAGTGCTGATGATTTGGAAAGGGAAGTGATGTTGTTTGTGCGGAGTAAAGATGAGGAGTTCGTATCAAGAACTTTAAGAAGGCTGGACACCTCGCGTTTAATGAAAGGGCGCTTCTCCTGCTGTATTGTATGATTAGCGCCCCACAGCATAACAAATTGGATGGCATGCCTTACTTCACTGTGCGCCCCTATCGGTTGAGACTTGAGACGCTCATCCCTTGCTTTCTTGTGTGTAGGATGGTCATATATGTGACGCTGCAGTGAATGGGTCAATGGATCCCAGACCTGAAACAAGTAGGGACGTACATACACGATACATAAGGAAGTTGCCAAGTCCCTCGGACTTGCCTCCATCCGCCACGCCAGCTCGCGGTGTGAGATGTACAATTAAGTTATCACAGCCTCGTTCCAGGCACGTTAGAGTGCCAACTTAGGCCCACATTAATTCCGCATCCGGTGATGGCAGGATAAACTTACGGCCAAGCTTGGGTGCCAGTGTGACGCGGAACTGCATATGGCAATGGCATGATCAAAATGTGGCAGGTTGGTAGCCAAGTTAACTGCCTACATTGGTGTCGTAGGGGCATATCCGAACGTGTTCTCTGAGCTCTGTAAGATAGAATCGGGGAACTGTGGAATCCTATGGCCCAAACGTGGCTTCAGTACACCATATGTGCGCCATGTGAATAGGATCTAACCGGTGCAAATGACAAGTTGAGCTGAGATTTGGCGAGCGTATACAGCTCGCTCTCCTTCATGTCAAGGGCTGCCGATGGTCGCCAGAACGCGCCAAATTATTTATAATAAATAATTTAAATTTAAAGCGCGTCACGAAATTCGCACGGCCCATTACTAGTTAGCTGTAATAATTACAGCGCTGAAAGCCCCAACTTCCGTAAGAATCCTTCTGTTGTATTCCACAGTTCTGCCGCATTTTCATCGCTGTTGGCCGCCAGCGTTGGCTCCGACACCGTGCCAATCTTTGGTTTGGGTTCAATGTACTTGCCCTTGTACTTCCCTTTGTCGTCTGCCACGCTTTTGGAAGCAGCAGCAAACACAGAGTTGTATGCTCCTCGTGGTATATCTACCCCAAACAGACGACCGTATATTCTTACAAAGAGGGGCCAATCTTTTCCAAAGGTTCTCACAATGCCAGGATGAACTGCTATAACTGTAATAGGAATCGGCTGCTCTGCACTGTCGATTTGTCTTTGCAAGGCCTTTGTCCATAAAATGTTCAACGCCTTTGTATGAGCTATACCGGAATAAGAAAAACAATGAAACGTGTTTTGCAAAAAAGTATTCACCATAACGACGAAGACCGGCTTGCATTGTAGACCAATGCTTGGGATCAAAGTTCAAATCTTCAATCGTCTTGACTTTGATCTCTTTCGAAGGAAAATCACGATGTGCTATAGAGGATAACTGCAATACGCCATGAGTGATGCTAGCATGATTGTGATCGTTTTTACATACGTTTACGATGCGTGCATCCCCAGTTTGCCTTGAAGTATCACTCATGAGAGGTATAAGTGTCTGGGTAAAGACAAAGGGACTGATATGGCTGCAAAGTCCATCAATTGCATTGACAACAAGAATGATTCTGAGAATAGACGAACTTGGTGACGACGAACATCGACACGCCTATCAAAGGAATGAGCACAGTGTAGTAGTACACGAGATGGGGCCTCACCATCTGGACCTAGTTCAAACGGTCCTTGCTGCCTAAATTTATGTTCAAATTATATAAACAACTTCTATGGGACCACATACATCGCAGCATTGTTGACTGTAAAGCACAGTAGGTGTTAAATTCGGAAAGAAATGATGATATTAGCACGTACTGAGAATATCCAGCCTCGACTCCCGTCTCAAGAACTCTTCCGCAGCCATTTTCGCTTCCCTCGGGTCACTCAAGTCCAACTTGAGCCATATTACTTCACCATTTCCTGGCGCTAAACCATCAGATTTCAACCGTTCAATGGCATCTGTCCCAGCTTTTTCATTCCGACTAGCAAGGTACACCTTTGCGCCCGCTCGAGCTAAGTAGCGCACCGTCTCAAATCCAATTCCCCTGCTAAAATCAAGGAGTCAAGGAGAGAGAACCATGACAACTGCAAGGTTCCTTACTTTCCACCAGTAACAATGACAACCTTCCCTTCAAGTGCAATAAGATCCTTCAAGTTTGTGGGATCAAAGTCCATTGCTGTGCTTATTTCCAACAAGTCTGTTTTAGACCACCATCTTCCCACGGGTTGTAGCCTTCGCCTATACCCCATCTGTTCCCCCATTCCCCTCCCAAGCTTCCAACTTTGATTTATTCGAGTCAGCCCCTTAACCTTTTCCTAGCCTTTCTCGCCCGCTGTCCAGGGCGATTAACATGGTACCTACGCTACCATTTCCTCGCGTCAGCATCGACCTATGTTGTTCGCCGATCTGCATGTCGGAATATGGGCGCGATTGTCATTTTCTTAGCGTCAGCAGTTGTGTGGTGGCATTATGCACCATGTAGTTGAGGGCGATTCATCGCCTCCTCAGTAACCGAGAGCTGTGAGATAGAGAATATCTTGTGGGAAGTGTGTTCGCTCCTACATCGAAATCCAGGATAATTTTGTTGAGGTCGTCGTTATTGTGGATTCCTTTGACTCTTGTGCTGTTGACCAGCTGTTCCAGCTCATCTTCTGTGTACAGCTCATTATCTGCCAGTCTGTGGTAAAGCTTGAGGATTGTGTCTTTGAATTGTTTATATGAATGCTCCTCTGACCTAAACTCCTTCACTGCAGCCCATTGCTCCTGATCCTTATAATCCAGGTACTTCCTTGCATATAACTTCTTGTTGACATTTCATTTCCTCTTTACAGTGGGTCAAAAAACTGCCCCAATGTTTGTGCATTTTAAAAAGATTCACTTGGTGTGAGCTAATGACATGAGACAAAAATCTAATAAAGTCACATGACATACTACTATATGTTGGCTATCTGACAAATCAAAAATTATGTAATTTCAATGAAACCCCATTCTTTAATAAATCAAACAAAATAATCAATCATTGGGGCAATTTTTTGACCCTGTATTATTTGATGATCTAATACTTTGTATGACCCCCCTTTGCCTTTAAAACTGACTGGATCCTTCTAGGCATGCTTTCTATTAGTGTTTTGCACGTTTCTTGTGGTATTTCATTCCACTCCTTTGCCACCCTCTCCCATAATTCATGTACTCCTTTGGGTGGTGTATCATTGTTATGGTCAATGTCCACAATGTCATTCAGCGTCCAAGTCTACAGCAACAAACAGAGTCTCGGTCTGTTCCCAATCACTGGACAAGGGTTCTAGGCACTAAGTCTGATGATGATGAAGGCTAGAGAGAGAGCGAGGAGAGCGGTTGAGGCGATGAGCAAAAGAGCATTCAGGTTATGGATAAGATTCAACTAAGTTGGAACTAAAGAACTATGGTACATGAGAGGGGTTTATATATGTTGAGAGAACAATAGAAACTAAAGGGGAAAGAGCATAGCTATCTGAGAAAGGAAAGGTGAAGGTAGCTATGAAAGGAGATAACATCCAAATGTAACTATGGGTTTGTAACAAGTAAATGTAGTCTGTTAACAAAGGGAAAAGAGAATTGTAACATTACCCCCTTTGTATGCGAGAAGTCACCGACTTCTACCAGCCAGAGGTTGTCCAGCCATGATCCATCCTAGACTTAGCCCATTTGACAGCATTGTCCAGTTCTTTTGTCGATGTTTCCACCTTCCATTTGAGAGCTTCAGCAGCTCTGTGTAAATTTTGTGTGTTTCGGAGGAAGGAATTGCACTCCTTGTATCAGGAACCCCCCGGCGTGACGCCTAGGAGCCCCAACAGAGAACTGAGGAAAGGAGAGAAGAGGAGGGAATAAACCCGAGAGAACTCGACTGAGGACTCTGGGTGCTGAATTGCACTCTTTATATACTACGACAGGTGGTCTGTGCACTACCCTAAACCCTACTCTAAATATAGTACGGTATGAGTAAGACGACTGCGCATGTAGTAATAGTAGTGAGTCATCAGCGCCGAGCTCCGGTATCTTATCTACGGCTTTTATCTAAGCGCCAAGCGATAGGCGACTGCTTAGTCAGCACATGTTTATATAATATGAAGAAGAAAATAAATAATAAAAGTGAAATGACTTTATTGAAAAAGCCGAAGCTTTTCAGTCGGTCGTGACAGTACCCCCTTTTTAGGATTTGACTTCCAGACAAATTGAAACTCCATCGTCATCGTTCAGCGCATTGCGCTCTATCACGGATGGTCCTTCTAATTCCTCGATGATGGGTGAGAGTGGGCGGGATGGTGGGGTGAGATCTTCAATCGTTTCAGTGTGAGGCGCTATATCATGCGATTGACATAGGCACATGTTGCATTGACATGGCCCTTCCGCGTCTCCTGGCTCTATAAGGGTGTCTAGACCCTTCTTTCCTTTCCATTTTTGCCAGTTTTGTTCCCACTTTGCAGCTGGTGCTACTGTATTAACATCGATTTTTGACACTATTTTGTCTGAGGTTTGTGTGAAGTTTTCATAAGGTCTGAAAGTTAACCTTTTAAAGGTTGCTTTGTCAAGCCTTCTGATGGCTCCGGGGTTCCTATCATAAAAGTTTTTTATTTTTCTTTTTGCGTTTTGTAGATTGTTCAATGGTTCCCAGGAGTTATGCTCAGCGGTGTATCCTTTCCACCTAACTAAGTACTCCATTTTGTTTCTTTTTAATCATACATTGATTATTTCTTCTACTTCGTATTCTTTTTCACCGTCTATTTCTATTGGCGGTGGGGGTTGTGCCTTTTGCCCTCTCATTGGTCGTTTCCAAGGACGGATTCGTGAGACATTTACCACAGGGTGTATCTGCTGCGAGAAGGGTAGGTCCAGCTCTACTGCATTTGGCGACACTATCTTTTTTATTGGGTATGGGCCAATCCATCTTTCCACCAATTTCCTAGTTGGTCGTCCTGTCAATTTTAAGTCTTTAGTTGACAACCATACTTTATCTCCAACTTTGTATTCTGGTGCGTCTGATCTGTGTCTATCTGTGTATAGCTTCATATCACCTTGTGATTTTAACAAAGCTGCCTGAGTTTCCTCGTGGATTTCTTTCATTTTTTGAGCAAAATCTGATGCAGCCGGGTGACTTCCTTCCCTTCTTGGCTCAATTCCCATCCTGGGGTGTTTGCCATAGTTGACAAAGAATGGAGTCTGTTTGGTGGATGCCTGAATTTTGTTGTTGTAGCTAAATTCAGCGATAGCTAACCATCCAGACCACGTTTCTTGTCTATGATCTACGAAAATCCTCAGGTACTGTTCTAAGTCCTGATTCATTTGTTCTGTTTGTCCATCCGTCTGTGGATGGAATGCTGTGGACAAATCCGTACTAATGCCCAACATTTGGTTCAGCTCTTTCATCATTTGCACGGCAAACTGTGGTCCGCGATCTGAAATTATAGATTCCGGGAGTCCATGAAGTTTCCAAACATGATCCCGGAATAATGTGGCCAATCCCTGCGCCAATGTCTCTTCTGAAGTGGGGATGAAATGCGCCATTTTTGACATTCTGTCACAAACTACTAAAATCGCATTATGACCATGTGATTCTGGCAATTTTGTGATAAAGTCGGCGGAAATATGTGTCCAGGGCTTTGCTGGTGCTGAATTTGGCATTAACTTTCCAGCAGGCGGCTCTGGGAAGTTCTTATTCCGCTGGCACTTATCACATCCACTAACATATTTTTTAATAAACCTGGTGATTCCAGGCCACCAGTAATTTCTTGTGACGAGTTCAATCGTCTTCCATTGTCCCCCATGTCCTGCAATAGGTGTGTCATGATGTAGGCGGACTATCTCCATCCGCAGTTTCTCATCTTTTGGTACATAGACTTTTCCTTGCCAGAGGATTAGTCCCTGCTCCATTTCCCATTCTCGAGCGTTTAGTGTTTTAACACCAGCCTTTTTCATGGCTTCTACCGCTTTTACTACTGCTTCATCACGTGCTTCAGAATGTCAAATTTTGTTTAACAATTCTTTTTCTGAGCTATGAATGAAGACATGACCATGGCGTAGTGCAGCGATTTTGAAAAAGTCCGGTTTGAGGAGCGTGACATCCTTGTTGTCGTCATCCACCCCCTTTTTATGGTCTGGCCTCCTGGACAGAGAATCGGCCTTTCCCATAGTAACACCAGCTTTATGATGCAACACAAAATTAAACCGGCTGAGGTACAAAGCCCATCTGGCTTGCCTGCGATTCAACTTTTTTGCACTCATAAAGTACTCAAGATTTTTGTGATCAGTCCATATCTCGAACTGTTCACGTGCTCCTTCTAGATAATGACGCCAAGTTTCCAGGCAACGCATGATGCCTAGCATTTCCTTATCATGGACGTCGTAATTGCGCTCGGTATCATTGAGCGACTTTGATAGGTAGGCCACAGGCCTCCACTTGTCATCTTTGCAGAGCATAGATAAGACACCACCCGTAGCGTAATCCGATGCATCTGACTCCACTCTGAACTTCCTATCGGAATCCGGGGCAACTAATAAAGGTTGCTCCGTGAATATCTTTTTTAGGCTTTTGAAAGCCTTTTCTTGGACCTCCGTCCATTCCCATGTTTTTTCTTTTCTGACCAGGTCATGTAGTGGCCGTGCGATTTTAGCGAAGTTCTGAACAAAGCGCCTATAGTAATTGGCTAGGCCTAGGAACCTTTGTACGTCTTTGACACAAGAAGGGGTGGGCCAGCTAATAATAGCTTCGACCTTCTTTGTATCCATTTGGATTCCTTTGGGTCCTAAAACGACGCCCAGGAATTCCACTTCTTCCACACACCACACACATTTTTCTGGTTTTACATACAGGTCGTTTTCTTCTAATCGTTGCAAGACTTGTTGTACAATTGCATCATGCTCCTCTTTTGTTTTAGTAAAGATGAGTATGTCATCAATGTACACAATGACTTTTCCTGCGTTGATCATATCGCGGAAAATGTCATTCATCATTGCTTGGAAGGTGGCCGGCGAATTGGTTAGCCCAAAAAACATTACTACTGGTTCAAAAGAACCCTCGGGAGTAGTGAATGCTGCTTTCCATTCGTCGCCTTCTTTGATTCGTACATTATTGTAACCCCACCTAAGGTCTAGCTTAGTGAAGTATTTGGCACTGCCTGCTCGATCTACGAGTTCAGATATTAAGGGTAATGGATAGTTATTTTTAACTGTCCATTCGTTCAGGTATCTGTAATCCTGAACCATCCGCTTCTTTCCGTCTTTCTTGCTTACAAAGAAGACGGGTGACGTCTGTGGTGATTTGGAGGGTCGGATATACCCTTTTGCCAACTGATCATCCACAAAGTTCCGTACTTCTTGAAGCTCATCCGGAGATAGGGGGTAGACTTTCCCTTTTCGGGGTTGATAGCCTGGTTTAGTGTCAATTGCGTGGTCCCAAGGCTTTCTAGCTGGCATGCGCTCTGATGCTCCTTTCTTGAAGATTTTGAGGTATTGATGGTATTGTTCAGGTACCATCTCTTTAGCCGTGAGTTTTGCCAATTCTCGCACATGTCTCATTGAGCCGGTTTTTGATCCGGCGGGTGATGGAAACACTGGTAAGAATGGGTATTTATCCCATACTTGTATTGACCCGGGTGTTTCATTTGTTCCAGGTACGTGAGATGTTTCTCACTTTCCTCCTTTTCTTCGAGCCAGTGCGCGAAGTCTAACTCCTTCTCCTGTTCCCACAGATATTCCAGAACACGCCAGTGTTCTGCTGATCGGACCTTCTGTTCTCGCTTCTTGGTCCACTCCCTTTGCCTATGTCCACAGCTCCGCAGACAACATGTCAATTTGACTTGGCCAGTTTCCCAATTGATTTCTGGATTGTGCTTTCGTAACCATGTGGATCCAATGATTACGTTGGTTTTTCCCAGCTCGCATATCTCAAAGGTGGCTCGTTCCTTATGCCCTTGATAAGATAAAAGAAGATCAACTTCGTGGGTGATCATTCCTCCTTCATTATTGGTTCCATCCACATTCCGGACTTGAATGGGACGTTCCAAGGGTATGAGTTTAAAGCCCATCCTTTTTGCATATGCGGCATGCATGAACAACCCTGTTGCTCCTGAATCAAGCAACGCGGTTTGTTGGGTTTGTTCATGGGTGTCCAACCTTTCCAACCCGATCTCCATTAAGATTTCGTCCTTCCGTCCTATTGACCTAACTAAAAATTCCTTTTCTCCCTTTTTCAACATCCGTTTCGGACAAGCAGTTTCAGCGCTAAGCGCTATATCATGCCGCTTTCCTTTTAAGTCCTTTTGTCCCTTTACAGGTACTTGTATTACTATATTTGGTACGGAGGAATTAAGCACAGGTTTATCCGCCCTGCCGCGCTCCTTGGGAGTGACACTTTCAGCGCCGTGCGCTATATCAAGGTGTTTCACCTGGGAGTTCGCCTCTTGCGGGGACGTCCCAGAAGTCCTTGAGACTTCTGAGATGGTCCTTGCATCAACCCGGTCAGCGCTAAGTGCCATATCAAGGGGTTGTGCACTATCTACCAATTTATCTAGTACACTGTATCTATTACGAGAGTCTAGTACGGGACCTACTGACTCTCTTCCTCTTTTAAATTTTCTTCTCCCTTTCTGAAGTACTCCTTCATTTCATCAAATGTCATTGTGCGAATGTCAAGTCCTGATCTGCAGTTTCTAGAGATGTGTCCGATTTTGCCGCATTTGTAACAGCGGAGTGGTGGTCTTTGGTTTTGGTCGACGTCCATTGCGTTAGGGTCCGGCCAATTTGTCGTACTACTTGAACTCGCGGAGGCTCCAGCTCCCAATCGTCCCTGATTCGCTGATCCCGATCCGAATTTCCATCGGGGTTTTGGCTGGGCAGGGGCTACCGGCTTCGCCGTATCCGGGCCTTTGGATGCTCCTTCACTCCTATTGGCGGAGTTACTGGTCCGCGAGGAGTAGTACTTCTCCTCGGCTTTCGCCTGTCTCCACTGGCGATCCAATCTTACTGCTTTCTGATACCATCCTTCAATGGTTTCAGGTACTTCATCGGCCTCCATTATCCTTTTACGGAGTCCGGTATTCAAACTTCATTTGAACTCTTCGATAAGAGCTCTTCCCTGGTATCCGGTGCCTCGTGATACCTTTTTAAATTTTTGCACATGTTCCTCACACGTACTGGACCCTTGTGTCATGGTCCGCATCTCCGAGATCTTTGATGACTGCTCATCAGTGTCACCAAAATCTCTTCTGATCTGCCTAAATAATTGTTCCGCCGTTTGCGGAATTCCTTCTTTGTCGTTGGCCATCTGCTCCAACAGATTGTCCTTCCAATCTGCGGCAAAACCCTCCGTCATGTACGATATGATCAATAAGATCCGTTCTTCCTCATCAGATTCCGGCATCTTCAATTGAATGTACAACCTGCATGCGTTTATGAAATTTGTCACTTCGGACATTTTTCCAGAGAAGACCAGAGGTTTGGCTACATCTATTCTAGATGTTCCGCTGTTACCGGTCCCGGGAATATTGAATACCGTCCCTGGCGGTATGTTGACAATGTTGGCAGGGGGAGGAGTGTGTGCTGCTGCGGCTGCGGCGGCTTGTGCAGCGTTTGTTTGCAGCTGTGTCAGCTGATTCTGGAGGGCTTGGATGGTTGCGGCTTGCACATTGAGAAGGTTCAGCAATTCTGCTGATGTCATTTCTTGGGGCGCTGCCATACTGTGATAGTTTGGCGGTGGCGATGTGGGTGATGGTGTAAGTGGTGGTGGTGGTGATGAAAACGGTGGTGCGGGTTCTCCGATAAAATCGGCGTCGGAGTTGAAGAGTAGGTTGGGGTTTAATGTGGCTGGATTTGGTACTAGTATAGGAAACGGTGCTGCTTCCCACTGATGTGGTTCCTCTGTGATAGAGTTGGTAGAGTGTGATGATGCTGATGATGTAGATTCTCCTTCAGAGGAACTAAAACCCGCGTCGTTTGGATCAAGATCGCCTGTGACAGCGTCCCAAAAGGTATCGTTATTTGTGTCTCCTATTTTGTACTTGTACGTAAGTGAGGGAGGTCTTGGCCTGTCACTTGCTTGGGAATGTATGTACGGAACGTGCACTCAGGGTCTGCAACCACCCCTGCAGTGCTACAATTTATGATACTGACTACTGGTTTTTATTTTAATTGAAAGGGTCTATCTAAACTGGGTCCAAACGGTTGTCCAGTTACCACTACACCGTACGGGTGCGGGTCTTTCTCAGAGGCGCGTGACCAAGCGGCGGCTACCTCCAAGGGGTACGGAAAAAAGGTAAATACGTAAACTAAATGTATAGCCTTCAGAGGCCTAGGCCAGGGAAATTTAACGTGCTAGGGGGCTGGCGAGGCTTATCCCTAGATACGAGTGACGTATTGTGTCACCACCCCAGCACTGGTATCCTGTGCACAGGTAACCCTATCAACCGGGTTAGGTTCTTCGGTTTGCGTAGACCGGGAACATAATGCAAAGCTAGTCAAGGGCCGCGATGCAGGGCCACTGGGTGCGCAGTTTTAACGGTGTCTGGCAACCGATACCGCAATTTTAACGTCGGCGTACGACGGTGTAAATCCCCCTGTTCTCGTCCACTTAACCCTGTGGTCCGGGTATAACAAGTGTTGGGGCTGCTAGAGAAGTAGTCGAGTTCTACTATCAGGAACCCCCCGGCGTGACGCCTAGGAGCCCCAACAGAGAACTGAGGAAAGGAGAGAAGAGGAGGGAATAAACCCGAGAGAACTCGACTGAGGACTCTGGGTGCTGAATTGCACTCTTTATATACTATGACAGGTGGTCTGTGCACTACCCTAAACCCTACTCTAAATATAGTACGGTATGAGTAAGACGACTGCGCATGTAGTAATAGTAGTGAGTCATCAGCGCCGAGCTCCGGTATCTTATCTACGGCTTTTATCTAAGCGCCAAGCGATAGGCGCCTGCTTAGTCAGCATATGTTTATATAATATGAAGAAGAAAATAAATAATAAAAGTGAAATGACTTAGTGAAAAAGCCGAAGCTTTTCAGTCGGTCGTGACACCTTGTAGGTCATCTCATGTGGGTCAATAGTGAGGGTGAGGGCGGCAAGGTTGTTGGTGGCGGAGGAGAGATTGGTGATAGAACATGTGGCGGTGGCAAGGGCGTCAGCGACGACGGTGAGCATGGTATTCCTTTTGACAAATTGGGCAAAATGCAGGAGGTGGTGATCGTCAGGGTATACCTGGGGAAGGAGGTTGGCTGGGTGGATATGGAGATCGTCATCCTCAAAGTGGATGACCATGGTGTTTTCGATGAAGACCTCGAGCGGGAGGTCTGGGACGGCGATAAAGGGGGAGAGGGCGGCGGCAGCTTCGTTGATGCGCCAGTGAGTGCAGGAGAGGAGGATTAGGATGGTGAAGTAAGCAGCAAGGGCAAAGAAGGTGAACATGGTTTCTTGTTACAATGTGGGTTTGGCATTAGGTGGTGATGCTTGAAGAATTTATATGTATTCCAGATCACTGATTTCCATGTCCAAATCTGAACTTTCTATATCCAGTGGATCTTCGATTGTAGGGTCGGTGAGGAGTTCTCGTTCTTCCGAGATGAACCTGGTTAACAAATTCAGATGCTGAATTCCTGGTACCATGGTAGGGGTGACTAAAAATCTCCGGATTCTTCTGACAATGTCCGCTATTAATTCTCTTTGTTCGTCAAACAAATCCTGAAGGTCATCGAGAATGTCTTCTATAAGGATACGAGGTCTTCCTGGGATTCTGATTCTTTGTTCAAGTAACCAAATTTGTGCACTACACTCCCATGTCTGTATAGTGAGCTCATCAATTCGTTTGTACTCTTCTGGACATAGCAGTCTCCCATGGGCACTTTCGTAAATATTACTGTTCCTGATGGCTAGAAGCTGGTAAACTGGTGGGTCTTCATTATAGTTAGGTAAATCGGTTTTTGCAAATCGTAAATCATGGTACTTGGGAAGATATTTCCTGATGACATTGCAGGGGAGCTCCGTTGTTCCTGACAGATTCTTCTGATGATCACGGTTAAGTCGAGGGGTGCGGTAATATCGTGTGACCATTGCCACCGTCTGAGTGGGTTTTTCTGATAGATTCAGTGCCTTAGGAGTATGTTGGAGGGGAAGGTATTGTATGCGAGTATAGATGGTTTTTTCTTTAAGAGCTATAGTGTATCGAGAGAGTATCGGACAATTTCGTTTTGTATAATGATAGTTTTGTTTCAGGACATGGCGGTTTCTGTATCGAGTCATGGTTCAGAGGTGTTGGCGTTGCTGGTATTCTGATAGGATATCAGTGGTGTTTGCAAGGTTGCGTGCGGGTTCCCAAGAGTTATCGTTCGATCCGTAGCCTTTCCATTTAACTAGATAGTGGTAGCCTGCGCCTCGCTTCCTGTGAGCTAGAATTGCCTCTACCTTGAATTCCTCTTGTCCATTTACGAGATCAGGGGGTGGTTTCACATAGTTTGGGCCATGCGCAGTCGTTTCCCTGTATGGGGTAAGGAGTGATGTATGAAACACAGGGTGAATGCACCATTGTTTTGGGAGTTTCAATTTGTATGTTACTGGTCCCATCACTTGTTCGATTTCAAAGGGTCCTTCTTGTTTTGGTGCTAGCTTCCTGGACTGATATGGTATGTGAAGATTTCTGTTCTCAAGCCATACTTTGGTGCCTTTTTCAAATCGCATTGCTTTATCCTTGCATTGTCTTGCCACTAGTTGTCTTGCTAATTCATGTGCTGCTAGCGCTTCTTCTCTGGCCTTCCTTAAGAACTGAAGGCGTTCCTCTGCTGCTGGTGTAGTCATTTGTGTTGTAGCTGTGGGAAGCGCAACAGGGTCCGTTCCATACATTAGTCTAAATGGGGAAGTTTTGATTGTGTCATGATGTCGGTTATTGTGAGCAAACTCGGCTACTGGGAGAAGCGGTTTCCATAGATGTGGTTCATTGGAGCAGAACATTCGGAGATAGACTTCTAGTTCCTGGTTGACTCGTTCTGTTTCTCTGTTGGTTTGGGGATGATAGGCTGTGCTCATTCTATGGTCAATTCCTAGTGCTTTTCGTATTTCTTGAAATACTTTTGTGGAGAACTGTGGTCCTCGATCCAAGATTAAAATGTCAGGTAGGCCAAACCGTTTGAAAATTTCAGAGACATAAAGTTCTGCTGTGCCTAGAGTGTCGATTGTCTTTTTGCAGGGTGTGAAAATTACCCCCTTTGTAAGACCATGGTCCACCGTGACCAGGATCGAGTCAAAGCCATCGGAGAGGGGTAGATCAGCAATGAAATCAAGGGTTACTTGCTGAAAGGGGCGGGTTGCTTTCGACGGAATCGGGTGAAGGGCTGGTACATTTGGGTGCGTGTTAATCTTCATCTGCTGACAGAGGGCGCATCCTTCAATCCATTCCCTGACATGTTTGAACATTCCGGGCCACCAGTAATCACGTTTAAGGAGTTCAAGGGTCTTCAATCGTCCAGGGTGGCCTGATGATTGTGCTTCATGTGTTTCTTTAATCAATTTGGTCCGTAATCTGTCTTGATCAGGGATGTAGGTTCTGCCGAGGTAATGAACAATTCCGTTTGTATAAGACCAATCCTGTATGTTCGATTTGATCAGTGGGGCACAATGCGTGGTGATAACCTTGATTAGAATGCGTCCAAAATCATCTTTTGACATTGACTTCTGAATTTCTGTGACTAGATCTTCTGCAATAAGACAAATAAAACGATCCTCTGGTAAGACTATGACATCTTCTTGTGATTTGTTATTTCCCATATGGTCAGGGCGTCGAGATAAAGCATCTGCTTCAAACATCTTTGTGCTGGGGACATGCTCAATACGTAGGTCAAATTCCAATAATAGGGATGACCATCTAGCTTGTCTAGGTGTTAAGCATTGGGCAGTTCAGTAATAGGACAAATTCTTGTGGTCGCAGTGAACTATAGTGGTGTGGGGTGATCCATGTAGTAGATGTCGCCAGGTCATCAATCCCTTGATGATTGCCAAGAGTTCTCGATCATAGATCTGGTAATTCTGTTCCATTTGTGTTAGTGCATGTGAAATAAATCCACAGGGATGTAGAGATCCTGTTTCATCTGCTTGTTTCAAAACTGCTCCTAATGCCTTATTTGATGCATCAGTCTGAAGGATAAAGGGTTGAGTTGGATCTGGCATTAATAACACTGGCATAGATGCAAATCGTTTCTTTAGAATTTCAAAAGCACTGTTCCGTTCAGTGGTCCAGTCAAATGGTTCAGTTTTCTTAGTAAGGTTGGTGAGCGGTTTAGCGATGGCAGCAAAGTTTCCAATGAAGCATCGGTAAAAGTTCCCAAATCCGAGGAATGATCGGACTTGTTTGACTGTGGTAGGGACTGGCCAATCGGCGATCCCAGCTAACTTTATTGGGTCCATTTGAATACGTCCAGGGGTGATGATCATTCCTAAGAATTCAACTTCCTGTGTGGCAAACTTGAATTTTTCTAATTTCAGGAATAGATTGTTATCTTGTAACCATTGTAAAGTTCGTTTTGTCTGCTCTTCCAGTTGTTCCAGTGTTTCTGTGCAGATTAGCATGTCGTCCATGTAAATGATTAACCATCCTTCATTGATCATGTCCCTAAAGTATTTGTTCATCATAGTTTGAAAGGTTGACGGTGAGTTGCATAATCCAAAGAACATTACTGTTGGTTCATAGAGCCCTTGATTAGTAATAAAGGCTGCTTTCCATTCATCTCCCTTTTTGATGTGGACATTGTTGTATCCCCATCGGAGGTCTAGTTTGGTGAAGTACTTGGCGCCTCATAGTTTAGTCATGAGATCGGAAACTAAGGGAAGGGGATATGCATTTTTGACGGTCCATTCATTGAGGTATCAATAATCCTGACAGGGTCGGAGTGCTCCACTTTCTTTCTTTGCTACAAAGAAGAACGGTGATGCCTGTGGCGATGTAGATGGTTTAATGTATCCTTTCTTGAGTTGTTTGTCAATCCATTCGTCTAACAACCCCTGTTCTTTGACGGATAGAGGATAGAGTTTACTAGCTTTTGGGACAAAGCCTTCTTTTGTGTTGATTGCATGATCCCATGGTCAACTAGATGGGAAACATTCTGATGCCTTTTTGTCAAAGATGGTGCGCCATTGCTCATATTCTGTTGGTAAAGTGGTAGATGGTTCGTCTTTCTTTAGTCTATGTTCTAGTTCCTGTGATGCCGATGTTTTAACTCTAATCCAATAGTCATCTTCGCCCCATTGCTGGGAGTCGAGGGCTAGCTGCCAGATTGCTTTTGGCGATGTGTCCAGATCTCCAATTTTCAGTGATTTTTCTTGCCAGTTGATGATCAGGTTATTTTCCTCTAACCAAGGTATTCCTAGAATCATTCGTTGATCGCCTAGCTTAGTGATCCAGAACCAATTGATAAATTGCTGTCCCTCGATCATGTAGCATATTTTGGTCCGATGTGTGATCATTCCTTTCACATTTACTGTTCCATCCGTGTTTCTGACTTTAATTGGTTTCTTAAGTCGTTCTTTCCTGAGCTCCTTCACTGCTCCCTCGTCTACAAAGTTTCCTTCTGCTCCACAATTGATTAGGGCAGATGTTCCAGCAGGTAAATCGGTTGATTTGATAGTTAACAAAATGCGCTTGTCATTGTTGGATAATACTATTACAGAATCAAGCACTAACTGTTCAGATCTCGATAATAAGGAAGGGCCAACCACTGAGTGACGCTTCCTAACTAAAAACCCTCGTTTTCGAATTCGTTTAAGAGGGCATTCTTTTCTTCAGTAGACATTGCTGAAAAGATGGCTCTAATTTTCTTTGCTGGTTCGTCTTCTTCCTTCTGTTGTTCCTCAGTGACAGAACGGACTGCCTTATTCTGATAAGAAGACCTGGATGAAGATGCATCGTTGCATTTTGGGCAGTTCCTGGAGATGTGTCCCTGTGTTCCACATCTGAAACACTTGCCAGTCTTTCAGTATTCCTCCTTTTGATCATCTGTCAATCAGCTAGGAGTCGTGGTATTTATAGCTCTGATTGCTCCGGATCGATTGTTGTTTCGACTGAAACGTGTTCCAGATCCATCAGTGGTTCTCCTGTTCCCTTGTCCTGTCATGTCCCAAGCGTTATGGTGATCCTCAGCTTTATCATAGGCTTCTTGCATCGTCTTGATCTTCCTTTGGTCCTGTAAGATCGTCCGAGCAAGTTCTAAGGGTAATCCTTTGACGAATGCCTGCAACTGAGCGGGTATTCCAGTGAGTCCAGAGGTTCCTATATCCATACGAAATTTTCTGATGTATTCTGGGACTGAAATGCCGTTTCCAACTCTTAATTTGGATAGATTGTTCAGGGCTCGAAGGGCGCTGTTGACTTCTCCCCAGTCATTGATGAAACATGTTTCAAATGCTTCATAGTTCCCCCATTTGAATGTGGCTGTGGTACTTCTGTTGTCATTTAATTCGCTTCAGATAATAGTTTTCCAGTCGTCTAGTTCTGGTCCCATGCATGCAAGCGCATATCTGACTTTCTTCTCATCTTTTCCTTCATAGTTCTGTTCGTTGAGGGTAAAATAGTCCTCAAGCTGTCCTAAAAATGACCTTGCTTCGATTCGTTTGCCTGTAAAAGGTCGTATAGGTTGCGGTTTGATATCTCCTTTAGAGCTAACACTGGTTTCAGACGCCATTCTTGGTTCTGGAGTGATCGGTGGTTCAGGGTTAATCAGTGGTTCAGGGGTTGGTGTTCTGGTGATCGGTTTTGGTTCTGGAGTAGGGGTTCTACTCAGAGTTCTGGGTTTCGGAGATGGGGGTGGTCCTTGTTTCGAGTAATCTGTATCAAATGGGTTTTCCTCAAGCTTGGCTTGTTCAATTCATAGTAATTCCTCCCACTCTGCTAAAAGGCTAGCTGTGATTCCATGTCGGTCGCTGTCTCTAAAGAATTTTCTATAGAGGGTCCTTCCTGGGTCGTTTTCTGGTTCCTTAACAAGGTAGAGCGGCTCTCCTTGTACTTCACTACCCCAGTCTAGGTAGATTTGATCGGGTAAATCGAATTCGAAGGCTCCTGAGTAAAAGTCTCCTGAAAAATATTTGTCTGGGACTGGTTTGTTTCGTTTCCATCCTTCTGTAATAAAATACCAGGTTTGTTGGTGGAGAAAAACTTTTCGTCATCCAAGGTAGTATTTCCCCTTATAGGTGACGGATCCGTTCGGGGGTCGTTCCTGAGAGCTGCGGGTCTCAATGGTGTCGGCTAGGGGTGATACCCTGAGCTAGTCCTGAGTTCCAACTTATGTTATGGTTGATGTCCACAACGTCATTCAGCGTCCAAGTCTACAGCAACAAACAGAGTCTCGGTCTGTTCCCAATCACTGGACAAGGGTTCTAGGCACTAAGTCTGATGATGACGAAGGCTAGAGAGAGAGCGAGGAGAGCAGTTGAGGCGACGAGCAAAAGAGCATTCAGGTTATGGATAAGATTTGACTAAGTTGGAACTAAAGAACTACGGTACATGAGAGGGGTTTATATATGTTGAGAGAACAATAGAAACTAAAGGGGAAAGAGCATAGCTATCTGAGAAAGGAAAGGTGAAGGTAGCTATGAAAGGAGATAACGTCCAAGTGTAACTATGGGTTTGTAACAAGTAAATGTAGTCTGTTAACAAAGGGAAAAGAGAATTGTAACAATCATACTGTTGGAGCTTGGCTTTGAGATGTTGCCAGAGGTGTTCAATGGGGTTCAAGTCAGGGGATTTGGCAGGCCAGTTCAGGGGGATGATGTTGTTGTTGGAAAACCACTGGTCTGCCTTTTTTGAGGTGTGTTTGGGATCATTGTCCTGCTGGAAGTACCTCTCATCCTCTGCCATCCCCAAACTTTCAAAGCTCTCCTCCACTCCCTCCTCCAAAATCTCACAATACTGGTCAGCATTCATCTTCCCCTGCACCTCTACCTGCTTCCCCACTCCATTCCAGCCCATACATCCCCAAACCGTCAGGTTATTCCCCCCTCCATGCTTGACAGTTGGTGTGGTGGTCCTGTCTGACAGTGGTTCCCCTTGTTGCTTCCAAACATACACCTTCCCATCTGACCCAATCCTGTTGATTTTTGTCTCATCACTCCACAACACCCTCTTCCAGTTCTCTACAGTCCAGTTTTCATGGTATTGGGCAAACTTTAGACATCTCTGACAATGAGTGGCCTTGATCATTGGGACTTTCTTCTTTGTTGCTGACCGAAAACCTGCCTCCTTCAACACATTCCTAACAGTCTAAGGAGCCACTGGGGTAGTGATAATGGAATTTATGAATTGGGTGGCTTGGACAGCATTGTCAAGCTTCCCAGAGTGGATTTGACAGATAATTGAATGCTTATCATGAGAAGAAAGCTTGGAAGGATGACCACCAGGATAATTTTCCCTGTCCCCATCCACCTCCTTACTGATCTGACCAATAGTACCCTTCCCTAGACCAGTCCTAGCTTGGATTTGACGATGAGAATACCCCTTGTTGAGGAGAGAAACAACAGAAGAGTGCTTTTCAGCAGAGATGGATTTCATGGTGGTGGTAAAAAGTGAAGCAGCAATTTCAACATGCCAAATTGACACAAATAAGGTCACATGACACTGTTGATTATTCACATGGCCCACTCCTGCCTTGTATTCATGTGCAACACTGAAAATACTCAAGGTCAAAAAACTGCCCCAATGATTGATTATTTTGTTTGATTTATTAAAGAATGGGGTTTCATTAAAATTACATAATGTTTAATTTGTCAGATAGCCAACATATGGTAGTATGTCATGTGACTTTATTAGATTTTTGTCTTATGTCATTAGCTCACACCAAGTGAATCTTTTCAAAATGCACAAACATTGAGGCAGTTTTTTGACCCACTGTAGGTAGTTTCATCTCCTTAATATGTAGTTACATTTCACTTCTCCTTTCTATATTTATTGTAGATAGATTAGCCACACATAGAGCATGTATCAGTCCTCCTTGATTCGGTACCACCACCTCACCCAGGTTTTCCCACAGTCTTGGTGCTCCTTGTTGCTTGACTCTTATCAGGAACCCCCCAGCATGATGCCTAGGAGCCCCAACAGAGAACTGAGGAGAGGAGAGGAGGGAAGAAACCCGAGAGAACTCGACTGAGGACTCTGGGTGCTGAATTGTACTCTTTATATACTATGACAGGTGGTCTGTGCACTACCCTAAGCCCTATTCTAAGTATAGTACTTGTATGAGTAAGGCAACTGCACATGTAGTAATAGTAATGAGTCATCAGCACCATAGACCAGTATCTTATCTACTATGTTTTATCTAAGCACCAAGTGATAGGCACCTGCTTAGTCAGCATATGTTTATATAATATGAAGAAAATAAATAATAAAATTGAAATGACTTAGTGAAAAGCCGAAGCTTCTCAGTCGGTCATGACAGTACCCCCTTTTTAGGATTTGGCTTCCAGACAAATTTAAACTTCTTTGTCATCCTTCAGCACATCACACTCTATCATGGATGGTTCTTCCAATTCCTCGATAATGGGTGAAAGTGGGTGGGAAGGTGGGGTGAGATCTTCAATTGTTTCAGCATGAGGCACTATATCATGCAATTGACAGAGGCACATGTTACATTGGCATGGCCCTTCTGCATCTCCTGGTTCCATTAGGGTGTCTAAACCCTTTTTTTCCCTTTCCATTTCTGCCAATTTTGTTCCCACTTTGCAGCTGGTGCTACTGCATTAACATCAATTTTGGACACTACTTTGTCCAAGGAATGCATGAAGTTTTCATAAGGTCTGAAAATTAACCCGTTAAAGGTGGCTTTGTTAAGCCTTCTGATGGCTCCAGGGTTTTTATCATAAAAGTTTTTTATTTTTCTTTTTGCATTTTGTAAATTGTCCAGTGGTTCCCAGGAGTTATGCTTGGTGGTGTATCCTTTCCACCTAACCAAGTACTCCATTTTATTCCTTTTTAGTCTTACATTGATGATCTCTTCTGCCTCATACTCCTTTTCACTGTTGATCTCAATTGGTGGTGGGGGTTGTGCCTTTTGCCCTTTCATTGGTCATTTCCAAGGGCAGATCTGTGATACATTTACTACAGGATGGATTTGCTGGGTGAAGGGTAGATCCAGTTCTACTGCATTTGATGACACTATCTTTTTGATTGGATATGGTCCAATCCATCTTTCCAACAGTTTCTTAGTTGGTCATCCTGTCAACCTTAAGTCTTTTGTTGACAACCATACTTTATCTCCAATTTTATATTCTGGTGCATCCAATTGGTGTCTATCTGCATATAACTTCATATCACCTTGTGATTTTAATAGAGCAGCTTGAGTTTCCTCATGAATTTCTTTCATTTTTTGAGCAAATTCAGCTGCTGCCAGGTGACTACTTTCCCTTCTTGGTTCAATTCCCATCCTGGGATGTTTACCATAATTAACAAAGAATGGTGTCTGTTTGGTAGATGCCTGAATTTTGTTGTTGTAACTAAATTCGGCAATAGCTAACCATCCAGACCACATTTCTTGTCTATGGTCTATGAAGATTCTCAGGTACTGTTCCAAGTCCTGGTTCATTCGTTTGGTTTGTCCATCTGACTGTGGATGGAAGGCTGTGGACAAGTCTGTACTGATGCCCAACATTTGATTCAGTTCCTTCATCATTTGCATGGCGAACTGTGGACTGCAGTCTGAGATTATGGATTCAGGGAGTCCATGAAGTTTCCATACATGGTCCCTGAATAGTGTGGCTAATCCTTGAGCTGAGGTTTCTTCTGAGGTGGGGATGAAGTGTGCCATTTTAGACATTCTGTCACATACTACTAAGATTGCATTGTGACCATGCGATTCTGGTAATTTTTTGATGAAGTCCACCAAAATGTGTGTCCAAGGCTGAGCTGGTGCTGAGTTTGGCATTAGCTTCCCAGCTGGTGGCTCGGAAATTCTTATTTTGTTGGCATTTGTCACACCCACTGACATATTTTTTAATAAATCTGGTGATTCCAGGCCACCAGTAATTTCTTGTGACAAGTTCAATCATCTTCCATTGTCCTCCATGTCCAGCAATGGGTGTATCATGGTGCAAGTGGACTATCTCCATCTGCAATTTCTTGTCTTTTGGTACATAGACCTTTCCTTGCCAGAAGATAAGTCCCTGTTCCATTTCCCATTCACAAGTGTTTAGTGTTTTAATGCCAGCTTTTTTCATGGCTTCTACTGCTTTTACTATGGCTTCATCTCATGCTTCAGAGCATTGAATTTTGTTTAATAGTTCTTTTTCTGAGCTATGAATAAATATGTGTCTGTGACATAGTGCAGCAATTCTGAAAAAGTTCAGTTTGAGGAGCATGATGTCCTTGTTGTCATCATCCACCCCCTTTTTGTGGTCTGGCCTCCTGGACAGAGAATTGGCCTTTCCTATGGTAACACCTGCTTTATGGTGCAAGACAAAATTAAATTGGCTTAGGTACAAGGCCCATCTGGCCTGTCTGCAATTTAGTTTTTTTGCACTCATAAAGTACTTGAGGTTCTTGTGATCAGTCCATATTTTGAACTGTTCATGTGCTCCCTCTAAATAGTGACACCATGTTTCTAGACTGTTACGATATGGACTTTTTCCTTATTTTTCTCTATTTTATTCAGAGGCCTACGGACATATAATGGGATGCGAACATATGGCAAGGGACCCCTATCCAGATATGGCAGGAGGATTCTGTAACCCAGGGTGGCTATACAATCAAGGCTATTAGGGGATATTGGGTGAAACGGCATTTGCGGGAAGGGACCAGGAGTCTGGGTGAGTCCGGACAGGTCTGGGAGATGGGTCTGGGTCTTGTTGCTGTGTGTGCATAGCCTTAGCAGCTGTGCAGACTGTGCGCACAGACCAGCGACTCAGGTATATAAGGTGTGCATTCTGTAGGTAGGAGTCCTTAAGACTCTAGATTGTTTCCTCCTTGTAGGTTACAGACTATTGTGTCTAATAGCTTCGTCTCTATTCTATTCTCTTCTCTGAAGCTTGTGATTGTGTCAAGGATTAGTCCTAACATAGACACCACATGATACCTAGCATTTCCTTGTCATGGACATCATAGTTATGCTCAGTACCATTGAGCAATTTTGATAGGTAGGCCACAGGCCTCCATTTGTTGTCTTTACAGAGCATAGATAGTACACCACCAGTAGCATAATCCAATGTGTCTGATTCTACCCTGAACTTCCCATCTGAATCTGGAGCAACTAACAAGGGTTGCTCTGTGAATATCTTTTTTAGGCTTTGAAAAGCCTTGTTTTGGACCTCCGTCCATTCCCATGTTTTATCTTTTCTAACCAGATTGTGCAAAGGTCATGCGATTTTGGTGAAGTTTTGTACAAAGTGCCTATAGTAGTTGGCAAGGCCTAGGAACCTTTGTACATCTTTGACACAAGAGGGGGTGGGCCAGCTAATGATAGCCTCCACCTTCTTTGTGTCCATTTGAATTCCCTTGGGTCCCAGGACAACCCCCAAGAATTCAACTTCTTCCACACACCAAACACATTTTTCTGGTTTTATGTACAGATCATTTTCCTCCAGTTGTTGCAGGACTTGTTGCACGATTGCGTCATGCTCTTCTTTTGTTTTAGTGAAGATGAGTATGTTGTTGATGTACACAATGACTTTTCCTGCATTGATCATATCATGGAAGATGTCATTCATCATTGCCTGGAAGGTGGCGGGCAAATTGGTTAGCCCAAAGAACATTACTACTGGTTTGAAAGAACCTTCAGGGGTAGTGAATGCGGCTTTCCATTCATCGCCTTCTTCAATCCATACGTTATTATAACCCCATCTAAGATCTAGCTTAGTGAAGTATTTGGCACTCCCTGCTCGATCTACGAGCTCAGATATTAACAGTAGTGGATAGTTATTTTTGACCGTCCACTCGTTTAGGTATTGGTAATCCTGTACCATCCTTTTCTTTCCATCTTTTTTGTTATGTTGGTCTTTCCTAGCTCGCATATTTCAAAGGTGGCTCGTTCCTTGTGCCCTTGATAAGATAAGAGGAGATCAACCTCATGGGTGATCATCCCTCCTTCATTATTGGTTCCATCCACATTCTGAACTTGAATGGGATGCTCTAAGGGTATAAGTTTAAAGCTCATCCTCTTTGCATATGCAGCATGCATGAACAACCCTGTTGCTCCTGAATCAAGCAACGCGGTTTGTTGAGTTTGTTCATGTGTGTCCAACCTTTCCAACCTGATTTCCATCAAGATCTTGTCTTTCCGTCCTATTGACCTAATTAAAAACTCCTTTTCTCCTTTTTTCAACATTCTCTTTGGACAAGCAGTTTCAGTGCTAGGCGCTATATCATGCTGCTTTCCTTTCAAGTCCTTTTGTCCCTTTGTAGATACTTGTACTACTGTATGTTACAGTTCTCTTTTCCCTTTGTTAACGGACTACATTTACTTGTTACAAATCCATAGTTATGCTTGGACGTTATCTCCTTTCATAGCTACCTTCATCTTTCCTTTTCTAGATAGCTATGCTCTTTCCCCCTTTAGTTTCTATTGTTCTCTTAACGTATATAAACCCCTCTCATGTACCATAGTTCCTTAGTTCCAACTTAGTCGAATCTTATCCATAACTTGAACGCTCTTTCGCTCATCACCTCAACTGCTCTCCTTGCTCTCTCTCTCTAGCCTTTGTTGTCGTCAGACTTAGTGCCTAGAACTGTAACGTTGTTGTGTTTCTATACTTATTTCTCGCGGTGCGCCGTACACTGAACCAAATCTTATTGGTGTGTAGCGCTAGCGCAAAAGAAAAAGTAAAAACTAATTACATAATTATTTTGACGCGCGACAAAAGGTCTGCGCGTCCAAACATTGCAATATTATATATACATATTGATGCGTATACATACGCATTGGCACGAATAAGAAATCAGACGACGAGGGCGAGGCTCTCC
Organism: Amanita rimosa; assembly: GCA_023014395.1. NCBI lineage: Eukaryota > Fungi > Basidiomycota > Agaricomycetes > Agaricales > Amanitaceae > Amanita > Amanita rimosa. Next base: position 810,082 of record JAEBUO010000005.1, read on the forward strand.
CTAAGACGAAGTAGAGCCCTTACACCCTCCCCAGCAAGATTGTACCAAGGGTGCAATCTGAAATTAAAGATAAGGAAAGGCATAGCTTTCCTTGAGAAGATGACGAGGTGATGGCCTCGAATTTCAAACCGGACCCATAGGCGATCCTTCGACCTCCATGTCGTGACGCGACAGCTCCTCGTGATCTGGGAGCTGCTCGACATTTACTGTCTCCGGGTTGTATTGAGCATTCCCGGCCGGAGGTCCCTTATCATGTGGGAGGACCGAGAGGTTGGTCCTCGAATCAATTTTTAAGCCTTTTTCAAGGCGTTCGAAGAGGGGTTTCCCTCTCTTTCCCTTTGCTTTCCTCCTTTGAGATAAGGAGGCTCTTGAGACCCTCGGCACCGGGTAAACCCTGCTCCATGTGGGTTCGGGTGGCGGCTTCATGCTCGTCAGATGATTTCTTGCGAAATCTCTGAACAGGGAATCGCAGTCCCTGGAAGTTAGTCCGCACTTGTGAAAGTGCATGACTATGTCGTCGAGCGTGTATTCGCCCGTGTGTACTAGTCGGTACGGGGCGTACGCGACCAAGCACCCTTCATCCTCCACGAGCCTTAGACGGGCCAGAGTACCCTTGAATAGGCCCAGTTTCTCAAAGAGATGACAGGACAGCCACCAGAACCAAGCGGTAGTACCTTCACTTGGATGGGGTTCTGTCATCTTGAGGAACATCCACGCCGTAACGTCCAGGACATTATAGCGGCCGTCTGTTCCTCGCCGGATAGAAGTGGGGAGCTCGCCCCTCATCGCGAGCTCTTCAACGTCGGGTTCCCTCGACAAGTCGCTGAGGGGAAGGAATCCCGACGCTGTGGCATCCCTCACCGCCCAACGTTGAGCGGCGGATCTTTGATCGAGAGGCACCTTAGATGCCTCTCTAGCCATCTGCATGGGCTTCCCTTTCTCCCAGTACCACTTGCCAGCGGCTGGTCGTTTAGCCCATAGATGAGTGGCGTCCTCATCCCAGTAGGTTTTTACGTCCATGTGGACGTGCCCAAATTTGCTCAACTTGTAAAGTCTACTGACTTTATTGAGCCTAAAGGACGCTGGGTCCCCTAGAGGAGAGCTTTGGCAGCCCGGGGGAAATTGCCCAGTCTTCGTTCTCCTAGAGCCTGTGGGAGGCTCATATTTCTTTGAATGAGACGGGGCTCCCTCAATTCTTGAGACGAGGGAGGCTTCGTCTACCATCATTCTAGAGGAGGAGGAAGGGTTTTCCCCCTCTACTCTGTGGAATTCCTGGGTGTGCTCGCGCCTAGATTCGCTAAGCGCCATTCCAAGCTCCTCCTCATCACCCGACAGAGAAGGAGCCTTCGCATCGACTTCGCTGTTGAAGTCTGAGTCCGTTTCGTACATCGTCCTTTTCCCTTTTCCTTTTGACGAGGGAAGGGGGGCAGACGAGGACGGAAATGTCAGAGGAGGAACGCGTGAACGATCCTCCTCAGCCGGGACGATAGGCGCGGGGGAGATTTGATGACGTGGGGCTGCGGAGTGGCGAGCTCTGGGGGAAGGGCTTTTGCGCTTCCGCTTGCCCCGATGCTCGCTCTGGTGAGCCTCTTCCCCACCAGCATAGGCCAACCTAGAGGAGTTTTCACTCCTCGACATTCGTAATAATTCTTCGACTCTCTTTTCGAGAGTCTCTTTCTCTTTTGAGAGTTTTGCAACTCTCTGATGATACTCGTCGAGCTTGTCATCGAGCTCGCGGAGTCTCCTCTCGCTCCTCCTTAGACCGTTGTCGTAGGCCTGGTCTACTTCCTTTCTCAGGTGCAGGACATCCTCCCAATGCCTGCGTTGTTTTTCGACAAAGAGGGCTAGAGTGCCCCCTTGGGTGTTGTCCAGGACATGCCTGGAAAAACGAGCACAATCCCCGCATTGTTTCGGATGCAAGGGAAGGTGGACAACCGGGTGGATAACCCAGTCCGGGATTAGGTTCGAAAGGATGTCTGCAGCATCCATATTATCGTGAGGAGATGAAGATCTCCTTGGTTGTTTTGAGCCGTGATGGCTCGATTCTCCTGCGCAAGGAGAGGGGCTACGCTCTTTGCGTTGCTCATCTCTCCTGGTACGTTCAAAATGACTGTAGCTGTCAGCGGACATGTCATTTGGGTAAATTTGTTGTGTGGGAAATTTCCGCGCGTTTTGTTTCGGAGTTGAAACAAATTCCCAGGACACCTGGTTGGCCAATCGGCCGTTTCACTGCCACCGTCGCGTTTTTACTCGCGACGTAAATCCGAGGGTGTTTTCACACCCTCAAGCTCTAGATATTGATCTAGAGCTTCAAGTTCTTCTACTACTTCCAGAGGTTCCCAAGTGGAATCTCCAAGTTCCCATCGCACCTTGAAAAGGAGTTTAGGAGACCATCGGTGGTCTTCTATCGCTTGGACGACCCATTCTTGATCAGGGTCATTTCCAACGTCGTAATGTACTCGAGTTTCCCTCTTAGGGAATTTGTTCGAGTCGTTCTCAACAAACGGTTTTAGAACCTTTTCGTGGAAGACATCGTGAATACGCCTTGCCTTCAGGTCTGGTGGTAGATCGATCTTATATGTAGATCGTTCTGGAAAAATTTCTAGGACCTCGTAGGGTCCTAAGTACTTTGGGCAAAGCTTTCGAGCTCGTCCCTTTGGAAGATTTATGTTTTCTGTTGAGAGGAAAACTAAGTCACCCTTATGGAAGGCTTGCCCTTCCCGGCGATGTCTGTTTGCTGCTACCGCTTGACGCTGATATCCTACTCCACCGGCTAAAGACGGGGAGCGTGTTGCGTGAGTCCCAAGAGGAGTCCCGTCAAATCGTCTGTTGGACTGCGATTAGCGCGCGAGTATGCAAGTACGAATAATTGGGCGTGTGAATGGATAACGTGGAACCTCGGATAATAGGAGCACGGATAAAACAGATAATCGAAGTGCGGAAGTGCGGATAATAGGATAATTATGCCCGTCGCGGCGTATAGCGACTTGTATGGTATGCGCGGAACGCAGTGCACAGCGTCAAAGGTGACTTTGAGCTCGTTGATGACAAGGGCAATGCGTCGAACGCGACTGTGGACTTGAAAGCCAGAGAGAGAGAACAAGAACGATAGAGAGAGACGGAGAAACTAAGAGACGAGACAAAACCGATGAGACTTGGACTGAGGGGGAACTTCTTCTTATTTTTACTGAGGAAAACGAACACTTTATATACTTTTTGTACTCTACTGAGATGAAACGACTCTGCAATTTCTACTCCTTCGTCCAAATCCGTGTTTGAAAGGTAATCCTCAATGTAGCCTAGACGCTCGGAAAATCCTTCATTTGCTGCCGTCGTATGGCTTCGTAGCGCGACCCTGGTATGTCTCTGATGTGCGCAGGGCACTAGCGTCAAACGCCGCTCCGGTGACCTGTAAAAACCGCTTGTGCCGCTATCTCTTTCTTTGGCAGTCGCGTTCCTGCATTTTGGACGCGATCCCGTTATCCGATATAGGTCCTTGCTTGTTGCTCCCTAGTGACCGTCATACATAGTCGATCGTAAGCCATTTTCCTGGGCGGAAAATAGTCTTCTTGTGATCGATCGTTGATGAACCGAGTGATCGGTATTGTGACTGATGCAACGATGTATCCCGATCCGGCAGTGGCTATATGTCCGTCCTTCCTGTTATGGTCGTGCTGAGTCAGCCGACTGCACTGCAGGGAGGCAGACTGTGGTGTACAGGCGGTGGTAATGGGAGGCGGCTTGCGGAATAGACCTGCGCTGTGTGACTGTCGGATCTCGTCGGATAATCGGAACCTGGCCTTATCGGGTGAATGACTGTTGCGCGGAAAAGAGCGTCGGATAATCGGATGTTGTCGACAACCTTGGCAAGTACAAATGTTAGTGAAGGGGTCAGCGCATGTGTGGGATCCCTAGCATTCCGAAGGTAAGGCTTTTGAAGAAGCCCTACATGGTCGTAGCTGGACACAGCTCATCATCTCCCCCCCACTTAAAAATCTGACCGCCCTCGGTCATCGCACTTACATTCCAATTTTAATAGCGGGGCAACGGGCTTGGGGCTGTAATACGGGTTTGCCGGCAATGCAACGGTGATCTAATGGTTATTATGACACTAGTATCGTCATATTAGTCCAAGCCACAGGCTTCTATGCGGATCCTTTTGCGCGTTCAAAGCCGCCGTGCCGTTGTTACATGATTGTGGCCACTCTGAGTGTTCCGGGGGGCGCGTCTTCCGGGTCTCTGGTATTCCTCGTGGGATTTTCCTCTTCCTGTCATTCTTTCCTTTCCCCATGTCGTCTGCCCATCAAAACTCACCTGACTTTTCTTCCGATGACGAAATTGCACAGATGGAGGCGCAATTGGCCCGCAAGAAGGCGGAGAAAGCGGAGAAGGCTCGGTTGGCAAGGGAGGCGGCTGAGAAAAAGGCGTGCGAAGAGGAGGAGCGTCGCAAAGCGGAAGAAGCCGCATGTTTGGCTGAGGAACATCGTCGAGCTGAGGAGGCTGCGCGAGCAGCAGAAGAACGTTGTAAAGCGGAAGAGCGTCGTCGAGCAGAGGAAGCGGCACGAGTGGCTGAAGAACGTTGTAAAGCGGAAGAGGCTCGTTTGGCAGCGGAACGTCATCGAGCAGAGGAAGCGGCACGAGCGCGGGTTGGTCGGCCCAAGCCTCGACCTAGAAGCAAGGCTGTGACGCGGGAGCCTTCTCCTGTCGATTTGCGTGGGGCGTTGGCTGCGGTGGAAGCAGCAGAGGAACAGTTGTTGGCTGAGGACGCAGAAAGGCTTGCGGGTATGGTTGTTGACAACGAGCGGGAGGCAGCGCGGGCAAAGGGGAAAGGCCGGTCCAAGCGACCGAGGCAGATGAGCGCGAACGCGGAGGCCGGACCATCAAAGCGGTCTAAGTCCAACACGCCGAATGAGCGGGCGTGTGATAGGTGCGTCGTAACTGCCTTCTTTTTGCGAGGAGACTAATCGAGTGTGCAGGTGCGCTAAAAACGGCGTCAAGTGTGTTCCGTCGACAGGTCCTAAAAGCAAGGTCTGCACGGAATGTCAACGCGTTCGACAGGTGTGCAAAATAAACGGGAAATCTGTTTCCGGTCGGGTCTCGCAGAAAAGCGGTAAGGCCAAGGAAATTGTGGAAGTGTCGGACGACGGACCAGAGGACAACGAGCATGCGGGCGAGGCAGAGCCGTCCGGTTTAGAAGATCTGCTAGTCCAGCAAGACATAACAAACGACCTTCTTCGCAAGCAAAATGCGTTACTCGAGGCCCTGCTGAGGGAATTCCGACGCGTCGCCAACTTACAGCATGCCACCGTAATCGCGGTTAACCGGGAGCGGAACGAGCGCCTCGGCTTATCGACAGAGGGTGTTCCAATGGCCGTGGATGATGCGAGATCTGAAATAGCGACGTCGGGACTGTTTATGACTGATGTCGTGGCGGTACGGATGGGAGACGGGAGACGGATCGTGGTGACGAAGGGATCGGGGTCGGAATCAGAGTCAGACTCCGAGTCTGCTTCATCAAACGCGGAGTAACGGCTTCACTTCCCCTTCACGTCGTCTTGCTGGCCTCCTTTATTTTGTTTTTGTGTATTTTTGTTAACTATTTGCAATTTTGAAACTTGTTGTGTGCGAGATATAATGAAACGAAATAAGCGGGTTGTTTAAATGGTGCGCGATAAATAGGAAACATAACTGCGTGGCAGTATTGCTGCTGCTATTTTTAAACATCGTCCGGATCATCAACCTCGGGATCTAGGTCCGGCGGTTCTTCCTCCAATTCCTCTTCCTCTACTTCCGCATTTTCCTGTCCCGTATCGTCTCCCTGCGAATCACCGTTGGCCATGTTCTCTAGCTCTTTCTCAGTGGCATCCAATACGCTGTCGGGAATGATTAAGTGCCATCTTGCAAAATACGGAATAACCCGGAATGCGGCATAGGGTCTGTCGAGTACTGTTCCGTCCAATTCGCAAAGCCGGTAAGCGCCTCCTCTATTCCGCAACAACACCACATAAGGGCCAATGTATCGAGGGCGCATCTTTCGGTTAAGGGACTTCTCGATAGCGGTATTGTGGACCAGGACTAATGCACCACATTTGAAGTCAAAGTTCCGTATCACAGTCGGATGCTCCTGCTCGAATCGTTTAGCCGCTGCTACTCGTGCTGCATAAACCTTATCCTTCAACGCCGCTGTTTGAGCATGTCGCTTTTGTAGCTCCGTAGCACGACGGGCAATTAATTCCGTAGTGGATAAAAAGGCTACTGGTGGTGGCAAGAGGTAGGTGGCTTCGACAATATCCAGCGGAAGTAACGGCTGTGTCCCGGTGACTGCAAAGTAGGGAGAGATTCCCATTCGTCGCCTTGCTGTGACGCGTTCGGACCAGAATACGGAATGAAGAGCGGAAGACCAATTGGTGCTTTGTCCGTCGCTAGCTTTGTATAGCGCCTGTCTAACGTCGTAATGGCTTCGTTCTACTATCCCGTTAGCGCGAGAGTTGTAACCCGAGATGCGGATGTGATGAATGTGGTATTTCTTAGCTAGGTGCGCCACCGCCCGGATAATCGGTGCTCCATTATCCGTCACAATCTCCACCAAGCTTCCCCATCGACAGATAAGATCTTCAAAGATCCAATCACCAATTGCATTGGCGGTTTCTCGACGCAAAGCGCGATATTCCGGGTAGTGAGTGAGAGAACAACGAGCTTGAATGAGGTATTTGTACTGGTTTGACGGCAGTAGGTGCATAGTGTCCATGTTGACTTTAGCGAAGATAGGAGCGGGTTCTGCAATGACAGGCAGATTTCGGAATAGCTGTAATTGGTGCTCTTGACATGTATGACATGACCTGATGTACCACTTGATGTCATCGTGCATTTGCGGCCACCAAAAGCGTTCCGCAACAGTGGAGCGGGTTGCATAAAATCCGCGATGGCCTAATTCATCATGACAACCCACCAACACTTGTAGTCTCCTGGACGGCTCCAACACTATCTTGTGGGCACCATGTTGGTCCTTAAGCCATAGTTTGTCGTCATTAAGGAAGTATCGCGTGCAGAAACGCGCAAACCGTGCCCATTCCTCATCCGCTAATTCCTCTACTCGTCCTGGATCTGTTAAAAACCACTTGACCAGGCGTAACCGTTCCTCATCTTTGGCAGATAGTTTTGCCCTCCAGGGAAACACCTCCTCGTAGGTCATTCCTTCGACTGTTGTGACCTCCTCCGCTTCTGGTGTCTCGTTCCCAAGTAAGAATGTGGAAACGGTTATAACCGGGAACTTAGCGGATTTCTCAGTGTTCCTACTCATAGTCGACTTTTCCCTTTTTCTTGCTACTTGATCACAGAAGTGCGGCACTACAATGACCCGCTTTCTCGTTATTGCGGCTTTCACCGGGTTTATCTGATGCATAAACCCATAAAGGTTGTCAATCCAGTCATCAAACTCCTCGTCCTCTTTGCTATCCGGCTCTTCATCTAATGGCTGACGCAGGCGTCGAGATAAACCATCTGGTGCGTGGAGTCGACCAGGCACATGCACTAGCTTGAAATGGAAAGTGAGGATCGACAAGATCCACCGATTGATTGAGGCTGATGGCGCTATATCGGGATTTTTCAGCATGTCCTTTATGTAACGCGCGTCTACCTCCACAATTAAGTTCCGTACTCCGATCAGGTATAGCTTGAGTGCTCTTAAAGCACGGAATAACCCGTAGATTTCGAGTTTTGGCTGTGAGAACCTTGCCTCGCGTTCATTTAGCGTGATAGATCCGAATCTACTGTAGTGGCGTATAGCTGGGTTGTCCTCGTCGCACTGGCATAGGAAGAATCCGACGGCAATCCAAGAGGTGTCTACTGCGAGTATCACTGGTGAATCTGATTTGTAGTTGATAGGACGAAGTGCTGGTGATGCAAGTAATGCCTGTTTGAGATCCTCCTGTGATGCTATTTCCGCAGGTCCGAAGGTAAATGGAACATCCTTGCGGGTAAGTGCGACTAGTGAGTGTGCTCTCCGTGCGAAGTTTTTAATAAAAACTCGCCCAACTCCAATGGTGCCTAAGAAGGCTCGGACCTCGGACAATGACGTACAAGGTGCCCATTTAGTGATAGCCGCGAGGAGATCCTTTTCAGGTTTACATCCCTGATATGTGCAAAGGTGGCCTACAACGGTAATCTCGGGCGCGCATAAGACAAGTTTCTTGCCTGAGAAGGTGCCACCAGCATATTTCATCCGCTGTACCACCCTGTTGAGCCCTTGGAAGTGCTCCCAGACAAACCGACGGATTCCGGGATTGTCGGGTATAGTTTCGTATGTCCCGTCGTTCCGTTCATATCACGTTGGGGGTCCCTTTACCAGTACATCATCAATGTACGGAATAGTGAGATGCGGGATTTCGGGTTGCAGGATACATGTGATGTCATCGTGAAATATAGGTACAGAATTGGTCCATCCCATGGGCAAGGTCATCAAGTGCATGGCTCCATACGGTGTCTGGAATGTGGTTAAGTCTCTCGAATCCTCTGCAAGTGGACGCTCATCATATCCGACAAATAAATCCAACATTCCACCGCAGGCACATCCCGCGAAATTCTCTGCAAGGTGCTCCGGAATAGGGGTGACTCCTGAGTGTCGGATTGTGACTGCGTTCAAAGGTTCCAATGAGTGAACCAGGCGTAGCTTGCCTGTTTTCTTTATGACGCAGAACCAACGCGACCTGTACGAGGAGTTAGACGGCTCGTACACACCCGCATCAATCTTCGTCCGGATTATTTCGCAGATTTGATCATATAATCCAGGCGGAATAGGGATGTTCCATTGTATCCAAGGTGTATGCGGAACTGTGGGGATGTCAACAGGTGGAAAGAACTCCGTTTTGAACCGCCCTCTCTCGCTATCATCCCATGCAAACGCTTCTTCATGCTCCATCATGAAGTGGTTCATCAACTTCTTCTCCTCCGGCCACAGGAACTCCTTATCCTGTTCCTCATTCAACGCTTTCATTCGCTCCTCTGTGTAACGCCCAATTGGCGTAAATTCCGGTGGTCTTGTGCTTAACTTGGGTATATTGGCCAGCGGGTCACCTTTGATTTCCCTTACAATTCGGAATTCCTTCGGTAACTGACTGATGACTGGCCTGACTTTCTTATCGACTGGTTTGTACTTCTTCTTTTGCGCTGATAGAAAAACGGGAGAAACATTGTCGCGACGCGGGTTTGCAGACATGGGTATACGTAATGCGGGGGTATTGAGTTTAGGTGTGTCGTTAGGTCGGAGAATTGTGTCGTTTAGATATGCCCTGGTGAGTGGGTCACATTCCATAGGAGCGAGTTCGTTTAGGCTTAGCGCGGCACCGATATAGAGTCTAGCAATTGTATTGGCGCGGGAATCGGTATCGGAGTCGGTATGTACATTGGGAGGTGCCTGTAACGACGGACTAGCTGCTATGGCCTCGATATCTATAGGTTTTCGAGTAGTATTATTAAATGATATAATGCAGGCCACCTCTCCTTGATTTTTGGTCAGTTCCTCGAGGTTATCTGAAAATCTGCCTGATCCTCGCGTTTTCTGACGTATTTTGGCAACCCACGGGGTATCGTCGGAATTGTGGTGACAGTGTTGCTGTTGGGGTCGTGGATGGTGATGGTCTGCTCCTCGTTTTTATAGTTGGTGACCACGGACTCGGTGAGGACGTCGAAGGGGCGGCCCAGCAGGATGTCGTAGGCGGGAGAGCGGATGACGTGGACCTGGAAGTAGAGCTCAATGTTTCCTAGACGGAATGGTACGTTAGTAGCCAATCCGAGAGACGTGTCCACTTCTCCGTTTGCCGCCTCCATGTCAATGCGGATCGCGGGGTTGTAATGAATCCCGAGCTGATGGCATACCGCGTCTGACATACAGACTATTGAACATCCCGGGTCTATGACGCAGTCCACTACTGCGCAATCATCTATCCTTCCTTGCAAACACCTAAGTGCATGACTCTCCTTGGCAACCCGCAGCCGGGGTTTGTCATGTGGTTCCGCCGCGTAATACGCTTCGGCTATGTCTGGCATGACATAGACCTCGTGAGCGGTTGCGGGATCCCTGGTGATGGAGTCGTAAAAGGTGGCATTGGGTGCTGGGACCCTGCGTGGCGTGAGGAACTCCCGTAGTTTGTTACGGATATCCGGAGATGCTGCTAGTAACTCCTCGAAACTGAGGTTGGTAGCAGGGCTCTGTAACGTGCGGGTAAAGATATCCTTTACCAATTTTTCGTTTTGCACCGGAGTGGTGGTGGTGTACGATGGGTCTTTGCTCTTGGGTGGTGGTGCTGCAAAGGGGCGATCCTGAGGTGGCTGGTAGTTGGTGTCCCGTACTTCCGAATATGGACGAGCGGGTTCTTGCTCCCTGGTTATCTCCGGTGATACAATTTCTTCCGGTTTATCTATGGGTTTAGCTGCTGCGGGTTCCACTACCTTTGCCTTGGTCTGCATCGGAATTTCTACCCTATCCAAAACCACTCTCTTTGTCTGTAGCGCCATTATCCTTTGCTGCAACCTTGTAATCTCCTCTTCTTTGTCTTCCACGGGTTCAACCGTTGTCCTGTAGGTGAGGGCCGGAGCTGGGGGTGGTGAGACAACGGCCTCGGGAATACTATGTCGTGGCGCATAAAACATGGCGGGACGAACCGCTCCTTGCTCGCTAATGCGGCGCTGATACTCATCCAGGTTCTCCTTGATTGTATTAGCCGGGATATAACGCGGTACGAAGCTACCGGTAGGTAGCGTAATCCGGCCTTCTATGTTTTTGACGATTTTCCCACTCGCCAGGTACTGCTCTACATCCGGGCATCTGCTCATGAAATGCGCTAGGTCACCGCAAAAGTTGCACCTGTACGAATTTGCTCGTGGTGCTGGCTGTGTGCTCCCTATAGGGATAGCATTCGAGCCTGTTGCGGGTGTCGCATAATTGCGGTATTGCGGAGCGGCAGGCGGAGCGCGGGTTGCGGCAAGAGACTGGCTGAGAGTCTGCATCATCGTTTGTCCGAACTTCTCGAACATAGCTGTCATGTCCTCCTGTTTGACAAATTGGGTGGAGGGCGGCTCTGACCTAGCGGGTGGCAACGACTCGGATTTCATCGGATGTGACGGAGTAGTGGCTTTACTAATCATTTTGTCGTAAAATGATTGTCCCTGTATGACCTCCTGTGCTGCGGCTAGGGTTTGCGCGAGTGAGAACGGATCTCCTCGGTGCACTGCGGGGTACTGGGTGCGCATCCATCGGTACATCTCTGTCGCGACATCCACCTGGAAACCCTTGAAGAAGTACTCGCTCTGTTGTCTTACGGACAACCGGTCGTTACTGACGAGGGTACTTCGTGATGACTAAGAACCGCTGATAGTAGCTGCATAGCTCCTCTGCGGTTCTAACGCCAAGTCGTAGGGTTTCCTTGACGAGTCTGTCAAGGTGGTTTTGCGTATGCTGGCGCTCATTGATTACTCCGCTATATAACTCCTGAATGGAGACTTTGAACTGCTCATACGTCGCCGGTGCGTCAAACGTGTCCACTGTTCCCCATAGTTCATATTCCGTATCCGCTAAGTAGCGCAGAGAATAAGTTTTCTGCTGCTGATTATCTGTAATCCCGGCTTCCTGGAATAGAAGCTCGAGTTCCGCAAAATAGCGTGGCAACCGCCGCGGCTGCGACGAGTCAAAACGCGGAGCGGCAGTGGCATACTGCGCTGGCATTGACTTGTTGGCCATCGATGATGTAGGTGCGGGATTCGTTGGTAAAATTGGGATTGGAACGGTAGACGGGATAGGTGCGGAATTGATAGGTGGCAACGGAACTTTTGTCGTGGGTAAAGCAGGCTGTGGTTCAATAGCAGGAATAGGATTTTCGTTAGGCAAGGCTATGGAAGGCTGCGGACTTGTTGTCAGGGATGAGCTGCTAGACTCGTCGCTACTCGGCGGGAGATCTGTTTGTGTTGCCTTGAAGGACTGGAAGATCTCCGGATCAGAAGTATCTGCGGGAGTGGGAGAGTGCGGGGGTAGCGGCGGGAGTGAAAGTACTTCCTCGACTGCTAACTCTATCAATGTTATCGATTTGTTGAAACTCAGGTGCAAGTCCGAGTTGACGACGGGATTGGCGAAGCAGTGTTCCTGACTCTCTGAAGATTTCCGCGAAGGCCTCTGCTGGATCTCTCTGTAGTAATTGGGCAGCTACTGTTGCTCGTGTCCTGAGTGACCTGTAAAAGTCTGTGACTAGACTAGGTCCTGGTGACTCTGTGAGAGACCTGGGAAATCGCGGACTGGTAGGGGACTGTGGGGGTGTTGACGGCGAAATCCTTTTGAAAGCCTCACTGGGGCAGCCAATATGATATCCTACTCCACCGGCTAAAGACAGGGAGCGTGTTGCGTGAGTCCCAAGAGGAGTCCCGTCAAATGGTCTGTTGGACTGCGATTAGCGCGCGAGTATGCAAGTACGGATAATTGGGCGTGTGAACGGATAACGCGGAACCTCGGATAATAGGAGCACGGATAAAACAGATAATCAAAGTGTGGAAGTGCGGATAATAGGATAATTATGCCCGTCGCGGCGTATAGCGACTTGTATGGTATGCGTGGAACGCAGTGCACAGTGTCAAAGGTGACTTTGAGCTCGTCGATGACAAGGGCAACGCGTTGAACGCGACTGTGGACTTGAAAGCCAGAGAGAGAGAACAAGAACGATAGAGAGAGACGGAGAAACTAAGAGACGAGACAAAACCGATGAGACTTGGACTGAGGGGGAACTTCTTCTTATTTTTACTGAGGAAAACGAACACTTTATATACTTTTTGTACTCTACTGAGACAAAACGACTCTGCAATTTCTACTCCTTCGTCCAAATCCGTGTTTGAAAGGTAATCCTCAATGTAGCCTAGACGCTCGGAAAATCCTTCATTTGCTGCCATCGTATGGCTTCGTAGCGCGACCCTGGTATGTCTCTGATGTGCGCAGGGCACTAGCGTCAAACGCCGCTCCGGTGACCTGTAAAAACCGCTTGTGCCGCTATCTCTTTCTTTGGCAGTCGCGTTCCTGCATTTTGGACGCGATCCCGTTATCCGATATAGGTCCTTGCTTGTTGCTCCCTAGTGACCGTCATACATAGTCGATCGTAAGCCATTTTCCTGGGCGGAAAATAGTCTTCTTGTGATCGATCGTTGATGAACCGAGTGATCGGTATTGTGACTGATGCAACGATGTATCCCAATCCGGCAGTGGCTATACGTCCGTCCTTCCTGTTATGGTCGTGCTGAGTCAGCCAACTGCACTGCGGGGAGGCAGACTGTGGTGTACAGGCGGTGGTAATGGGAGGCGGCTTGCGGAATAGACCTGCGCTGTGTGACTGTCGGATCTCGTCGGATAATCGGAACCTGGCCTTATTGGGTGAATGACTGTCGCGCGGAAAAGAGCGTCGGATAATCGGATGTTGTCGACAACCTTGGCAAGTACAAATGTTAGTGAAGGGGTCAGCGCATGTGTGGGATCCCTAGCATTCCGAAGGTAAGGCTTTTGAAGAAGCCCTACACGGTCGTAGCTGGACACAGCTCATCAACGCGTACGTTGAGCGGTCAATTTATCAAATGTTTTATCGAGAACATCCTTGATGTTCTCTATGAATTGCTTAACTCCCGTATGTGATGCTCCGTGGTCGATTCCTTGAATCATCCTGGGCATCCATCCATAATTGGATTCGAACGGAGAGTAGCCAGTGGATTCACTGACTGCTGAGTTCATAGCGAACTCAACCATTGGCAATTGTGACTTCCAGTTGTCCTGGTAGTCATTTACCAATGACCTCAGTATCTGGGACATTGTTTGGATAGCTCTTTCGGAAGAGCCATCAGTTTGAGGGTGATAGGACGACGACATGAGCAGTCTTTGTCCTAGGATTTTGCTAAGTTCACTCCAGAACATAGAGGTGAACTTCGTATCTCTGTCAGATACGACAGACTCTGGTATACCATGGAGTCTAACAATTTCTTTAACGAATAGTTCAGCTATTTCTTTAGCCGATGCATTTGTTCTAGTAGGGAGTAGGTGAACCATGGCGGTCATCCTACAAATAGCTAGAAGGACATAATCAGATCCTTCTATTTCAGTGAACGGACCAACAAAGTCCATTCCTATGCTTTCCCAAGGTCTCGACGGAATAGGCATCGTATGAAGCCATCCTGGGGTCTTCTGCCTCAAGACCTTCGTTGTTTGGCATTTTCCACAGGACTTGCAGAAATCCTCCACATCTGTGGCGATATTAGGCCACCAGAACCAACGCCGGGTATATCCTAGCGTTCTTTGTGTTCCGAGATGGCCCAACGTGATGTGGCAGGTGTCAATGATGACACCTCAAATACTCTTCCCTTCGAGTAGTCCATTCGGTACACAGACTACTCTTTGTCCGATCCTATTGGTAGTCCATAGGATCCCTTTCTTTAGATCGAATCTTTCGTATCGATCTACATTCTTCCAAATTTCTGTGAAGAATTTATCATTTATGTATTCCTTAGGAATACATTTCAAGACGACTTTTAACGAATTGTAGTCTAGGTTGAGGCCTGGGACCTCGGTTGTTCCGACTTCCTTGTTGGAAGTTAGCTCTTTCGACTCGATTTCTTGAGTCTCTAGTTCATCTTGAATTGGAATGTCCTCTGATTCAATAATTGCTAAACGGGCATGAGACTGAGTTAATTCGTCTCGCCTGTTTAAGGAGAGATCTTCTCCTTCCGGGTCTAATCTTGAGTCAGCGTTAACATACGCAGCAACATCATGGACCTCATTTGGTCCATCATTTGTATAGTAACGCGATAAACTATCCGCTACTTTGTTTTTTCTCTCCCTTGAGATATTTCATCTCAAAGTTAAATCGAGATAGGTATTCCCACCATCTCATACGTCTTTGAGACCCGGTTTGAGTCTCTTTAAAGAAAGTTAACGCTTGGTGATCCGTAACTACTGTGAATCGGAGACCCAGCAGCTTGTCTTCCCAACATAATAGAGCTTCTAGGATCCCTAGTAGCTCTTGTTCCCAAGTGCAGTAGTTCATCTGCGCTGAGGTGAATTTGCGGGATATGAATCCTGCAGGCATGCAGGTATCCCAAGTAGGGCCTTGCCCATACCAGGCGCCTATTCCGCTAGCGGAGGCATCTGTAATAACCCAGATGGGAACATCTAGGTTTTTGTTTATCGGTTTACAGACTGGTGCTTTAGCTACCAATCTTTTCAGTCCACGGAAGCAGTTTTCGTGGTAGTCCGTCCAGACAAACTCCCAGTTATTGCTGCACATTCCCGTTAATGGAGCGGTTAACTCCGTGACATTTGGCAGGAATTGCAACAGGTATTGGATTACTCCGTTGAACCTGAGAACGTCTGTATAGTCTCTAGGCGTTCTCCAATTTAGGATCTTATCGATTTTAGAAGGATCGATATGAATTCCATTGTCGTCGATGATAAATCCAAGACAGTCCATTCTAGTGGATAGAATGTCTATCTTCTTAAGATTACGACTCAAATAGAGCTTGAGTTCGCGCAATCTATTGAAAGTCACCTCAAGGTGACTATTGTGCTCTTCCAACGTGTTGGAGTACACAAATATGTCATCTTGATAGCAGTGTAAGAAATCTGCTATCATATCGGCAAAGGAGACGTTCATGAGCCTTTGGAATGTTGGAGGTCCATTTTTATCTCCTTGTTGCATGACACGGCTGATCATGTTGCCGTATATTGTTGCAAATACTGAGCGCTGTTCATGCTCGGGCAAGATGCGGATTTGTTCATATGCATCTGAGAGGTTGATTTTAGTCCTAAATTGGGCTCTTGCTAGATCATTCCTGATCATTTCTTGGTCAGGCATCGGTGTAACATCCGCTAAGGTGTTGTCATTTCGTTGCCTCGCGTCAATGATGGTTCTTATCTTTCCGTCTCATTTGATTACAATTAAAAGAGGCGCCGATGAAGGAATGCTAGTCCTTTCCCACCATCCAGCCTCTAGATAGCGATCAACCTTCGCTTTGAGCTCATCTCTGAGTGGCTCTGGGCACTTAGGCACCCTGTGGTTTATTTTGAGATTCGGATTTATCAAAGGAATCTCATGATTTATTTCCCTTAAGGGCGGTAGATCTGGTTTCTCGGGAATAAATAAGTCTTGGATCTCTTCGATCCATTTTTGGCGCAATTTTAGACATTCCTCCATGGTGATGGAGGTAGTACCTTCTGTGCATGCGCCAGCTAGCCTTTGAAGGTTGACGTCCTCTAGTCAATGAGAACATTTGTCAGGCTTGGATCTGCCCTTCATGTTCTCTTTAAATTCTATGGGCTCTTTGAAGGACCCTTTAGTAGGCGGCATTGCGCTGCCTGATCCCTCCCCCACCTTACCAAGAGGAATTGAAAATTCCCCTTCTTGTACTGGGAACCATTTGTCTCCCAGCTTGAAAGAACCGCTGCCCGCATAATTAAGCAGCACGTTATGTTCTTTTAGGAACGGTGTTCCTAGTATGACCTGATATCTATCCAGGTTCACAATATCAAAGTAGTGATTTTGTTTCAAATCGCCTACTCTTAGTTCAGCTCTTGCTCCGTAATTTATAGCGGATCTCGAGCCTGAAGTTGCCATCTGCAACTTAACAGGTTTCTTAAGTTGGAACATGTCCAACTTATTGACAGTAGCGAAATTCGCTGATATCATATCCAGTGTGCTTCCACCGTCAAGAAGTACATGCGCCTTTTGTCCATTGATGCGCATGTAACCTTCTATTACACCCAAGCGTCTAAAATCGCGCTTAGGGCCATCCTCGATGCGATTTTGAGCCACATCCTTTGTCGATCTGAGTCGATATGCGACTTGGTCGACCGACTCTGTTACTTTAGAGGATTTCAGACAATCCTCAGGTTCTTCCTCTAGAAGTCGCATAACCGCTACCTCTAAAGTAATATCAGGTTTGGAAGAGAGTTCTATTGAATTCTCTTTCTTAAGGTCCATCTCCTCCTGAGTGAAACCTTTCGATAATGACCAATCCATTAAGTTGGTCCTATCATTTCCAGACTCATGCTCCGAGTCTGTCGGTTCTTCTAATCTGGTGCAAGCGCACCAGTCCTCTAGAGATAACTCATCATTATCTCCATCATCTTCTGAGGCATCTCCCTGTTGTGCCTCGTGTGCTTCTTCAGCGGAGGCATATCGCTCTTCTGCGTCAGAAAGTTCTTCGGCTTCTGCAGCATTTACAGTGCCGTCTTTAAGCTCTCCGTCATCAAGAACTTCAGTGTTAGCAGATTTCTTAAATCTGCTGTTTTTCTTTGGGCAGTTGGGGCTAGTATGCCCTTTCTGCTTGCAAAAATAACACTCGATAGATTTCGAGTCGTTATTGTTGGTTTTATTAAAGGCACCCTTCTCAGGAGCCTTGTAACTTGTCTGTTTCTTAGACGAGTCTTTAGACGTCGATGGTTTCCCCAACGTCTTCATTGTTGAGCGCTTTTGTCGGTCGCGCTCCTCCCAAGTTTCATAGAGATAAGCCTCCTCTATAAACTTAGCTGCTTCGAAAATAGCACTTAGATTGCTATTTTCAGGGTTGTAGCCGTGTCTCACAACCTTGGTTGAGATTTCTGGCTTCAAGGCGCTGAGAAATCTCCTCGCCATATCATATTCAGAAGGTATCTGAATCATCTGTTGGCTCAGACGCTCCAAATCCTTCTTTAATTCGGTTACTGACCGTCCCTTCTGGGAGAGACGGTCAAATTTCATAGCAGCGTCTCGTGAAGAGGCGTCCCTAACGAAATATCTCTTGAGGGCTACCATAGAGTCCTCAAAATTCCAACTGCGATCAGTATTAGAGTTGATCGTATGTTGATACCATTTTAGGGCTTTCCCTTTCAGGATCTGCCCTAGGAAGGTGACTCTAAATAAATCAGCTTCCGGTTTCAGCAGCGAGTAGATGCTGAAGAAATTGAGGAGTTGCCTCTCCAATTTGAGGAACTCGTCGATGGTTTCTCCTCCTTCATATTCAGGAGGAGATAGTTTAACCCTGAGTTTACCGAGGTTAATCGGTTCAAGAGAAGAGTTGTATGCCGATTCCGCATCTCTTATTTCTTTACGGACCATCTTGTCCGTTCTTTCAGAAGTCTTGTCTGAATGTGTTAGAGGATTTGCTGTTAGCGATCCTCTACCCAAATTGCTAATGGAGAAACTCGGTCTCGGGCCTCTCCAAGTCTCCCTTTGTCTGTGAGGAAGGTTTGAACTCTCCTCTCTGATATCTGAGACCTCCTCTCTGAACCTCGTTCGTTGGGGTGGCGCGGTTATTTCTGGGCTAGAACGTCCGTCGTTGCTAGTCCGTTTGACAGGAACTGCATTAGATCCTGTCAAAAATTGAGGTCTCTCGAGAGCCTCCTGAATCCGAACCGGTCTCTGGAACGGATTCATTCTGTGAAACAGAGTTTCAGGAGATACTCCATTTCGTATTTCGACAATGACCAAGTTTCTGGCACTCGCGGTCATTCTCATTTCGTAATTGAACGAAGTTTCATTCATTCCTTGCCTATTGGCAATGTCAGATGATTTTGATATCATCTCTTGCTTCTTGAGGCTGACTAAAACCTCAAGCTGCGAATCGCTTATAGGTAGACTTTTGTCCTGCCTATTATCACGAGACAATCTCGTTTCCGGGACAGTCTCAACAGCAGGTTCTCCCTCGCTGATATAGTCAAGAGCAGAGTCTTGACTAGCAGATTGGTAACCGAAGTTTTTGCTATAATTTGATCTGGCTCGCTCACGTGAGTCAGAACGCCCTCGGTGATGTCGAGGTGAATCGCTTCGCCTCTCAAGAAGCATTGCGATATGTTCTAGGAGATTATTAGTCTCCTTCGTTTTCTCTTCCAATTTCTGGAAGTTATGGGAAAGGCTCACATGGTTTATGGCCATGAGCCTTTCTAGGTCCTTTTGCCCTTGGACCAGTTGTCCTAGGACTTCTATGGTTTTGGGCTGCGATACCGCAATGGTGTGCGACCCTTGTCCCTCCGTTTCGGTGGGCCGAGATAGTCTGGTCAAATTGGCCAGATCCTCTCTAATAGAGTCTTTGTCGACTCTTTCAGATTCAAAATTCAACGGAGAGATTGAATCTTCAACCTCTCTTTCATCATCAGATTCTTCTCTGATGTCCTGAAACTTGACCGTTCTTGGGTCGGGTTTCGTAGTGGTTCCAAAGCGCTTGGCCAAGGTATCACTGAATAAATCATCAGTGATAGAGGTAGCAGGTACCTCTAGTTGCTTGGGAGCCGATCCAGTTCCCTTTGGTAGTACCGTCGGCTCTCTGCTCAATGGCGGTCGTTGTTTCCCCGTTTGGGGCTTTACACGGTCGACGTGTTGATGCGCCTTGGGCGCCATTCTTGCGGCCGTTGGAGATCGATTTAAATCGATCTCTGTGCTTGTTGTTTTAACCACCGCTGAATAGGGTGGTTTCTTTGGTGACTGCGCTGTTCTCGGTAACAGTCGAGTCGGTGAGGTTCCTTTGGGAGCCTCCGTGGTTCTTGTGTAGCGCTAGTGCAAAAGAAAAAGTAAAAACTAATTACATAATTATTTTGACGCGCGACAAAAGGTCTGCGTGTCCAAACATTGCAATATTATATATACATATTGATGCGTATACATACGCATCAGCACGAATAAGAAATCAGACGACGAGGGCGAGGCTCTCCCTAAGACGAAGTAGAGCCCTTACAAGAACCCTTGTCCAGTGATTGGGAACAGACCGAGACTCTGTTTGTCGCTGTAGACTTGGGCGCTGAACGACGTTGTGGACATCGACCGTAACACTGTATTTGGTAATGAGGAATCAAGCACAGGTTTTGCCGCCCTGCCGTGTGTTACAATATGGATGTTTTTCAGTATTTTTCTTTATTTTATTCAGAGGCCTACGGACGTATAACAAGACGCGAGCATATGGCACAGGACCCCTATCCAGATATGGCAGGAGGATTATATAACCCAGGGTGGCTATACGATCAAGGCTATTAGGGGATATTGGGTGAAGCAGTGTTTGCGGGAGGGGACCAGGAGTCTGGGTAAGTCCGGACAGGTCTGGGAGATGGGTCTGGGTCTTGTTGCTGCATGTGCATAGCCTTAGCGGCTGTGCAGACTGTGCGCACAGACCAGCGACTCAGGTATATAAGGTGTGCATTCTGTAGGTAGGAGTCCTTAAGACTCTAGATTGTTTCCTCCTTGTAGGTCACAGACTATTGTGTCTTAAGCTTCGTCTCTATATCATTCTCTTCTCTGAAGCCTGTGATTGTGTATAAGGATTAGTCCTAACATAATCTAGAGTCTTCAACATCACACCCTTTGTTGTTGGTCATAGCGCAGAGCAGGTCTTGCTCGTCGTTGCGGACAGTGACAAAGAGAGTTTAGTTTTCGACAAACCATCTGACTCTGTACATGTTACAGCACATGTCTACAGACAGCCTTGAGGAATCTAGGCCACGTTGACTTCGACAACAGATAGCCTCATCTTACCGTTGTAAGGTGACTATGGCCAATTGGCTACTGGCGATAAAACAATACTAGATGAGAGCTTGGAGCGTGCTGTAGTTGACCGGGCAGGGTCTTGCAGGCACCAGCACTAGTATTGCAGAAAAGGGGGCGGAACCCTCGAAGACAATCCATTTGTGTGTTGTGTATCAAGGAGATACAGTCTGAGAATACCAATTACGTATCGGATCTATTGATCTGAGCATGAGGACATCTCAGTGAAAACCCAGGCACCACACATCTGGGTCATTTGATGGAACAAAATCGAACATTCGAGTGTGGGTGCGTTATTGACCGCATCGGACAGTGGTGGTATTAGGAAGTACTACTACATCCCTCTACTTGAGGCATCATTGGAATCGCGGATCTACAAAGATCAAAACACAAACTGGAATGGCAGGGCTATTCAATTTCGTACTACCAAGGGCTGGCATGACCCTTGTTCAGATCGGGAAAGTATTCTCAATTGAATGGGCGCAGGGATGCGCAGTAGAGAAATCATCCAAATCAGTACAAGTCCAGACCGACAACCGGCAACGCAATGCTCATGTGAGAGCATGGAGGCTCTGGGTTAAAGAGCAGAGCCATCTTCAAAAGGAAATGAAACGTCAAGAGAAGTTAGCGGCATGGCGTGTGGCGGAAGCGGCCATCAAGGAACAGGAAGACGTGTGGCAGGAGTTACTAAAAATACACCACAAACAATTAATGCAAAAGCGCCAGTTCAAGGAACTGGAACAGCAGATTGCCAGAGAAAGGAAAACTCTGGAAGATGTTTTAAACCAGCTAGAGCCTGGATTGGCTGTATGAGAGGCATTATTCAATACGCCTTCCTATATCAAACTGCTGTTGATTAGTTTCAATGTCTACACATTGAAACATGATGGCCTGGTGTTGACAGCAAAGGAACAAAACCGGTTAATGCATGCCCTAAATGGAAATATCATGAACGCAGGATGAGTCATGAGAAATGAAAGGCAACTCCAGAATGAGGAAAGACTCTGAGGAGAAAGATACGATTCATATCTTTCTGCATATATTCAATGGAGGTTGCCAAGGAACCACACACTGCCCCGCATATCCCAGTATGGGGAAGACGAAATTTTCACACTGCCAGATCATGATTACTTCCTGTCCAAACTAGGAGAGGATGTTGAGTTCACACAATGCTGGGTCCAGGGAGTTTCAAAGGAGAAACCGGTGTTACCCAGGTCCTACACGATGGCTATTCCTAAAACGGCACCATGGAAGGTGAACGGATATTGTTACCTATATCTGTTCAAAAGGGAATTCCATAATCAATTCCATTGGCCGGAATGGCCTACATTGGAACAAATTCTTTCATGGGAGCCGGAACTGCGAGATTACTCTGCCGTATTTGGATTACAGGATAATGTAAAACTGGACAAGTTCCATGTACTGGAATGGGCGGAATTAAGTCTCAAGAAGGATGAGATTTATACTTGGAAAGATCTGGAACACCTGGAGTGGCATGGGAAATTTAACAAGCGAGCTAGATTTGGAGGACAAGGGAAGTCAAAGAAACCAAGATCCAAATCACCTGCAACCATATCCTCGTTTGTGCAAGGAGTGTCAAAAAACCCATCTGTTCGATCTCTGCCTGAATTAGGACAGGTCACAGTTAAGAAATCCTACTCCCAAGCCATCATCAGTGCATTCGGGCCAAGTAAAGCATTGACCAGAACTCAGGGAGCCGACTGGACTTGGAATGGAGGATCCATTGCCAATCCTTTGGACTGGATGAAAGAGGATCTCAATGCACCCAGTTCATCTAATATAGAGGCACGAAAACAGGAAATCGATAACTGGAGGTGGGAAATTAAGAAAGACATTTCCACTCCATACCTGTATCCAAAACCCCGATACAATAGACATATGCTCCATCTGGACGTCCTGGGATTCTGTTATTTGTTCCTGATCAAAGCACAATATTGGGACGAATATAACTGGCCAGCATATCCACAGATTCATGAGGTAATATCCTGGGATCCTAATTTATGAAATGAACGAATCAGGATTTCAATTCGTCAAACCCATGGTCTGGAACATTGTTATCACATCAATAAGCAAATGAATGGGTATGATGGATGGGCACACCTGGATCTAATGAACAGGTCCGGCTCAGGACATAAACAGCTTGGGGCTTTCCAGTTTACCGCTGACATGCTCAACAATATGTATAATGCACTAACTGGATGGCGAACCGTATGGCAGGAGGACATGGAACTTCCAGCCCTGCAAGGCGCCACCGCAGCGCAGATCGTGGCTCAGGAGGACATCATCCAGAGGCAGCAAATGCAGCGAGAAGAGACCATCACAGCGATTGGACAAGTAGTGGCCAGAATAGTAAACAAGTATCGACAAGCTAACCCCATACCACCACCCGCTCCTCTTACTAAAGCTGAGATGCCGGACTACTATGAAGGAGATCCCTGCATGGTAGATGGATGGTTAAGGCAGATGAGAACATATTTTACGTTGGCACGAGAAACCCAGCTGGATCAGAAGATCTCAATTTGCTTGTACTGAATTTGAAAGGGAAAAGATAATTGGGCAGGAGATTGGGCAGGAGTTAAGCTCAAGGCAGTCCAAGACATGGAGCAGGAATACCAGAATGAAGTAGTTAACTCCGGATGGCCAACCAACTTGTCATGGGTATCTCTCAACCAAGGTGTTATCGTAAATGACCACAAAATTCAATGACCCTTAAGGAATCAGTTCCCTTTCACTTCTTGGGAAGATTTTGCAACACAGATGCATGAATTCTTCATGTCAACTGAAACACAGGAAAAGGTGATGGATGCAATCTTAGCATTGAAGCAAGGAAATACAATGATCGAGGATCATGTGGTCAGGTTCAATGCATTGCTGCCATTGGTCAGTTGGGATAATAGGGCGCTGATCACGCTATTCAAACAAAACATCAACCCTGCACTAGGACGAGATCTGATTAGGCATGGGAATTTAGGTGATGATGCGACCCTTAAACAGATCCAGGATCGGGCAATAGAACTGGCAAGAGCTTATTGCAAAGCAACAGAAACATACGGACCAGATAGACAAAAAGGTGGGTACAAAGAGAAAACGGCTGCTAAGGATAGCAAACCGAACCAGTTCCAATATAGTACACCAACAATGTCCAAGGACCCGAATGCCATGGACGTGGATAAAAGTAAGAAACAAGTCACCAGGAGCTGTTGCAACTGTGGAAAAGAAGGACACTTCACACGCAAATGTCCAGAGCCCAGGAAACTGAGGTGGAAGGATAAAGGGAAGTGGAGAGCGAGAGAAGTTAAGATAGAGGAGCTCACTGAGGAGCAATGGAAAGAACTCGGAAAAGAGAAGGGTTTTGGCGAAAGCCAGTAGGCAAGCGCTCAGCGCTGCTGGCTGATGGAGTTTCGAAATCAAACAATGATTCCTGTGTAAATATAGAAGGATTGTTATATGAATATTCCTCTCATATTCATCGGATTTGAAACTTAAGTGTGAGTGCATAACCCAGAATCAAGCAGTGGACTCCTGCTTGGGTAATGAGACGGATATGGCAACAAGATGAAACTGTTGCTATAGATTGTTTGAAAGGATGGGTTCATGAGAAACGCTTATCTGAAGTAACACCGCAATTGCTGAAGGAACTAAACCAGCAGTCAGAATCAGAAGCAATATGGAATCTGACACAGCTACAACAACAAATTGTCAAAGCATCAGGAAAGCAAGAAATGAACCTAAAAGGAATCATAACCACTATGGACACAGGATCCACAATTCCTGTTTGTAAGGGCTCTACTTCGTCCTAGGGAGAGCCTCGCCCTCGTTTTTGATTTCTTGTTTCTTGACAATGTGTATTTATATGCATCGTTTCATACATATATATATATAGCAATGTTTGGATGTGCAGACCTTTAGTCGCACATCAAATAATTATGTAAGGACTTTTTTTTACTTTTCTTTTGCACTTGTGCTACACACCAATAAAATTTGGTTCAGTGTATGGTGCACCACAAGAAATAAGTATAAAACACTACAACGTTACACTTTTTTACACTACCAATAGGTAGTGTAGCACACAACCGGACAAGACGTCACTAGACAATGTTGTTCGGTCCCCCGAGGAAACCCTCGCACAAGTGGCAAGAGGACCTCTCGAACTCTCCTTCGAATACGAGGGAGAGTTCCCCAGTGATGGTGCCCCGCTCAGTGAGCCTGAGCATTCCGGGAGGCTACAAGCCTCTCAACAATCAACATGTCACCAAAAGAAGTGCTAGCACTTCTCAACCAAAGGCTCGGCTGACACCTTCCCCAAGCAGCCGAAGAACCACAGAGGCTCCCAAAGGAACCTCACCAACTCGACTGTTACTGAGAACAGTGCAGTCACCAAAGAAACCACCCTATTCAGCAGTGGTTAAAACAACCAGCACTGAGATCGATTTAAATAGATCTCCAGCAGCCACAAGAATTGTGCCCAAGGCGCATCAACACATCGACCGTGTAAAGCCCCAAACGGGGAAACAACGACCACCGTTGAGCAGAGAGCTGACGGTACTACCAAAGGGAACCGGATCGGCTCCCAAGCAACTAGAGGTACCTGCTACCTCTATCACTGATGATTTATTCAGTGACACCTTGGCCAAGCGCTTTGGAACCACTACGAAACCTGACCCAAGAGCGGTCAAGTTTCAGGACATCAGAGAAGAATCTGATGATGAACGAGAGGTTGAAGATTCAATCTCTCCATTGAATTTTGAATCTGAAAGAGTCGACAAAGACTCTATTAGAGAGGATCTGGCCAATTTGACCAGACTATCTCAGCCCATAGAAATGGAGAGACAAGGGTCACACAAACCATAGAAGTCCTAGGACAACTGGTCCAAGGGCAAAAGAACCTAGAAAGGCTCATGGCCAGAAACCATGTGAGCCTTTCCCATAACTTCCAGAAATTGGAAGAGAAAACAAAGGAGACTAATAATCTCCTAGAACATATTGCAATGCTTCTTGAGAAGCAAAGCAATTCACCTCGACATCACCGAGGGCGTTCTGACTCACGCGAGCAAGCCAGATCAAATTATAGCAAAAACTTCGGTTACCAATCTGCTAGTCAAGACTCTGCTCTTGACTATATCAGCGAGGGAGAACCTGCTGCTGAGACTGTCCCGGAAACGAGACTGTCTTGTGATAATAGGCAGGACAAAAGTCTACCTATAAGCAATTCGCAGCTTGAGGTTCTAGCTGGCCCCAAGAAGCAAGAGATGATATCAAAATCATCTGACATTGCCAATAGGCAAGGAATGAATGAAACTTCGTTCAATTACGAAATGAGAATGACCACGAGTGCTAGAAACTTGGTCATTGTTGAAATACAAAATGGAGTATCTCCTGAAACTCTGTTTCACAGAATGAATCCGTTCCAGAGACCGGTTTGGATTCAGGAGGCTCTCGAGAGACCTTGATTTTTGACAGGATCTAACACAGTTCCTGTCAAATGGACTAGCAACGATGGACATTCTAGCCCAGAAATAACCACGCCCCCCCAATGAACGAGGTTCAGAGAGGAGGTCTCAGATATCAGAGAGGAGAGTTCAAACCTTCCTCACAGACAAAGGGAGACTTGGAGAGGCCCGAGACCGAGTTTCTCCATTAGCAATTTGGGCAGAGGATCGCTAACAGCAAATCCTCTAACACATTCAGACAAGACTTCTGAAAGAACGGACAAGATGGTCCGTAAAGAAATAAGAGATGCGGAATCGGCATACAACTCTTCTCTTGAACCAATTAACCTTGGTAAACTTGGGGTTAAACTATCCCCTCCTGAATATGAAGGAGGAGAAACCATTGACAAGTTCCTCAAATTGGAGAGGCAACTCCTCAATTTCTTCAGCATCTACTCGCTGCTGAAACTGGAAGCTGATTTATTTAGAGTCACCTTCCTAGGGCAGATCCTGAAAGGGAAAGCCCTAAAATGGTATCAACATACAATCAACTCTAATACTGATTGCAGTTGGAATTTTGAGGACTCTATGGTAGCCCTCAAGAGATATTTCATTAGGGACGCCTCTTCACAAGATGCTGCTATGAAATTTGACCATCTCTCCCAGAAGGGATGGTCAGTAACTGAATTAAAGAAGGATTTGGAACGTCTGAGCCAACAGATGATTCAGATACCTTCTGAATATGATATGGCGAGGAGATTTCTCAGCACCTTGAAGCCAGAAATCTCAACCAAGGTTGTGAGACACGGCTACAACCCTGAAAATAGCAATCTAAGTGCTATTTTTGAAGCAGCTAAGTTTATAGAGGAGGCTTATCTCTATGAAACTTGGGAGGAGTGCGACCAACAAAAGCACTCAACAACGAAGACGTTGGGGAAACCATTGACGTCTAAAGACTCGTCTAAGAAACAGACGAGTTACAAGGCTCCTAAGAAGGGTGCCTTTAATAAAACCAACAATAATGACTCGAAATCTATCGAGTGTTATTTTTGCAAGCAGAAAGGGCATACTAGCCCCAACTGCCCAAAGAAAAACAGCAGATTTAAGAAATCTGCTAACACTGAAGTTCTTGATGATGGAGAGCTTAATGACGGCACTGCAAATGCTGCAGAAGCCAAAGAACTTTCTGACGCAGAAGAGCGATATGCCTCTGCTGAAGAAGCACACGAGGCACAACAGGGAGATGCCTCAGAAGATGATGGAGATAATGATGAGTTATCTCTGGAGGACTGGTGTGCTTGCACCAGATTAGAAGAACCGACAGACTCGGAGCATGAGTCTGGAAACGATAGGACCAACTTAATGGATTGGTCATTATCGAAAGGTTTCACTCAGGAGGAGATGGACCTTATGAAAGAGGATTCAATAGAACTCTCTCCCAAACCTGATATTACTTTAGAGGTAGTGGTTATGCAACTTCTAGAGGAAGAATCTGAGGATTGTCTGAAATCCTCTAAAGTAACAAAGTCGGTCGACCAAGTTGCATATCGACTCAGATTGACAAAGGATGTGGCTCAAAACCGCATCGAGGATGGCCCTAAGCGTGATTTTAGACGCTTGGGTGTAATAGAAGGTTACATGCACATCAATGGACAAAAGGCGCATGTACTTCTTGACGGTGGAAGCATGCTGGATATGATATCAGCGAATTTCGCTACCGTCAATAAGTTGGACATGTTCCAACTTAAGAAACCTGTTAAGTTGCAGATGGCAACTTCAGGCTCAAGATCCACTATAAATTACGGAGCAAGAGCCGAACTAAGAGTAGGCGATTTGAAACAAAATCACTACTTTGATATTGTGAACCTGGATAGATATCAGGTTATACTAGGAACACCATTCCTAAAAGAACACAACATGCTGCTTAATTATGTGGGCAGCAGTTCTTTCAAGCTGGGAGACAAATGGTTCCCAGTATGAAAAGGGGAATTTTCAATTCCTCTTGGTAAGGTGGGGGAGGGATCAGGCAGTGCAATGCCACCTACTAAAGGGTCCTTCAAAGAACCCATAGAATTTAAAGAGAACATGAAGGGCAGATCCAAGCCTGACAAACGTTCTCATTGACTAGAGGACGTCAACCTTCAAAGGCTAGCTGGCGCGCACACAGAAGGTACTACCTCCATCACCATGGAGGAATGTCTAAAATTGCACCAAAAATGGATCGAAGAGATCCAAGGCTTATTTATTCCCGAGAAACCAGATCTACCGCCCTTAAGGGAAATAAATCATGAGATTCCTTTGATAAATCTGAATCTCAAAATAAACCACAGGGCGCCTAAGTGCCCAGAGCCGCTCAGAGATGAGCTCAAAGCGAAGGTTGATCGCTATCTAGAGGCTGGATGGTGGGAAAGGACTAGCCTTCCTTCATTGGCGCCTCTTTTAATTGTAATCAAACGAGACGGAAAGATAAGAACCGTCATTGACGCAAGGCAACAAAATGACAACACCTTAGTGGATGTTACACTGATGCCTGACCAAGAAACGATCAGGAATGATCTAGCAAGAGCCCAATTTAGGACAAAAATCGACCTCTCAGATGCATATGAACAAATCCGCATCTTGCCCGAGCATGAACAGTGCTTGGTATTTGCAACAATATATGGCAATATGATCAGCCGTGTCATGCAACAAGGAGATAAAAATGGACCTCCAATGTTCCAAAGGCTCATGAACGTCTCCTTTGCTGATATGATAGCAGATTTCTTACACTGCTATCAAGATGACATATTCATGTACTCCAACATGTTGGAAGAGCACAATAGTCACCTTGAGGTGACTTTCAATAAATTGCGTGAACTCAAGCTCTATTTGAGTTGCAATCTTAAGAAGATAGACATTCTATCCACTAGAATGGACTGTCTTGGATTCATCATTGACGACAATGGAATTCATATTGATCCTTCTAAAATCGATAAGATCCTAAATTGGAGAACACCTAGAGACTATACAGACGTTCTCAGGTTCAACGGAGTAATCCAATACCTGTCACAATTCCTGCCAAATGTCATGGAGTTAACCGCTCCTTTAACGGGAATGTGCAGCAATAACTGGGAGTTTGTCTGGACGGACTACCATGAGAATTGCTTCTGTAGACTTAAAAGACTGGTTGCTAAGGCACCAGTCTGTAAACTGATAAATAAAAACCTAGATGTTCCCATCTGGGTTATTACAGATGCCTCCACTAGTGGAATAAATGCCTGGTATGGGCAAGGCCCTACTTGGGACACCTGCATGCCTGCAGGATTTATATCCCGCAAATTCACCTCAGCGCAGATGAACTACTGTACTTGGGAAAAAGAGCTACTAGGGATCCTAGAAGCTCTATTGCGTTGGGAAGACAAGCTGCTAGGTCTCCGGTTCACAGTAGTGATGGACCACCAAGCACTGACTTTCTTCAAACCAGGTCTCAAAGACGTATGAGATGGTGGGAATACCTATCTCGATTTAACTTTGAGATGAAATATCTCAAGGGAGAGAAAAACAAAGTAGCGGATAGTTTATTGCACTACTATACAAATGACAGACCAAATGAGGTCCATGATGTTGCAGCATACGTTAATGCTGACTCGAGATTAGACCCGGAAGGAGAAGATCTCCCCTTAAACAGGCGAGACAAATTAACTCAGTCTCATGCCCATCTAGCAATTATTGAATTGGAGGACAACCTGTTACGGTCGATGTCCACAACGTCGTTCAGCGCCCAAGTCTACAGCAACAAACAGAGTCTCGGTCTGTTCCCAATCACTGGACAAGGGTTCTAGGCACTAAGTCTGATGACGACAAAGGCTAGGGAGAGAGCATTCAAGTTATGGATAAGATTTGACTAAGTTGGAACTAAAGAACTACGGTACATGCGAGGGGTTTATATACGTTGAGAGAACAATAGAAACTAAAGGGGAAAGAGCATAGCTATCTGAGAAAGGAAAGGTGAAGGCAGCTATAAAAGGAGATAATGTCCAAGTGTAACTATGGGTTTGTAATGAATAAGTGTAGTCCGTTAACAAAGGGAAAAGAGAACTGTAACATTACCCCCTTTGTATGTTAGAAGTCACCAACTTCTACCAGCCAGAAGTCATCCAGCCATGGTCCGTTCTAGACTCAGCCCATTTGACAGCATTGTCCAATTCTTTTGTCGAGGTTTCCACCTTCCACTTGAGCGCTTCAGCGGCGCAATGCAGATTCTGAGCATTGCGCAAAAATGAATTGCGTTCTTCATATGTCATTTCATGAGGGTCAATGGTGAGGGTGAGCGCGGCGAGGTTGTCAGTTGTGGAGGAGAGGTTAGTGATAGAACAGGTGGCGGCAGCAAGAGCGTCAGCGACGACGGTGAGCGTGGTGTTCCATTTGACGAACTGGGCGAAGTGGGGAAGGTGATGGTCATCTGGGTACACTTGGGGAAGGAGGTCCGCTGGGTGGATGTGAAGATCATCGTCCTCGAAGTGGACAATGGTGGTGTTTTCGATAAAGACCTCAAGGGGGAGGTCTGGGGTGGCAATGAAAGGTGAAAGGGCGGCGATGGTTTCATCAATGCGCCAGTGAGCGCAGGAGAGAAGGGTCAGGACGATGAAGTAGGCGGCGAGGGCAAAGAAAGTGAACATGGCTTCTCGGTGTGAGTTTTGGCGTTAGGTGATGATACTTGAAGAATTTATTCGTATTCCAGATCGCTGATTTCCATGTCGGAGTCTGAACTTTCTATGTCTAGTGGGTCTTTGATTGCAGGGTCAGTAAGGAGTTCTCGTTCTTCCATGATGAACCTGGTTAACAAATCTAGATGTTGGATTCCTGGTGTCATTGTTGGGGTGACTAAGAATCTTCTGATTCTTCTGATGATGTCCGCTATTACCTCTCCCAGTGCTGTAGACAAATATTGAAGATCATCAAGGATGTCTTCTATGAGGATGCGAGGCCTCCCTGGTATTCTGATTCTTCGGCTAATTAACCAAATTTGTGTGGTATTCTCCCGTATCTGTTTAGTGATCTCGTCCATCTGCTTATATTCTTCTGGACATAGCAGTCTTCCATGAGCGCTTTCATAAACGTTACTGTTTCTGATGGCTAGAATTTGGTAGGCAGGTGGATCGTTATTATAGGCAGGTAGATCGTCAGTTGAGAATTGTAGGTCATGGTATTTGGGAAGATAGTTCCAGAAGGCGTTGCAGGGGAATTCTGTTGTTCCTGAAGGGTTCTTTTGGTGTCGGTGATCAAGTCGAGGGATGCGGTAGTATCGTGTAACCAATGCCACCGTTCGGGTGAGTTTTCCCAATGGGTTCAGTGCTCTACGAGCATGTCAGAAGGGGAGGTATTGTATGCGGGTGTAGATGGTCTTTTCTTTAAGAGCTATAGTGTATCGAGAGAGTGTTGAGCAGTTCCGTTTTGTGTAGTGGTAATTTTGTTTCAAGACGTGGCGGTTTCTGTATCGAGTCATGGTTCAGAGGTGTTGGCGTTGTTGGTATTCTGATAGGATATCAGTGGTGTTTGCAAGATTGCGAGCAGGTTCCCAAGAATTATCGTTTGATCCGTAGCCTTTCCATTTAACTAGGTAATGGTAGCCTGCGCTTCGCTTTCTGTGAGCTAGAATTGCCTCTACCTCGAATTCCTCTTGTCCATTTACGAGATCAGGGGGTGGTTTCACATAATTCGGGCCATGCACAGTCGTTTCTCTATACGGGGTGAGGAGTGACGTGTGAAACACAGGGTGAATGCGCCATTGCTTTGGGAGTTTCAATTTGTACGTTACTGGTCCCATTACTTGTTCGATTTCAAAGGGTCCTTCTCGTTTTGGTGCTAGCTTTCTAGACTGATATGGTATGTGAAGATTTCGGTTCTCAAGCCACACTTTGGTGCCTTTTTCAAATCGCATTGCTTTGTCCTTGCGTTGTCTTGCCACTAGTTGTCTTGCTAGTTCATGTGCTGCTAGCGCTTCTTCTCTGGCTTTCCTTAGAAACTGAAGGCGTTCCTCTGCTGCTGGTGTGGTCATTCGTGTAGTAGCTGTGGGAAGCGCAACAGGGTCCGTCCCATACATTAGTCTGAATGGGGAAGTTTTGATTGTGTCATGATGTCGGTTATTGTGAGCAAACTCAGCTATTGGGAGAAGCGGTTTCCATAGATGTGGCTCATTGGAGCAGAACATTCGGAGATAGACTTCCAGTTCCTGGTTGACTCGTTCTGTTTCTCTGTCGGTTTGGGGATGATAGGCTGTGCTCATTCTATGATCAATTCCTAGTGCTTTCCGTATTTCCTGAAATACTTTTGCGGAGAACTGTGGTCCTCGATCCGAGATTAAAATGTCAGGTAGGCCAAATTGTTTGAAAATTTCAGAGATGTAAAGTTCTGCTGTGCCTAGCGCGTCGATTGTCTTTTTGCAGGGTGTGAAAATTACCCCCTTTGTAAGACCATGGTCCACCGTGACCAGGATTGAGTCAAAGCCATCGGAAAGGGGTAGATCAGTGATGAAATCAAGGGTTACTTGCTGAAAGGGGCGGGTTGCTTTTGACGGAATCGGGTGAAGGGCTGGTACGTTTGGGTGTGTGTTAATCTTCATCTGCTGACAGAGGGCACATCCTTCTATCCATTCCCTGACATGTTTGAACATCCCGGGCCACCAGTAGTCACGCTTAAGGAGTTCAAGGGTCTTTAATCATCCAGGGTGGCCTGATGATCGTGCCTCATGTATTTATTTAATCAATTTGGTTCGTAACCCGTCTTGGTCAGGGATGTAGGTCTTTCCGAGATAGTGAACAATGCCATTGGTATAAGACCAATCTTGTATGTTCGATTTGATCGGTGGAGCGCGGTGCGTGGTGATAACCTCAATTAGAATACGTCCGAAATCGTCCTTTGACATTGCTTTCTGAATTTCTGTGACTAGATCTTCTGCAATAAGATGAATAAAATGATCCTCTGGTAGGACTACAATGTCTTCTTGTAATTCACTGTTTCCCATATGATCAGGGCGTCGGGATAAGGCATCCGCTTCAAACATTTTTGTGCCAGGGACGTGCTCAATACGTAGGTCAAATTCTGATAATAGGGATGACCATCTAGCTTGTCTGGGCGTTAAGCGTTGGGCAGTTTGATAGTAGGATAGATTCTTGTGGTCGCAATGAACTATAGTGGTGTGGGGTGATCCGTGTAGTAAATGTCACCAGGTCATCAATCCTTTGATAATTGCCAAGAGTTCTCAATCGTAGATCTGATAATTCTGTTCCGTTTGTGTTAATGCATGTGAGATAAATCCGCAGGGATGTAGAGATCCTGTTTCATCTGCTTGTTTCAAGATTGCTCCTATTGCCTTATTTGATGCATCGGTTTGAAGGATAAAGGGTTGAGTAGGATCTGGCATTAATAATACCGGCATAGATGCAAATCGTTTCTTCAGGATTTCAAAAGTGTTGTTCTGTTCAGTAGTCCAGTCAAATGGTTCTATTTTCTTAGTGAGGTCAGTAAGTGGTTTAGCGATGGCAGCAAAATTCCCAATGAAACGTCGGTAAAAGTTCCCAAATCCGAGGAATGATCGGACTTGTTTGACTGTGGTAGGAACTGGCCAATCAGCAATCCCTGCTAACTTTATTGGGTCCATCTGAATGCGTCCAGGGGTAATGATCATTCCTAGGAATTCGACTTCCTGCGTGGCGAACTTGCACTTTTCAAGTTTCAGGAATAGATTGTTGTCTTGTAACTGTTGTAAAATTTGTTTTGTCCGCTCCTCCAGCTGTTCTAGTGTTTTCGCACAGATTAACATGTCGTCCATGTAAATGATCAGCCATCCTTCATTGATCATGTCCCTAAAGTACTTGTTCATCATAGTTTGAAAGGTTGATGGCGAGTTGCATAATCCAAAGAACATTACTGTTGGTTCGTAGAGCCCTTGATTGGTAATAAAGGCTGCTTTCCATTCGTCTCCCTTCTTGATTCGAACGTTGTTGTATCCCCATCAGAGGTCTAGTTTGGTAAAATACTTGGCACCTCGTAATTTAGTCATGAGATCGGAAACAAGGGGAAGGGGATATGCGTTTTTGACGGTCCATTCATTCAGGTATCAGTAATCCTGACAGGGTCGGAGTGCTCCACTTTCTTTTTTTGCTACAAAGAAGAATGGTGATGCTTGCAGTGATGTAGATGGTTTAATGTATCCTTTCTTGAGTTGTTCATCAATCCATTCGTCTAACAGTCCTTGTTCCTTGACCGATAGAGGGTAAAGTTTACTAGCTTTTGGGACAAAGCCCTCCTTTGTGTTGATTGCATGATCCCACAGTCGACTGGATGGGAAGCATTCTGATGCCTTCTTGTCAAAGATGGTGCGCCATTGCTCATATTCCGTCGGTAGAGTGGTGGATGGTTCATCTTTCTTTAACCTATGCTCTAATTCCTGTGATGCCAATGTTTTAACTCTAATCCAATAGTCATCCTCGCCCCATTGCTGGGAGTCAAGAGCTAGCTGCCAGATTGCTTTTGGCGACGTGTCCAGATCTCCAATTTTCAGAGATTTCTCTCGCCAGTTGATGATCGGGTTATTTTCTTCTAACCAGGGTATTCCTAGAATCATTTGTTGATCGCCTAGCTTAGTGATCCAGAACCAATTGATAAACTGCTGTCCCTCGATCATGTAGCATATTTTGGTTCGATGTGTGATCATTCCTTTCACATTTACTGTTCCATCTGCGTTTCTGACTTTGATTGGTTTCTTAAGTCGTTCTTTCCTGAGCTCTTTCACTGTTCCCTCATCTATGAAGTTTCCTTCTGCTCCACAATCGATTAGGGCAGATGTTCCAGCGGGTAAATTGGTCGATTTGATAGTTAACAAAATGTGCTTGTCATTGTTGGATAATACTATTACAGAATCAAGCGCTAACTGTTCAGATCTCGATGATAAGGAAGGGCCAACCACTGAGTGGCGCTTCCTAACTAAAAACCCTCGTTTTCGAATTCGTTTAAGAGGGCATTCTTCTCTTCAGTAGACATTGCTGAAAAGATTGCTCTAATTTTCTTTGCTGGTTCGTCTTCTTCCTTCTGTTGTTCCTCAGTGACAGAACAGACTGCCTTATTCTGATAAGAAGACCTGGATGAAGATGCATCGTTGCGTTTTGGGCAGTTCCTGGAGATGTGTCCCTGTGTTCCACATCTGAAACACTTGCCAGTCTTTCGGTATTCCTCCTTTTGATCATCTGTCAATCGGCTAGGAGTCGTGGTATTTATAGCTCTGATTGCTCCGGATCGATTGTTGTTTCGACTGAAACGTGTTCCAGATCCATCAGTGGTTCTCCTGTTCCCTTGTCCTGTCATGTCCCAAGCGTTATGGTGATCCTCAGCTTTATCATAGGCTTCTTGCATCGTCTTGATCTTCCTTTGGTCCTGTAAGATCATCCAAGCAAGTTCTAAGGGTAATCCTTTGACGAATGCCTGCAACTGAGCGGGTATTCCAGTGAGTCCAGAGGTTCCTATATCCATGTGAAATTTTCTGATGTATTCT
The DNA here is from genome assembly GCA_023014395.1 of Amanita rimosa. Taxonomy (NCBI): domain Eukaryota; kingdom Fungi; phylum Basidiomycota; class Agaricomycetes; order Agaricales; family Amanitaceae; genus Amanita; species Amanita rimosa. The sequence goes on from JAEBUO010000005.1 coordinate 845,580, forward strand.
GGGACTGAAATGCCGTTTCCAACTCTTAATTTGGATAGATTGTTCAGGGCTCGAAGGGCGCTGTTGACTTCTCCCCAGTCATTGATGAAACGTGTTTCAAATGCTTCATAGTTCCCCCATTTGAACGTGGCTGTGGTACTTCTGTTGTCATTTAATTCGCTTCGGATAATAGTTTTCCAGTCGTCTAGTTCTGGTCCCATGCATGCAAGCGCATATCTGACTTTCTTCTCATCTTTTCCTTCATAGTTCTGTTCGTTGAGGGTAAAATAGTCCTCAAGCTGTCCTAAAAATGACCTTGCTTCAATTCATTTGCCTGTAAAGGGTCGTATAGGCTGTGGTTTGATATCTCCTTTAGAGCTAGCGCTGGTTTCAGATGCCATTCTTGGTTCAGGAGTGATCGGTGGTTCGGGGTTAATTGGTGGTTCAGGGGTTGGTGTTCTGGTGATCGGTTTCAGTTCTGGAGTAGGGGTTCTACTGGGTTTCGGAGATGGGGGTGGTCCTTGTTTCGAGTAATCTGTATCAAATGGGTTTTCCTCAAGCTTGGCTTGTTCAATTCGTAGTAATTCCTCCCACTCTGCTAAAAGGCTAGCTGTGATTCCGTGTCGGTCGCTTCCACTGAAGAATTTCCTGTAGAGGGTCCTTCCTGGTTCGTTTTCTGGTTACGGTCAATGTCCACAACATCGTTCGGCACCCAAGTCTACAGCAACAAACAGAGTCTCGGTCTGTTCCCAATCACTGGACAAGGGTTCTAGGCACTAAGTCTGACGACGACAAAGGCTAGGGAGAGAGCGTTCAAGTTATGGATAAGATTCGACTAAGTTGGAACTAAAGAACTATGGTACATGCGAGGGGTTTATATACGTTGAGAGAACAATAGAAACTAAAGGGGAAAGAGCATAGCTATCTGAGAAAGGAAAGGTGAAGGCAGCTATAAAAGGAGATAATGTCCAAGCATAACTATGGGTTTGTAATGAATAAGTGTAGTCCGTTAACAAAGGGAAAAGAGAACTGTAACACAACCCAATTCAAGATAAATTAGAGACTCGAGAAATTGAGTCGAAAGAGTTAACTTCCAATAAGGAAGTTGGAACAACTGAGGTCCCAGGCCTCAATCTAGATGACAATTCACTAAAGGCCGTCTTGAAATGTATTCCTAAGGAATACATAAATGATAAATTCTTCGCAGAAATCTGGAAGAATGTAGATCAATATGATAGATTCGATCTAAAGAAAGGGATCCTATGGACTACCAATAGGATTGGGCAAAGAGTAGTCTGTGTGCCGAACGGACTACTTGAAGGGAAGAGCATCCGAGGTGTCATCATTGACACCTGCCACCTAACATTGGGTCATCTTGGAACACAAAGAACGCTAGGGTACGCCAGGCGTTGGTTCTGGTGGCCTAATATTGCCACAGATATCGAGGATTTTTGCAAATCCTGTGGAAAGTGTCAAATGACAAAGGTCTTGTGACAGAAAATGCCGGGATGGCTTCATACTATGCCTATTCCGTCAAGACCTTGGGAAAGCATAGGAATGGATTTTGTAGGTCCATTCACCGAAGTAGAAGGATCGGATTACGTCCTTCTTGTTATTTGTAGGATGACCACCATGGTTCACCTACTTCCTACTCGAACAAATGTATCGGCTAAGGGAATAGCTGAACTGTTTGTTAAAGAAATTGTCAGACTCCATGGTATACCGGAGTCTATCATATCTGATAGGGATATGAAGTTCACTTCAATGTTTTGGAATGAACTCAGCAAAATTCTGGGACAGCAATTATTAATGTTGTCGTCCTACCACCCTCAAACTGATGGCTCTTCAGAAAGAGCTATCCAAACAATGTCTCAGATATTGAGATCATTAGTAAATGACTACCAGGATAACTGGAAGTCACAATTACCACTGGTTGAGTTTGCAATGAACTCAGCAGCCAGCAAATCCACTGGCTACTCTCCGTTTGAATCCAATTACGGATGGATGCCCAGAATGATTCAAGGAATCGACCATGGAGCATCACATACAGGAGTAAAACAATTTGTAGAGAACATCAAGGATGTTCTCAATAAAACGTTTGATAAACTAACCGCTCAACACATGCGCCAAGCGGTAATGGCAAATAGACATTGCTGGGAAGGGCAAGCCTTTCACAAGGGAGATTTAGTCTTCCTCTCAATGGAAAACATCAATCTTCCAAATGGACAAGCTCAAAAGCTTTGTCCAAAATACATAGGACCCTATAAGGTTCTAGAAAAATTTCCAGAACAATCTACATACAAGATTGATCTACCACCGGACCTGAGGGCGAGACATATTCACAACGTCTTTCATGAAAAGGTCCTTAAACCTTACATCGAGAATAACTCGAACAAGTTTCCCAAGAGGGAAACTCAAATACATTATGACATTGGGAATGACCCTGAACAAGAATGGGTTGTCCAAGCGATAGAAGACCACTGATGGTCTCCTAAACTCCTTTTCAAGGTGCAATGGGAACTTGGAGATTCCACTTGGGAACCTCTGGAAGTCGTGGAAGAACTTGAAGCTCTAGATCAATGCCTAGAGCTTGAGGGTGTGGAAATGCCCTCAGATTTACGTCGCGAGTGAAAATGTGATGGTGGCAGTGAAACAGCCGATTGGCCAACCAGGTGCCCTGGGAATTGTTTTCAACTCCGAAATAAAATGCAAGAAAAATTCCCACACAACAATTCATTCAAATGACATGTCTGCAGACTGCCACAGTCGCTATGAACACCCAAGGAGAGAGGAACAGCACAATGAGTGTGACCACTCTCCTTGCATAGGAGAACCGAGCCAACCAGGCTCACGACAACCGAGGAGACCACCATCTCCTCAAGAAAACATGGATGCCACTGACATCCTTTTGAATTTAGTTCCGGACTGGGACATCCACCCAGTCGTCCACCTTCCCCTGCACCCAAAACAGTGTGGGGAATGTGCTCGTTTTTCTAGGCATGTCCTGGAAAATACACAAGGGGGCGCTCTAGCCCTCTTCATTGAAAAACAACGCAGGCACTGGGAGGAGGTCCTGCAAATAAAAAAGGAACTAGACCAGGCCTACGATGACGGTCTAAAGAGGGGTGAGAGAGGACTCCGAGAGCTCAAGGATGAGCTCGACGAGTACTATCAGAGAGTTGCAAGACTCTCAAAGGAAAAAGAGACTCTCGAAAAGAGAGTCAAAGAATTATCACAGAAGCTGAGGAGTGAAAACTCCTCTAGGTTGGCCCATGCCGGCAGGGAAGAGGCTCACCAGGGCAAACATCAGGGAAAGCGGAAACGCCAAAGCTCTCCCCCCAGAGATCACCGCCCCATAGCCCCATGCTGCCAAAAATCCCCCGCGCCTTTCGTTCCGGCCGAGGAGGACCGTCTACACGTTCCTCCTCCAACTCTTCCATCCTCGTCTGCCCCCTCCCTTTTGACAAAAGGAAAGGGAAAAAGGACCATGTATGAGATGGATTCGGACTTCGACAGCAAATGCAAAGTCAATGCAACAGCTCCTCCCCTGTCGGGTGATGAGGAGGAGCTCGAAACAGCGCTTGATGAATCCAGGCGCGAGCACACCTGACAACTTCACAGAGTCGAGGGAGAAGACCCTTCTTCCTCCTCTAGAATGATAGTAGATGAAGCTCCCCTCGTCTCAAGAATCAAGGGAGCCTCCCACAGGCTCCAGGAGAATGAAGACTGGGCAGTTTCCCCCGGGTTGTCAAAATTCTCCTCTAGGGGACCCAGCATCCTTTAGGCTCAACAAAGTCAGCAGACTTTACAAGTTGAGCAAATTCAGACATGTCCACATGGCTGTGAAAACTTATTGGGACGAGGACACTGCTCATCTGTGGGCAAAACAACCAGCCACTGGTAAGTGGTACTGGGAGAATGGGAAACCCATGCAGATGGCGAGAGAGGCATCTAAGGTGCCTCTTGATCAAAGATCCACTGCTCAACATTGGGCGGTGAGAGATGCTACAGCATCGGGATTCCTTCCCCTCAGCAACCTATCGAGGGAACCTGACGTTGAAGAGCTCGCTAGGAAGGGTGAGCTCCCTACCTCAATCCGGCAAGGAACAGACGGCCACTACAATGTCCTAGACGTTATGGTGTGGATGTTCCTCAAGATGACAGAGCCCCATCCGAGCAAAGGCACTGCCGCCTGGTTCTGGTGGTTGTCCTGCCATCTCTTTGAGAAACTGGGCTTATTTAAGAGCACTCTGGCTCAACTAAGGCTCGTGGAGGACAAAGGATGCTTAGTTGCATATGCCCTGTACTGGCTAGTCCACTCCGGCAAATACACGCTCAACAATGTAGTTACGCACTTTCACAAGTGAGGACTAACATCCAGGGACTGCAATTCCCTGTTCAGAGATTTCGCAAGAAATCATCTGGTGAGCATGGAACCACCACCAGAACCCACCTGGAGCAGGGTTTTCCTGGTGCCGAGGGTCTCAAGACCCTCCTTATCTCAAAGGAAGAAGGCCAAGGGGAAGAGGGGGAAACCTCTCTTTGAACGCCTTGAAAAAGGCTTAAAAATTGATTTGAGGACCAAACCCCCAGTCCTCCCATATGATGAGGGACCCCGGGCAGGGAACGCTCCAGACAACCTGGATGCAGCAGACGTCAAACAGCTCCCGAACTACAAGGAGCCACTGCATCATGACATGGATGTCGAAGGATTGCCCATGGGTCCAGCCTGAATCTCGAGGCTGTCACCTCGTCATTTTTTCCTAAGGAGAGCTACACCTTTCCTTATCTTTATTTCAGATTGCACCTTTGGTACAATCTTGCTGGGGAGGGTGTAAGGGCTCTACTTTGTCCTAGGGAGAGCCTTGCCCTCGTTTTTGATTTCTTGTTTCTTGACGATGCGTATTTATATGCATCGTTTCGTACATATATATATATAGCAATGTTTGGACGTGCAGACCTTTAGTCACATGTCAAATAATTATGTAAGGACTTTTTTTTACTTTTCTTTTGCACTTGCGCTACACACCAATAAAATTTGGTTCAGTGTATGGCGCACCGCGAGAAATAAGTATAAAACACTACAATGTTACACTGTTACAGCCTTAGTTGACTCAGGGTGCACAGGATTGTGCATTAACAATGAGTTTGTAGAAAGACACCGGATGAACAAACGACACCTCTTGCAACCGGTACCAGTCTATAATGCAGATGGAACTCGTAACACCATGGGGAATATTGAATATATGGTTCAGTTCAAATTGCGGATTGGAGACCACAAAGAAGTCATGGACTGTTGTGTTGCATGACTTGGAAAAACAGACCTGTATTTAGGGCATGACTGGCTACAGTTGCATAATCCAAGTATGAATTGGAAAAAGCAGGAAGTAATTTTTAGCCAGTGTCCAGGGACATGTTGGAATCAATCCCATGTGAGCGAACCTGTGGAGGAGGTAGAAGAAACCAAATCCCTAGAAGAGGGAGAGTGTCTCCTTGCCATACATATAGGACCAGGAGAGTTAAAATTATGCCCGCTGTCAACAGACATCACAGCCAAAGAGGCAATGGCTAGCAAAAAACGGTCCTTGGAGGAAACTGTACCAGGGCATTATCTCCAATATCAAAAGGTATTTGAAAAGGAGACTTTTGACGAATTACCACCGAGGCAACCATGGGACCATGCCATGGAATTTATTCCAGGAGGACAGCCAACAGACTGTAAGGTGTACCTGTTGAATAAAGAGGAACGGGAGCAACTGGATGAATTCCTGGAAGAAAACTTGAAGTCTGAATGGATAAGACCAAGTACTTCTGAACAAGCATCACCATTCTTCTTTGTCAAGAAAAAGGATGGTAAATTGAGACCAGTACAAGACTATCGGAAATTAAATGATATCACGAGGAAGAACCAATACCCACTACCCCTGATTGGCAAATTGATTGATCGACTATCAAAAGCCAAGGTTTTCTCCAAAATGGATATCCAATGGGGCTATAATAACATCAGGATCAAGGAAGGCAATGAGTGGAAAGCGGCTTTCAAAACTCATCGGGGCCTGTTTGAACCCTTGGTTATGTTTTTTGGTCTCTGTAATTCCCCAGCGACATTCCAGACAATGATGAATGACATCTTTAGGCAAGAAATTGCGGAAGGATGGGTCGTCATCTATATGGATGATATCTTGGTGTTCTCTCAATCACAGGATGCACACACGATGCATGTCAATTGCATCTTAGCAAAACTGGAGAATCACAAGTTATCTTTGAAACCAGAGAAATGTTGGTTTGATCAACCTCAGATTGACTTCCTGGGACTAGTTATTAGTCAAGATTCCATCCAAATGGAGAAAGGCAAAGTGCAGGCAGTGGTCGATTGGCCGATTCCTACATGCAAACGAGAATTACAGCAGTTTTTGGGTTTCGTCAACTTTTATCAGCGTTTTGTCCCTGGCTTTGCTAAAACAGCCAAACCTTTGACGGGTCTTACTGGCAACGTCAAGTGGGATTGGACAGACCAGCAGACCATGGCCTTTCAGGGACTGAAAGACCTTGTGGCGAGGGAGGTAGTCCTCAAAATCCCCGATGACAATGGTCAATTTCGTGTTGAAGTAGACGCGTCTGATTTTGCAATTGGCGGAATTTTGTCCCAACAAAGCAAGGATGGCACATGGCGACCTGTGGCTTTTATTTCAAAATTGTTAAACAAAGCAGAGAGGAACTACGAGATCTATGACAAGGAAATGCTTGCAGTCATGCACGCATTCTATGAATGGTCTCATTACCTCAAAGGCGCAAAGGAACAGATCAAGGTTTTAACAGATCATCAAAACCTCATGTACTTCCAAAAACCGCAAAACTTGAATAGACGACAAGCACAATGGGTCACAGACTTGCAGGAGTTCAACTTTGTCATTAAACATTGGTCCGGAAAATCTAACTTGAAAGCAGATTTATTGTCAAGGAGGGCTGGACATGAAAAGGGACAGAATGATAATGAAGGAGTAATACTCCTGAAGGATCATTTGTTCATAAGGGTCTATGATGATGATCGGGCAATTGAGGACATCATTAAGGAGATTCAGAAGGTCTCAGCTTGGCAGTGGGAAACTCAGGTTTGGCAAGGTATTGAAAAGTAGGACCCGGACTTTAAAACCAAGAAAGGACTAGTTGAATGGAAGGGTCAGATTTACATTCCAGCGGACATGTGGATCAGGGGAGATCTGATTCAGATTCACCACTCCTGGGGGCACTCAGGGGTAGTCAAGACTGTGGAAAGTCTCACTCACAATTTCTGGTGGCCACAAATGCGAAAAGACATTGAACGTTTTATACGAGGATGTGAAACATGCCAGAAGGCAAAGCTGGATCGACAACCAAGGGCAGCACCCTTAAATCCAAATGAAATCCCTGATGCGCCATGGGAGATGATCTCAGTAGATCTAATTGGACCATTGCCAGACTCAAAAGGCAATGACATGATCATGGTTGTGGTAGACCAATTCACAAAAAAGGCCTACTTCCTCCCAACAACGTCATCAAACACATCACAAGGAGTGGCTGTTCTGTTTAGGGACAATGTCTTCCGGGAACATGGTTTGCCAAAAAAGGTTATCAGTGATTGAGGACCGCAGTTTGTCTCCAAGGTTATGGATGATTTGTATGGGATCTTGGGAATACAGGCTAATAGGTCTATGGCTTATCACCCACAAACCAATGGACAGACAGAACGTGTTAATCAGGAAGTCAAAGAATTCCTGACAATGTTTGTCAATCATTGACAGGATAACTGGAGTGATTGGCTTGCGGTGGCTCAGTTTTGCCATAATGACCAAGTACATTCATCCACAGGGTTTTCACCATTCTTCATGAACTATGGAAGACATCCCAACAAAGGGATGAATCTGCTGTATCAACCAAAAACTGTTGTCATGGAGGAACTGGTCAAAGAAATCGAGGATGTTCACGCCAAAGCTAAAACTGCGCTGGAAAAAACCACTGAGACAATGAAAAAGCAGTGGGATGCTCACAGAACACCAGCACAAGATTACAAACCTGGTGACAAGGTGTACCTCAGTACAGAAAATTTGCCAATGCTTCGAGCAACTAAGAAGTTAGACAGCAAGTTTGTAGGACCCTTGGAAGTGGTTGAGAAAATTGGCACATCTGCATACCAGTTAAAAATCCCCACGGCCTGGAAAATCTACAATGTCTTTAATGAAGTACTCTTAAAGCCATACATTGCTCTGGCATTCCCCAACCAAATTGAAAAGGCAGCCAAACGAAAAGAGGCACAAATGGTGGAGGAATCAGAGGATGATGAGTACGAAGTAGAAGAAGTTATAGACAGCAGAGTCAGCAGACAAAATGGTGGCAGACTGGAGTACTTGGTCAAATGGAAAAACTACCCTGTGGAAGAATCAACATGGGAACCAGCAGAGAACCTCGCTAATGCTAAAAAAGAGGTTCAGAAGTTCCACAGGCAAAACCCAAGTGCTCCCCGGCGATTGGCAATCATGGACTTACGGTTTAAAAACTGGCATAACTACATGGACACAAAGGCTCCCAAATGGTTGTTCAGTTGGGAAGATGGCAAATTCGAGCATGACTACCTTGACAGATTAAAACGGAATTGGCAATGGTGGAAAGGTGACCGCAAACTCATCTACGCTGAACCCGACACGGAAGGGGCGTTCTCAAGAGACCTTGAGTGCGGTGGGCTGGTTAAACCCATGCTTAATTCCCCTGAGGCAAACCATCGCATGCACATGATATAGCGTGCGGCACTGAAGCGATTTACGACCAACGCGTGACTTCCTGGGATGTGAAGTCTTAAGGAGGAGGTCATGTTATGATATGGATGTTTTTCAGTATTTTTCTTTATTTTATTCAGAGGCCTATGGACGTATAACAAGACGCGAGCATATGGCGCGGGACCCCTATCCAGATATGGCAGGAGGATTATATAACCCAGGGTGGCTATATGATCAAGGCTATTAGGGGATATTGGGTGAAGCAGCGTTCGCGGGAGGGGACTGGGAGTCTGGGTAAGTCCGGACAGGTCTGGGAGATGGGTCTGGGTCTTGTTGCTGCGCGTGCATAGCCTTAGCAGCTGTGCAGACTGTGCGCACAGACCAGCGACTCAGGTATATAAGGAGTGCATTCTGTAGGTAGGAGTCCTTAAGACTCTAGATTGTTTCCTCCTTGTAGGTCACAGACTATTGTGTCTTAAGCTTCGTCTCTATATCATTCTCTTCTCTGAAGCCTGTGATTGTGTATAAGGATTAGTCCTAACACCGCGCTCCTTGGGAGTGACACTCTCAGCACCATGTGCTATATCACAGTGTTTCACCTGGGAGTTTGCCTCTTGTGGGAACATCTCAGAAGTCCTTGAGACCTCCAAGATTGTCCTTGCATCAACCTGGTCAGCGCTAGGTGCTATATCAAGGGGCTGTGCACTATCTACCAATTTATCTAATACAGTGTATCTATTGTGAGAGTCCAGTATGGGACCTACTGACTCTCTTCCTCTTTTAAATTCTCTTCTCCTTTCTTGAAGTACTCCTTCATTTTGTCAAACGTCATTGTGCAAGTATCAAGTCCTGATCTGCAGTTCCTAGAGATGTGTCCAATCTTGCTGCATTTGTAACATCTGAGAGGCAGCCTTTGATTTTGATCAATGTCCATTGCATTAGGGTCCAGCTGATTTGCCATACTACTTGAACTCGCAGAGGCTCCAGCTCCCAATTGTCCCTGACTCGCTGATCCCAATCCAAATCTCCATCAGGGTTTGGGCTGGACAGGGGCTACTGGCTTCGCCATATCTGGGCCTTTGGATGCTCCTTCACTCCTATTGGCAGAGTTACTGGTCCACGAGGAGTAATACTTCTCCTCGGCCTTCACCTGTCTCCATTGGTGATCCAACTTCACTGCTTTCTGGTACTGCCCTTCGATGGTCTCGGGTACCTCGTCGGCCTCCATTATCCTTTTTTGGAGTCCGGTATTCAAACTTCATTTGAACTCTTTGATAAGAGCCCTTCCTAGGTATCCAGTGCCTCGTGATACCTTTTTAAATTTTTGCATGTGTTCCTCACATGTACTGGACCCTTGTGTCATGGTCCGCATCTCTGAGATCTTTGATGACTGTTCATCAGTATCACCAAAATCCCTTCTGATCTGTCTGAACAACTATTTTGCCATTTGCAGAATTCCTTCTTCATCATTGGCCATCTGCTCCAACAGATTGTCCTTCCAATCTGCGGCAAAGCCTTCCATCATGTATGAGATGATCAATAAGATTTGTTCCTCCTCATCAGATTCCGGCATCTTTAATTGAATATAGAGTCAGCAAGCATTGATGAAGTTTGTCACTTCTGACATCTTTCCAGAGAAGACTGGAGGTTTGGCTACATCTATTCTAGATGATCTGCTGTTACCAGTCCTGGGAATATTGAATACCATCCCTGGCGGTATGTTGACTATGTTGGCGGGGGGAGGTGTGTGTGCTGCTGCTGCCGCGGTGGCTTGTGCAGCATTTGTTTGCAGCTGTGTCAGCTGGGTTTGTAAAGCTTGGATTGTTGCAGCTTGTGCATTGAGGAGATTCAGCAGTTCTGCTGATGTCATTTCTTGGGGCACTGCCATACTGTGATAGTTTGGTGGTGGTGATGTAGGTGAGGGTGTAAGCAGGGGTGGGGGTGATGAAAAAGGTGGTGTGGGTTCTCTGATGAAATCAGTGTTGGAGTTGAATAGTAGGTTAGGATTTAGGGTTGCTGGGTTAGGTAGTAAAATGGGAAATGGTGCTGGTTCCCACTGATGTTGTTCCTCTGTGATAGAGTTTGTTGATTGTGATGATGATGATTATGTAGATTCCCCTTCTGATGAACTAAAACCTGCATTGTTTGGATCAAGATTGCCTGTGACAGTGTCCCAAAAAGTATTGTTATTTGTATCTTCTATTTTGTACTTGTATGTAAGTGAGGGAGGTCTTGGCCTGTCACTTGTTTGGGAACATATGTACGAAATGTGCGCTCAGGGTCTACAACCACCCCTGCAGTGCTACAATTTACTATACTGACTACTGGATTTATTTTAATTGAAAGGTCTAACTAAACTGGGTCCAAATGGTTGTCCAGTTACCACTACACCATATGGGTGCGGGTCTTTCTCAGAGGTGCATGACCAAGCAGTGGCTACCTCCAAGGGGAACAGAAAAGGTGTATTTATGTAGATTAAAGCTATAGCCTTCAGAGGCCTAGGCCAGGGCAATTTAACACACTAGGGGGCTGGCAAGGCTTGTCCCTAGATACAAGTGATGTATTGTGTCACCACCCCAGCACTGGTCTCCTGTGCACAGGTAACCCTATAAACCGGGTTAGGTTCTTTGGTTTGCATAGACCAGGAATGTAATGCAAAGCTAGTTAAGGGCCGTGATGCAGGGCCACAGGTGCGCAGATTTTAATGGTGTCTGGCAACTGGTACTGCAATTTTATAGTTGGTGTACGACTGTGTGATCCCCCAGTTCTCGTCCACTTAACCCTGTGGTCCGGGTATAACAAGCATTGGGGCTGCTAGAGGAGTAGTCGAGTTCTACTATCAGGAACCCCCCAGTGTGATGCCTAGGAGCCACAACAGAGAACTGAGGAGAGGAGAGGAGGGAAGAAACCAGAGAGAACTTGACTGAGGACTCTGGGTGCTGAATTGTACTCTTTATATACTACAACAGGTGGTCTGTGCACTACCCTAAGCCCTATTCTAAGTATAGTACTTGTATGAGTAAGGCAACTGTGCATGTAGTAATAGTAATGAGTCATCAGCGCTGTAGACCAGTATCTTATCTACTACGTTTTATCTAAGCGCCAAGTGATAGGCACCTGCTTAGTCAGCATATGTTTATATAATATGAAGAAAATAAATAATAAAATTGAAATGACTTAGTGAAAAGCCAAAGCTTTTCAGTCGGTCATGACAACTCTCTTGTTCTTGACACTCCACTTGGGATTGATCATCCATCAGAGGGCTCCTTGCTGATGACATCATCCTTTTCACCCCCTCTGGATTTTCCCACATTTTTCCTTGTCACCAATCTGTAGTTATGCCTAAGACTTGCTGTCCTAGGTCTTTGTGCCCCCAGCCTTCGTCTCAGTCTTCTGAATGACAAAGCCTTACCATTGCACCCCTTCCCGGGGCTTCGGCTTCTTCCTTGGAACCCTCCCTTCCTCTGGATCCTTCTTTGAGCAACTTTCCAGTCACACCTCATTTGGACTCTCATCCTGACTGCAAATTGGTCTTGCTTATGATACACCTTTCCTTTGCCCATTGTGATTTAGATGATGAATTCTGTTTATCAACACCCCGTTGATGAACCCCTTCTCAACAGCTTAGTTGCCTCGGCCTATCAGGAACTGATTGGATGTTATCTCAGGAATCCCTCTCCCACCCCCATTTCGTCTTTGGCAGCCCCCTTGCCTCCTCCACCTCCTCCTCGACAATTTGCTTCCATCACTATGCAAGTTGTCCCTCCTCCTCCTACACCTCTCCTCCTCACAGAGGAGTTACTTTCGACTTTGACAGTGGATGGTTCCCTCCTGCTGTCTGTTTAAATTCAAATCAGACCTGTCCTGGCAGTTGGCCCAGCTCTCACTCGCCAACCCTCTCGAAAATTGCCTGATGTTGGCCCACATGACATCCCTCCACCTCTGCCAACTTTACACCCTGTTGTGCCAGCATGTCAAAAGACAGTAAAAGGTACTCATGCTATGCTTTTTGTTAGCCAGCTCCCCGCTGGCACTTTAGCTCAAGTTTCTAGTCAATTTACTGAGCCTCAGTTCACCAACAAACTCATCAAGATGGTGAGTTTCTTTGATAAAGAAGGGGCCTTCTCAAGACAGGCCATTCTTCAATCATCTTTTCAGCAGGACCTTGTCACTGTCAAGTGTGCAGTCCCCATTACTCCTAGCCAGCAAGATTTACTACATCACACCATTGTGTGCATTGCAAAGCTAGAAGAGGGCCACATTCATGTTCAGAACTGCCCTACCATGTCCATCCTTAAGTTCACCAACATCCTATCTTGTTGTCAAAAGGAACTTTATTTGTCTGAACAGATCATTCAGGATCTGCGTTGTCACCCCAGATGGGAACAGGTCAAGTTCCACCAACATCCACAGTGGGTTCATGCTAAAGGTCAAACTACACCCAATGCCCTCAGTGTCATCATGGTTGAGTTTGAAGATATGTGAAGTGGAGCAAACACCAATTGGCGGGTTGGCATACTGGTCAATATCAATGGCAAGAATGTCAAGGCTAAGCCTTGGATCATCAAGTATGCCACCCCTCAGTGTCGAAAGTGCTGGCATTGAGGCCACACTCAAGACATTTGTCAAGCTATTGCTGCAACTTGCAGCAAGTGCGCCAGTCCTCACAAGACCTCTAACCACCGTGACCATTGCCAGGACTGTACCAAGAAGACCCAGTGCGACATTTCTTGATGCGTCAATTGCCTTGGCATCAAGAACTCAACCATGCATTTTGTGGATTCATGCAAATGCCCATTTTTCCAGCTGCGTCACTCTGGCAGTGACATCAAGGCTTTATATCTCGATTCTCATGCAGGGCGGAAGGCGGCCCTAGACAGGATCCAGTCTGTGACCAGTTGAATGAGTTTTGTTGTGCTCCTTCAGGTACATATAGGTTTTTTACAGGTGTCCTTTAGATACAATGGGGTGACAGCAGCACTAGCTATTGAAGTATGTATGTTGTATGCCAGCTACTTAAAGTGCCCCTTCAGGGTGCTATATAAATACATTTTCTATGTGCAAAAAGAAAAAAAAAAATAGAGCATGTATATAAGACTGGCTATATCTCAATAAACAGTGGTTGCTCTTTCTTGCTCCCCAGCATGTAAGTGAGCACTCCTCCTTAAAGGAGTCCCTGGTCACTGCCCGCAGCTTAGAACGTGGCATGGACTCTTCCACTTGCTCAGCCCCAGCTGCACATTGTGCTAGGCTTTGAGCTTGTTAGCACATCCATGCTGGTGAAGGTGTTAGGAATCCATCCTAACACTATCTTCTTTTTATCTTACTAGTGGTCTGGGACCACTCTGGGACATCTACATATACATGGTCTGGGACCTTCAGAGGAACACTTTGCGTGGGTTAGCACATGGGAGGACTCACTGGAAGATGATACAATGGTTGGTTTGTTACGATATGGACATTTTTCCTTATTTTCCTCTATTTTATCCAGAGGGCTACAGATGCATAATGAGATGCGAGCATATGGCGAGGGACCCCTATCCAGGTATGGCAGGAGGATTACATAACCCAGAGTGGCTATACAATCAAGGCCATTAGGGGATATTGGGTGAAACAGTGTTTGCAGGAAGGGACCAGGAGTCTGGATGGATCTGGACAGGTCTGGGAGATGGTCCTAGGTGTTGTTGCTGCATGTGCATAGCCTTAGTGGCTGCACAGACTGTGTGCACAGACCAATGGCTCAGGTATATAAGGAGTGCATTCTGTAGGTAGGAGTCCTTAAGACTCTAGATAGTTTCCTCCTTGCAGGTCACTGACTATTGTGTCTTGAATAAACTCTTTTCTACCCTCTACTACAAAGCTTGTGATTGTGTGGGGATTAGTCCTAACATAATCTAGAGTCTTCCTTATCACCCCCTTCATTGTGTGTCACAGTGCAGACCAAGCCATGCTCATTGCTGCAGACTGTGACAAAGTGAGCTTCATACTTCAACATATTGTCTGACTCAACACACATTACAGCACGTGCCTGTTGGCAGCCTCGAGGACTCTAGGTGACAATGACTCTGATAACAGATAGCCTCAGTTCATCACTGTGAACTGACTATGGCCAATTGGCTACTGGCAACAAAACAATACTAGATGAAAGCTTAGAGCACACTGTAGTCAACTGGGCAGGGTCTTGCAGGCACTAGCACTAGTATTGCAGAAAAGGGAGCAGCACTCCTGAAGACAATCCATTTGTGTGTCATGTATTAAGGAGATACAGTCTGAGAATACCAATCACATATCAGATCTACTGATCTGAGCACAAGGACATCTCAGTGAAGACCTGGGCACCACACATTTGGGTCTGTTGGTGGAATTAAATTGAACATCTGAGTGTGGGTGTGTTGTTGACTGCATCGGACAGTGATAGTATTAGGAAGTACTATTATGGAAGAACAGGTGACATCCCTCTACTTGAGGCATCTTATCGCAGATCTAGGAAGGATCAAACTATAACCAGAATGGCAGGGCTATTCAATTACGTATTGCCAAGGGCTGGCATGACCCTTGAAGAAATTGGAATCACTTTCTTGATTGAGTGGGTGCAGGGGTGCGCAGCAAAGAAATTACCCATCAAATCAATAAAAGAGGCTTGGACTGACAACCAACCTCGAGACACTGATGAGCTGTGTCCAGCTACGACTGTGTAGGGCTTCTTTAGAAGCCTTACCTTTGGAATGCTAGGGATCCCACACATGCACTGACCCCTTCGCTAACATTTGCACTTCCCAAGGTTGTCCACAAGCATCCGATTATCTGACACATGCAACACGCCTTCATCCGACATATTCTGCTTATCTGATGAGATCCAATGGTCACACAGCACATCTCTATCCCACAAGCCAACTCTCACTTGTACACCTACAACATGGAATGACGAGAGCTTGCTTCTCCAGCGCTTGACAGAGACAGTACAGCCGCTGACTCATCACGACCATAATGGGAAGGATGGCCATATAGCCACTGATGGATTGGGAAACACCATTGCATCAATCACAATACCAATTGTTACGGTCAATGTCCACAACGTCATTCAGTGTCCAAGTCTACAGTGATAAACAGAGTCTCAGTCTGTTCCCAATCACTGGACAAGGGTTCTAGGCACTAAGTCTGACGATGACGAAGGCTAGAGAGAGAGCGAGGAGAGCAGTTGAGGCAACAAGCAAAAAAGCATTCAAGTTATGTATGGATAAGATTCAACTAAGTTGGAACTAAAGAACTACGGTACATGAGAGGAGTTTATATACATTAAGAGAACAATAGAAACTAAAGGGGAAAGAGCATAGCTATCTAGGAAAGGGAAGGTGAAGGTAGCTATAAAAGGAGATAACGTCCAAGCATAACTATGGGTTTGTAACAAGTAAATGTAACACCAATCACTCAGTTTATCAATGATTGATCACAAGAAGACTATTTTCCACCCAGGAGAATGGCTTACAATCAACAATGTATGGTGGTCACTAGGGAACAACAAGCAAGGACCTATATCGGATAACAGAATTTTGTCCAAACTGCAGGAATGCAATTGCCAAAGAAAGAAGTAGTGTCAGAGTGAGGCACACAAAGGTTTTACAGGTTACCAGAGTGGTGTTTGATGCTAGTGCCCTGCGCACATCAAGACACATAGCAGGGTTGCGCTATGAAGCCATACAACAGCAGCAAATGAAGGATTTTCTGAACATCTAGGCTACATTGAGGTTTGCCTTTCAAGCATGGATTTGGACGAAGGAGTAGGATTTTCAGAGTCTCATCATCTCAGTAGAGTACAAAAAGTATATAAAGTGTTTGCGTTTTCCTGAGAAAAATAAGAAAGTTCCCCCATCAGTAAAAGTCTCATTGGTCGCATCTTGTCTCTTAGTCTCTCTGTTTTTGTTTCTCGTTCTCTCCCTTTCTCTGACCTTTTCAAGTCCTCAGTCACATTTGATGCATTGCCCTTGTCATCAATGAGTTCAAAGTCACACTTGACACTGTGCACTGCATTCCATGCATACCATACAAGTCACTACATGCCACAACAGGCATAATTATCCTATTATCCACACTTCTGCACTTCGATTATCTATTTTATCCATGCTCCTATTATCCATGGTTCTGCATTATCCATTCACACATCCAATTATCCATACTCACATACCTGCATGCTAATCACAGTTCAACAGATGATTTGATGGGACTCCTCTTGAGACTCACACAACACACTCCCCATCTTTAGCCAGTGGAGTAGAATATCAATGCACATGTCAGGGCATGGCAACACTGGCAACAGGAGCAATGATGTGTCTAAAAGAAGTTGAGACATCAAGAAGCACTAGCAGCATGGTGCACTGAGGAAGTGGCCATCAGAGAACAAGAAGATGCATGGCAGGAGTTATTAAAAATATGCCATGAACAATTATTGCAGAAACATCAGTTCAAGGAACTGGAACAACAAATTGCCAGGGAACAGAAAACCCTGGAAGATGTTCTAAATCAGCTAGAGCCAGGATCAGCTGTACAGGAGGCGTTGTTCAACACACTGTCCAATATTGAATTACTCCTAATCAGTTTTGACATCTATACACTGAAACATGATGGTCTGGTGCTGACACCAAAAGAAAGGAACCAGCTAATGCACACTCTCAATGGAAACACATCAATGGAAGGCAGAGCAGAGGTCCATTGCTGGTACAGCAATTTTTCAGTTCATCCTGATATCCCCAGCTACTGTTACTTAAGCATGATCAAAGTACAGTATTGGAGTCAGTACAATTGGCCCACATATCCCCAGATATTTGAATTACTATCATGGGATCCCAAACTAAGGAACACACAGGCATGCATCACCATTAGGCCAACTCAGGGATAGATAACTGTTATCATGTGGAACCCTGTGTGGATGGACTTCAAGCATGGAGATACATGTTCTTTTTAGAACAAATGGGATCAGGACACAAAAGGCTAGGTGCATTCAGGATGACAGGTGTTACAGTCAATGTCCACAATGTCATTCAGCATCCAAGTCTACAGCAACAAACAGAGTCTCAGTCTGTTCCCAGCCACTGGACAAGGGTTCTAGGCACTAAGTCTGACAATGACAAAGGCTAGAGAGAGAGAGCAAGGAGAGCAGTGGTGGCAACAAGCAAAAGTGCATTCAAGTTGTAGATATGATTTGACTAAGTTGGAACTAAAGAACTATGGTACATGAGAGGGGTTTATATATGTTTGGAGAACAATGGGAACTAAAGGGGAAAGTACATAGCTATCTAAGAAAGGAAAAGTGATGGTAGCTACCAAAGGAGATAACATCCAAGTGTAACTAGGGGTTTATAATGAGTAAATGTAGTCCGTTAACAAAGGAAGAAGAGAATTGTAACATTACCCCCTTTGTATGTGAGAAGTCACTGACTTCTACCACCCAGAAGTTGTCCAGCCATGATCCGTTCTAGATTCGGCCCATTTGACTGCATTGTTGAGTTCTTTTGTGGATGTCTCAACTTTCCATTTGAGCACTTTGGCAGCACAATGCAAATTCTGGGCATTTCACAGGAATGAATCATGTTCCTCATAGGTCATTTCATGCAGGTTGATGGTGAGGATGAGAGTGGCAAGGTTGTTGGTGGCAGAGGAGAGATTGGTGATAGAACAAGTGGTGGCAGCAAGGGCATCAGCAATGATGGTGAGCATGGTGTTCCATTTGATGAACTGGGCAAAGTGGGGAAGGTGATGGTCTTCAGGGTGTGGGTGAACATGAAGGTCATTGTCTTCAAAGTGGATGATGGTGGTGTTTTCAATAAAGACCTTGAGTGGGAGGTCAGGGACAGCAAGGAAGGGTGAGAGGGCAGCAGCGGTTTTGTTGATGCACCAGTGAGCACAAGAGATGAGGAGGAGGATGGTGAAATAGGCAGTGAGGGTGAAAAAGGTGAACATTATGTATTGGAGCAAGTAGAATGTTTTGCTTGACACTGGCCAGACTGTCTTTTTATAGGTCGTCCTCATCAAAATCTGGGTCTAGATCCGAATTGGTTGTTTCTATTTGATTCAGGATGTCAGGGTTTGTGAGAAGTTCATGATCTTCCCTGATGAACATTTCCAAGGCCATGAACTGATAGGTGCTAAGGTCAGTGACAGGTTTGGAGAGGAATCTCTTAATCTTCCTGACAATGTTGAGTACTATGTCTTTTCATTCATCAAGCAGGTAGCAGAGGTCATCAGTGTAATCATCCATGGATAGGATTGGTCTTCCTGGGAGTGTGACTCCTTGGTGAGATAACCAGATCTGTGCACCAACTTCTTGTGCCTTTTTGGAGATCTTGTCAAGTTTCTCATATTCTTCTGGGCCTAAGAGTCTGCCATGGCTTGTGTCATAAATGTCAGTTTTCTTTATTGCTAGATTCTGGTAGATTGGTGGGCTCATATTGTAGAATGGTAAGTCATTGACTGAGAATTGTAACTGATAAAATCCAGGGAGGTATTGTTGTACTGCATGGCAGGGAATCTCTGTTGTTCCTGATGGATTCCTCTGATGGTTGCAATTAAGTTGGGGAGTGCAGTAATATTGTGTGACCATTGCTACTGTTTGGGTAAGTTTTTCTGATAGATTTGGTGCTTTGGGGGCGTGTCAGAAGGGAAGGTACTGTATGCAGGTGAAGATGGTTTTTTCCTTAAGGGCTACAGTGTATCGAGAGAGTGTTGAGCAGTTTCATTTCATGTGATAGTGATTTTGCTTTAGGATATGATGATTTTTGTATTGAGTCATGATTCAAAGGTGTTGGCATTGTTGATATTCTGATAGGATGTCCATGGCATTTGCAAGATTGTGGGCAGGTTCCCAAGAATTTCATTTGATCCATAGCCTTTCCATTTAACTAGGTAGTGGTAGCCTGTGCCTCACTTCCTGTGGGCCAGAATTGCTTCAACCTCAAATTCCTTTTGTCCATTTATGAGATCAGGGGGTGGTTTCACATAATTCAGACCATGCACAGTTGTTTCCCAATACGGGGTAAGGAGTGATGTATGAAACACAGGGTGAATCTGCCATTGCTTCAGGAGTTTCAATTTATATGTATGTCACAGGTCCCATCACTTGTTTGATTTCAAAGGGTCCTTCTCGTTTTGGTGCTAGCTTTCTGGACTGATATGGGATATGGAGGTTCCTATTTTCAAGCCATACTTTGGTGCCTTTTTCAAATCATATTGCCTTGTCTTTACGTTGTCTTGCCACTAGTTGTCTTGCTAGTTCATGTGCTGCTAATGCTTCCTCTCTGGCCTTTCTTAGGAACTGAAGGCATTCTTTGGCTGCTGGAGTAGTCATTCATATTGTGGCTGTGGGAAGTGCAACAGGGTCTGTTCCATACATTAGCCTGAATGGGGAAGTCTTGATTGTGTCATGATGTTGGTTATTGTGAGCAAACTCAGCTATTGGGAGAAGCAGTTTCCATAGATGTGGTTCATTAGCACAGAACATCTGAAGATAGACCTCTAGTTCTTGATTGACTCATTCTGTTTCTCCATCTGTCTGACGATGATAGGCTGTGCTCATTCTGTGGTCAATTCCTAATGCTTTTTGTATTTCCTGGAATACCTTTGTGGAGAATTGCAGGCCTCAATCTGAGATTAAGACATCAGGTAGGCCAAACCGTTCAAAGATCTCAGAAACATAGAGTTCTTGTTAGGAATCCATCCTAACGCGTTTTTTTCTTCTTTTTATCTTGCTAGTGGTCTGGGACCACTCTGGGACATCTATACATGATCTGGGATCATGGAAGGGACTATAGGAACACTTCGCGTGGGTTAGCGTGTGGGAGCGCTCACTAGAAGATGAGACAATGGTTGGTTGGACCAACCACCTACATATTAGGAAAAAGATCGCAACCCTGGGTGGCAGTGCGCGCGGATCACATCAGCGCATCAGTACATCACCCCAATAAGGCATGGGATCAGCGGCAATGCTCGACAGCTTGATATGGCAACAGCAACTCCCTGTTGGGGATTGCGGGAGGCCTGTGAGCAGTATGCCTCATGGAATAGGGCCCAGATGGAGACTGTGGGAGCGCCAGGCTGAGGGGAAGGTTCTAGGCCATGGGTGCATGTGGAACTGTCAAGGGCGCACAGCATCGCTAAAGATAGATGAAGTCCAGAAGCAGCGCTCAAGGGTCTGGAAGCAGTGCTCAAGCAGTATGAGTCACTGAGGCTGTAGAGGTGCCAGTGGGAAGGGTTGCAAGGGGTCTTAGTAGAATAGTATATAAGACCAGCTGTAGGTAGTCTTAGTTCCCCAAGACTTAAGATAGTTTATCTTATGCTCATTGTATGGGCATTAGATTCTGTCTAATGTAGTCTCAATAACATTCCTTCTCTCTGTTCTTATCCTCCTCCCTTCTCTGCGAGGCTTGTGGGTTTGTGTTGAGCATGAGCTCGTAACAGTTCTGCAGTACCTAGAGTGTTGATTGTCTTTTTGCAAGGTGTGAAAATTACCCCCTTTGTAAGACCATGGTCCACCGTGACCAGGATTGAGTCAAAGCCATCAGAAAGGGGTAGATCAGTGATGAAATCAAGGGTTACTTGTTGGAATGGGCATGTTGCTTTCAACTGAATTGGGTGAGGGGCCAGTACATTTGGGTGTGTGTTAATCTTCATCTGCTGACAGAGGGCACATCCCTCAATCCATTCTCTGACATGTTTGAACATTCCAGGCCACCAGTAGTCGTGTCTGAGGAGTTCAAGAGTCTTCAATTGTCCAGGGTGGCCTGATGATCATGCTTCATGTGTTTCTTTGATCAATTTGGTCCGTAGGCCATCCTGATCAGGGATGTAGGTTTTGCTGAGATAGTGTACAATGCCATTTGTATAAGACCAATCTTGTATATTTGATTTGATCAGTGGGGCGCAGTGCATGGTGATAACCTCGATTAGAATGCGTTCAAAATCGTCTTTTGACATTGCTTTCTGAATATCCATAACTAGGTCCTCTGCAATAAGATGAATGAAATGATCCTCAGGCAAGACTATGATGTCTTCTTGTAATTTGCTGTTTCCCATATGATCAGGGCATTGAGATAGGGTGTCTGCTTCAAACACCTTTGTGCTAGGGACATGCTCAATTCACAGGTTGAATTCTGATAATAGGGATGACCATCTAGCCTGTCTAGGTGTTAAGCATTGAGCGGTTTGATAGTAGGACAAATTCTTGTGATCACAGTGAACAATGGTGGTATGTGGTGAGCCATGCAATAGATGTCTCCAAGTCATCAAGCCCTTGATGATTGCCAGGAGTTCTCAGTTGTAGATCTGATAGTTTTGCTCCACTTGTGTTAGTGCATGAGGAATGAATCCACAAGGGTGCAGGGATCCAGTTTCATCCACCTGTTTCAAGACTGCTCCCATTGCTTTATTCGATGCATCTGTTTGAAGAATAAAGGGTCGAATTGGATCAGGCATCAGTAGCACTGGCATAGATGCAAATTGTTGTTTCAGAATTTCAAAGGCATTATTCCTTTCAATGGTCCAGTCAAATGGCTTGGCTTTCTTAGTGAGATCAGTAAGTGGTTTAGCTATGGCAGCAAAGTTTCCAATGAAGTGTTGATAGAAGTTTCCGAATCCAAGGAATGATTGGACTTGTTTAACTGTGGTGGGAACTGGCCAATCTGCAATCCCTGCTAGTTTAATTGGGTCCATCTGGATTTGTCCTGGGGTGATGATCATTCCAAGGAACTCAACTTCCTGTGTGGTGAACTTGCACTTTTCCAGTTTCAGGAATAGATCATTATTGTGCAACTGTTGTAAAACCCGTTTTGTCTGTTCTTCTAGTTGCTCCAATGACTCTGCGCAGATCAACATATTGTCCATGTAAATGATTAACCATCCTTTGTTGATCATATCCCTAAAGTATTTGTTCATCATTGCCTGGAAGGTTGACAGTGAATTGCATAATCCAAAGAACATGACTGTTGGTTCATAGAGCCCTCAATTGGTAATGAAGGCTGCTTTCCATTCATCTCCCTTTTTGATCCTAACATTGTTGTATCCCCATCAGAGGTCTAGTTTGGTGAAATACTTGGTGCCTCATAGTTTAGTCATGAGATTGGAGACAAGGGGAAGGGGATATGCATTTTTGACAGTCCATTCATTCAGATATTGGTAGTCCTGACAGGGTTAGAGTGCTCTGCTTTCTTTTTTTGCTATGAAGAAAAACGGTGATGCCTGGGGCGATGTGGATGGTCTAATATATCCTTTCTGGAGTTGTTCATCGATCCATTTGTCTAGTAGCCCTTGTTCTTTGATGGATAAAGAGTAGAGTTTACTGGCTTTTGGGACTTAGTGTTAATTGCATGATCCCATGGTCAACTAGATGGGAAATGTTCCGATGCCTTTTTATCAAAGATAGTGCACCACTGCTCATATTCTGGTGGTAGCACAGTGGATGGTTCATCTTCCTTCAGTCTATGCTCCAATTCCTGTGATGCTGATGTCTTTACTCTAATCCAGTAATCATCTTCACCCCATTGCTGGGAGTCTAGAGCCAGTTGCCAGATTGCTTTTGGTGAAAAATTTGAATCTTCAATCTGTAGGGATTTTTCTCTCCAGTTGATGATTGGATTATTCTCTTCCAACCAAGGTATTCCTAGGATCATTTGTTGATTGCCTAGCTTAGTGATCCAGAACCAGTTTACAAATTGTCACCCTTCAATCATGTAGCATATTGTTACGATTCGACGGTTTCATGTCACGACGGGTGACATGCGTGACGGACAGACGCCCATGGTAGCGCCCTAGCTTACATCAGCAGGGCATGTGGATAAGGGGAGGTGGACATGAGGGGGCCATGAGGCGAGGGGTATATAGTAGTAGTAGGAGCCTGAGAACCCCCAGGCTCTTGATAGTCACTGTCATAGACAGAACTACAGAGTTTCCTTCTTTTCTCTCCTTGTTCCTCTGGTTGTGCGACTTGGTCTACCAACCTTGTAACATAATCAAGAGCCTTACAAGATCACCTCGCACAGGTATCGTCTACCGACTGCGAACCTCGACCGCTATGCCAGCATCACAGGCAACTCAGAACGCAGGCGCTAACAGCGCTACTCCTCAAGGCATCGTCGATGCAACTCCTCAAGTCGCTCGGCAGAGCGCATCTGTCAGCGGAGCTGGTATCAGCTCCTTTTCTGTTTCTTTCACACAGGTCGCTTCTCAGGCGACAAAACTGAGCTCAGTGCGAGTGCCATCCTGTCCTGGGATAGTGGGTCAGGAGGGATGGCAGCTGGTGCAGCGGAAGAGGGTGGGAAAACACCCGAAGACAACGCAGGGGGGTGCCGTGTATCAAGGATGCACAGTCTCTGAATACCAATCATGTATCGGGGCTAGTTCCCTGAGCATGAGGACATCAGAGCGAAGACCCGGGCACCACCTCCCTGTGTCACATGGTGGATTGAAATCGAAGAGTTCTGCGGGGGTGCGGGCCGATCGTGCCAAATTGACCCCGAGAACTGGTGGAAACCCCTCTGGCGACATCCCCATTAGGGCGTCTCAGCGGATGAAGAGGACTACTCCTTATGTCAGATCGGTGTGGGATCTGAGTAAGACGGAGTTTTTATTACAGGGGCTCATCGAGAGCCGTATTGAAGACGAGTGGTGCGCCAGGGAGAACGCCAACTACACACGGTGGCAAGCCTACAAACAGCGATGGCTTGCACGACTGGCACGTCAGCCAGTCCCCGCCAACCACAATATGCATGTGTGTCGGTGGATCATTCACAAGGCCGCGGAGCGCTGTAGGCATGAGGCAGAGGAGACATGCCATCTTCTTGCCGAAGCCGACAGAGTGGCTCGGGCCGAGCAGGCTGATGCATGGGAAGCGTTGCTAAAAGAGCGCAAGGAACGGGAAGAGGCGGCGCGTCTCAAAAGGGAAAAGGCGCAAGCTTCACGTGTCCAGGAAAGGGCGCAGAAGGCACATCAGACAAGGCCGGTTGTAAAAAGCAAGGCAGTGGAGGTTAAGCCTTCGACACCAGAAGTCGCGACGATGGGTGGGACCAAGACGGTTCCAAAATTCAAGTATATGGCCGATGAGCTTGTCGGCAGGTTTATCCCAAAAGCGAGTTGGGATAATAAACGTAAATCAGCAGTGGCGTTGTATGAACAGGTCTACGCCAAGTACGACGAAATGATCAACCGGTTAGAAAACATGCCGGGTGTTCACATTGAGTTGGGCAATCAGGAAGAATCGCTCTACAATCGGGTTCACATGCAAAGAAGTAATAAGTGGATCCGTGACAAGAAGTCGAAGTGGTCCCAGTCCACTTTCATCAACTTGAAGAAAGTCGGAGGACAGGGATTCGACGACGAGCAAAACCTGGTATTTGAAATCGAATTGGATTTCCAGGTTTTGGCTAGCTACGTGAGGCGCGCATTCGACTGCACGCAAAGAGATCTGGTACTGGTGGGCCGTCATTGGCATTTGTCACAAAAAGCCATGAACAGACTGGTTCATGCACTCAATGGAAATATAAAGAACTCGGCGTACTACTTACACGATGTTCCCCAATACGAAATTAACGTGGAAGATTGGGTCAGTCAAGTACGACAGTGGGATGGGTACGCACTCCCCCAACGGGGATATTCGAACGTAACACCGGAGACACCAGGATACTGCTACCTGTGGTTATTTAAGCCACAATACTGGAGAAGTTTTGCATGGAAGGCAAACCCATCTTGGGTTGAAATATCTCTTTACGAAAAGGATATGCGGAACGAAGAGATCCAGGTAACAGTGTCGTACGACAGACAACGTCAGATCTATCATGTCGAAAAAGACGAGGAGTGGGGTTCCCCAGCGCGTGAAGTCTGGCGATGGTTCGGACCCGACCACCGACGAGTGGGCTTCACGGTTACCGACGCCTTCGTGTCGGCGATTCTCATGATAGTTACCGCATATATTGCGGTATTCGGGACAACGGCAGAGAATGCCACATGGGAAGGACGTTCAGAAAACGACCGTAAAAATCGGATCAGACCCTTAGCAGAAGGAATAGGTACAGTAGCAGAAACACTGTTCTGTCCACAAAGAGAAGAGACTGCGCCTACTGTCAAGTTGGATATGCCTGAGTACTACGAAGGGCAACCGGAATTGATTGCCAATTGGTTAAGAAGCATGGCAATATATTTCCAGTTAACCAAGCAAAGGACAGTGTCACGACAAGTAACAATGGCACTTCAGCGCATTCGGGGCGGGTCGGCAAATCGTGCAGGGAACTGGGCAGGTGTTAAGCTTCAACAGATACTGGAAAACGTGTTGGAGCGAGAAGAACGAAAGACGCTAGGGACCTGGAGGGCAGGAACCACTCTAGCGCAAGAATGACACGGAATAGTGTCGTTATTAGATGGAGTAGAGAACGTCGAGCAAGTGGCGTTCGCACACAAGCCACCTTTCACAAGTTGGCAGGAGTTCGATACGGAAGCACGCGAGTTCTTCCTAACAACAGAAACCCGAGACGATGCGATTCGCAAAATTCAGGGTTTGCAACAGGGAAAGCGCAATGTAGAGGACTACATTGTCGACTTCAGAGGTTTAGCCCAACTTACGGGCTATAATGAGATCGCGCTCATTGCGCAATTTAGGAGAGGGCTACATCCCCAGTTAGGACTGAGGATCGTAGAAACAGGAGCGCCGGGAGATGGGACCATTACAGGGGATTTGGAGAAATGGTACACGAAGGCGATGGAATTAAACAAGGCTTGGCGGGATGCCAAGAAGTTTTACAACGTAAATCCAGGGCAAGGGTCGCACCAACCCCAGGTATCAACAGCGAGGACGCAGGGTACCCATAATAGGGTTTCACCAACGCCTGCGACTCAGACTGGTGGAGCAACGCAAGGCCCACCACCAGCAGCAACAATGACGTCAAGCACCCGGGACCCCAACGCCATGGACGTAGATAGGAAGAAGAGCACCATTGTGTGCTATAACTGTGGAAGAACGGGACACATTAGCAGAGATTGTAAAAGTCCCAAGAATTGGAAGGGGAAGACCCGTGTACGAGAAATGGGATGGAAAGAGTGGTTGGATGACGCCACTGAAGATGACAAAAAGGCCATTAGCGAGGCCTTGGGTTTTTGAAGCGGCCAACCGGAAATCATTCCGACCGGAAGGCCTGTAGTTCTAGTTCAACTTCAAGTAATACTAGTCATGCAATCGAATTTACTAAGTTAAATTGCATCGATTATGAACTAAGGACAACAAAACTAAGGGATGAACCCATTAAAACGGGAAGAGATCGCTTGAGGCCCTGGCAGACTCCATGGATGGTGAGACGCATATGGGAACAACCCATTGGTCAAGCCCTTCAATCTCTTCAGTCCTGGAGTCATGATTCCAGGACGGAAGAGGTAACGGAAGATCTGGTACGGAGTCTGAATAGCGCGACGGAAGCACAAGCGGCCTGGTATTTAAACCACTTAAGAACCAAGCCTAAGCAAATAATAGGAACCGGGAAGCGACAATTAAACGTACCCATGACGGTTACGGACGTCACAACGGGACAGTCCATTACGATATCGGCTTTGTTGGACTCGGGATGTATGGGTTCGTGTGTTAACAGGAATTTCGTGAAGTGGAATAATCTCAACACGAGAAAACTCCCCCACCCGATTCCTGTTTACAATGCTGATGGTTCAGAAAACGTCGATGGGCGATTGTCAGAAATGGTGCAGTTGAAAGTAAAAATCAACACGCACGAGGAGACTTGGGAATTTGGTGTTTCGAACCTTGGGAAGACAGATCTATTCCTAGGACACGACTGGTTAAAATTCCACAATCCCGATGTTGACTGGAGTAAAAACATACTCCGATTCAGTCGTTGTCCAGGTGCATGCTACCCAGATTCGAAAGCCCAGGAACCCGAAGACGAAGATGCTGAGGAGGAGCAAGAAGTAGGCGGCGTGCATTGGGATGAAGGAGATCGGTTGTTGGCGGTACAAAGGGAAGATGTCGACTCTGAATGGATCAGGGCTTATGTGTCTACGGCAACCAAAATTGCTGCGGAGAATAAGATTACCCGGACCCTGGAGGAAGTCGTACCTAAACATTACTTAGGTTACCGGAAGGTCTTCGAGAAACAGACCTTTGATGAACTACCACCACGCCGACCCTGGGATCACGCAATTGAATTGGTACCTGGTGCCAAGATGTTAGATTGCAAGATCTATCCCCTAAGCCGTGTGGAACAAGAGGAGCTCAAGAAGTTTCTCAAAGATAATTTAGAGACAGGACGCATCCGCTCCAGCAAATCGGCAATGGCGTCACCCTTCTTCTTTGTTAAGAAGAAAGATGGTTCACTTCGGCCAGTACAGGATTATCGCAAACTCAATGAGATGACCATTAAAAATCGGTATCCCTTACCACTCATCTCTGAGCTTGTCGATAAACTGTCCCACGCAAAGATTTTCTCGAAAATGGATATCCGGTGGGGATATAATAATGTTCATATCAAGGATGGTGATGAACATAAAGCAGCCTTTCGAACAAATAGGGGCCTCTTCGAGCCCTTGGTCATGTTCTTTGGCCTCACCAACTCTCCAGCGACATTCCAGACCATGATGAATGATATCTTTCGAGAGGAAATTGCCGAAGGATGGGTGGTGATTTACATGGACGATATCTTAGTGTTCTCTACGGATCAAAAGAGTCACACAGCTCATGTAAACCGAATATTGGCCAAGTTGCAGGAACACAAGTTGTCACTGAAGCCCGAGAAGTGTTGGTTTGACAAAGCCACCATTGAGTTTCTGGGATTAATCATTTCCCATGATTCAATCAGTATGGACAAAGCCAAAGTCAAGGCCATTGTCGATTGGCCTGTTCCTACTTGCAAGAAACATGTTCAGCAGTTTCTTGGCTTTGTTAATTTCTACCGACGCTTTGTGAAGGGTTTTGCCTCAATCTCCAAACCATTGACCCTTCTCACCGGCAATAACGAGTGGCAGTGGACGTCCGATCAACAATGAGCGTTTGTTGGTCTCAAGCAACGCATCGCTGAAGAAGTTGTGTTGGCCATCCCGGCGGATATCGGTCAGTTCTGGGTCGAGACTGATGCATCCGACTTCGCGATCGGTGGCATCCTCTCACAACAGCAGTCGGATGGCCTGTGGCGGCCCGTTGCCTTCATCTCCAAATCTCTCAATCCGGCCGAACGCAACTATGAGATCTATGATAAGGAGATGTTGGCAGTTATGCATGCTTTCTACGAATGGTCTCACTACTTGAAGGGCACGGCCATTCCAGTTGAGGTTTTGACGGATCATCAGAATCTCACGTACTTTCGGAAGCCGCAGAATATTAATCGCCGGCAGGCTCGTTGGATTTTGGACTTGCAGGAGTTTAATTTTGTCATTAAGCATCGCTCTGGCAAATCCAACAGTAAGGCGGATCTTCTGTCCCAGAGGTCAGACCATAAGGGGGAGGAGATTGACAATGAAGGCGTCATTCTCCTTAAAGAAGACCTTTTCGTTCGTCTTTATGATGATGACGATGCGTTGACGGAGCTGGAAGAGAAGATTGCCAAGATCAATAAGCGGCAATGGGAGTCACAAGTGGTGGAAGGACTCAAGAACGAGGATCCCGACTTCAAGCTGGAACGAGGGATTGTGACATGGAAAGGTCGAATTTATGTTCCAGTAAACCGAAGGGTGCGAGAATCTATTCTCAATATCCATCATGAATGGGGGCATTACGGAATCGACAAGACTTTGGAGGTCATCACACGAAACTATTGGTGGCCACGCATGGCTAGGGATGTTAAGTTATACGTTACCGGGTGTCGGACATGCCAAACTGTCAAACCGGACAGAACGAAGAGGGCAGCACCGTTACGACCCAACAGCATACCTGGTCAACCATGGCAGGATGTATCTGTGGATCTTATGGGACCATTTCCGGAATCGCGAGGCTTTGACATGATAATGGTAGTTGTGGATTGTTTTACCAAGAAAGCATACTTCTTGCCAACGAATTCCACGATCACATCATTAGGAGTGGCCAGACTTTTCCGCGATAACGTGTTCCGAGATCACGGACTCCCACAGAAGGTCATCAGCGACAGGGGATCACAATTCGTCTCCCAGTTCATGAAAGAACTGTTCCGGTTACTGGACATCGAGGGGAATCCTTCGACAGCATACCATCCACAGACGGACGGACAGACAGAGCGGGTCAACCAGGAAGTGCGCGAGTTTCTCGCAATGTATACGAATGACAAGCAGGATGACTGGAGTGAGCACTTGGCGCTTGCCCAGTTTTGTCATAACGACAGAGAAAACTCGGCCACAGGTTTTACCCCATTCTACCTGAATAACGGAAAACATCCAAGAAAGTGGAGTGATCCGAAGCTGACCACCAAGGTGGCAGACGTGGAAAAGTTCGTCTCTAATGCCCAAGAAGCATGTGATGTAGCGGCAGAAAATCTGGAAAAAGCGGCAGAGCGTATGGCAAAGCAGTACGATAAAGGAAAACGTCCCGCTAGGGAATATAAAATCGGTGACAGGGTCTATGTCAACGCAGAACATCTTCCACATGTACGAGCGTCCAAGAAGCTTGACGGCAAGTTCTATGGACCGTACAAGGTGTTAGAGAAAATTGGTTCTGCCGCATATTGACTGGATCTCCCTAAGTCATGGAAAGTGTACAATGTGTTTAACGAAATACTGTTGAAACCTTACGTACAGCCGGCTTTTCCAGATCAGAAGTGGAAGGATGAGGAGTTTAGTGCCAAAAGGGCAGAGGAGGAAGCGAAGATACAGGGCGAAGAGTACGAAGTGGAAGAAGTTTTGGACAGTCGCGTACAAGGTCATGGGATTCAATACCTTGTCAAGTGGAAGGGCTTCCCCGTCGAAAAGTCCACCTGGGAACCACTCAAGAATTTGGAGAACGCAGGAGAGGCGATTCAGGAGTTTCATCAGAAACATCCTAATGCCCCTGCTTCTCGGCGATTACCCAGGGACGCTTTCTGGAGGTATCAAAACCACACCAGTACGACTGTTCCAAAACGACTTTTTGGATGGGAAGACGGCAAGTTTGAACGTGACTACCGCGAACGCCTAGAGCGTAAATGGCGCAAGTGGAAGGGTGATCGCGCAGCGCTCTACGCCCTCCCGGACGATGACCCCGACATGGTTCGTGTGGAACCGAACCCTTAAGAGGGGGGTAATGTTACGATTCGACGGTTTCATGTCACGATGGGTGACATGCGTGACGGACAGACGCCCATGGTAGCGCCCTAGCTTACATCAGCAGGGCATGTGGATAAGGGGAGGCGGACATGAGGGGGCCATGAGGCGAGGGGTATATAGTAGTAGTAGGAGCCTGAGAACCCCCAGGCTCTTGATAGTCACTGTCGTAGACAGAACTACAGAGTTTCCTTCTTTTCTCTCCTTGTTCCTCTGGTTGTGCGACTTGGTCTACCGACCTTGTAACACATATCTTGGTGCAATGTGTGATCATTCCTCTTGCATTGATGGTTCCATCTGCATTTCTGACTCTAATTGGCTGTTTGAGTTGCTCTTTTCCAAGTTCTTTTACTGCTCCTTCATCTACAAAATTTCCTTCTGCTCCACAGTCAATCAGGGCAGAGGTTCCAGTGGGTAAATCAGTTGATTTGATAGTTAATGAAATGTGCTTGTCATTGTTTGATAATACTATTACAGAATCAAGCACGAACTGTTCAGATCTTGATGATAAGGAAGGGCCAACCACTGAGTGATGCTTCCTAACTAAAAACCCTCATTTTCAAATTCGTTTAAGAGGGTGTTCTTCTCTTCAGTAGACATTGCTGAAAAGATGGCTCTAATCTTCTTTGCTGGTTCGTCTTCTTCCTTCTGTTGCTCCTCAGTGACAGAACAGACAGCCTTATTCTGATAAGAAGACCTGGATGAAGACATGTTGTTGCATTTCAGGCAGTTCCTGGAGATGTGTCCTTGCATTCCACATCTGAAACACTTTCCAGTCTTTCGGTATTCCTCCTTTTGGTCATCTGTTAATCAACCAGGAGTCATGGTATTAATAGCTCTGATTGTTCCAGATTGATTATTGTTATGACTGAAACATGTTCCAGATCCATCATTGGTTCTCCTGTTTCCCTGTCCTGTCATATCCCAAGTGTTATGGTGATCCTCTGCTTTGTCATTGGCTTCTTGCATTGTCTTGATCTTCCTTTGATCCTGTAAGATTGTCCTAGCAAGTTCTAAGGGTAATCCTTTGATGAATGCTTGCAACTGAGTGGGTATTCCAGTAAGGCCAGATGTTCCTATGTCCATGTGGAATTTCCTAATGTATTCTGGGACTGAAAGCCATTTCCAACTCTTAATTTGGATAGATTATTCAGGCTCGAAGGGCACTGTTAACTTCTCCCCAGTCATTGATGAAACATGTTTCGAATGCTTCATAGTTGCTCCATTTGAACATGGCTGTGGTACTGCCCCTGTTGTTGTTCAACTTGCCTTGAATAATGGTTTTCCAATCGTCTAATTCTGGTCCCATGCATGCAAGTGCATATCTGACTTTCTTCTCATCTTTTCCTTCATAATTCTGTTCATTGAGGGTAAAGTAATCCTCAAGCTGTCCTAAAAACAATCTTTCTTCGATTTGTTTTCCTGTAAAATGTCATATAGGCTGCGGTTTGATGTCTCCTTTAGAGTTAGCACTGGTTTCAGATGCCATCCTTGGTTCTGGAGTAATTGGCTTCGGTTCTGGTTCAGGGGTGGGGGTTCTAGTGATCGGTTTCAGTTCTGGAGTAGGGGTTCTACTTCGGGTTTTCTGTTTTGGAGATGGGGGCAGTTCCTGTTTTGAGTAGTCTGTGTCAAATGGGTTTTCCTCAAGCTTGGCTTGTTCAATTCGTCGTAATTCCTCCCACTCTGCTGAAAGGCTAGCTGTGACTCCATATCAGTTGCTGGCTCCAAAGATTCTTCTATAATGAGTCTTTCCTAATTTGTCTTCTGGTTCTGTGACAAGGTAGAGCAACTCTCCTTGTACTTCACTACCCCAGTCAAGGTAGATTTGATTGGGTAAATCATGTTCAAAGGCTCCTGAGTAAAAGGCTCCTGAAAAGTATCTGTCTGGGACTGGTTCATTTTGTTTCAGTCCTTCTGTAACAAAGTACCAGGTCCATTGGTAAAGAAAAACTTCTCTACGTCCAAGGTAGTATTTCCCCTTATAGGTGGCGGATCCATTCGGGGGTTGTTTCTGAGAGCTTCAGGTCTCAATGGTGTTGGCTAGGGGTGATACCCTGAGCTGGTCCTGAGTTCCAACTTATGTTATGGTCAATGTCCACAACATCATTCAGCATCCAAGTCTACAGCAACAAACAGAGTTTCAGTCTGTTCCCAGCCACTGGACAAGGGTTCTAGGCACTAAGTCTGACAATGACAAAGGCTAGAGAGAGAGAGCAAGGAGAGCAGTGGAGGTGACAAGCAAAAGTGCATTCAAGTTGTAGATATGTCATGACCGACTGAAAAGCTACAGCTTTTTCACCAAGTCATTTCTATTTTATTATTTATTTTCCTCATATTATATAAAACGCATGCTGACTAAGCAGGTGCCTATCACTTGGCACTTAGATAAGGCTGTAGATAAGATATTGGAGCATGGCGCTGATGACTCATTACCATTACTACATGCACAGTCATCTTACTCATACCATACTATATTTAGAGTAGGGCTTAGGGTAGTGCACAGACCACCTGTTGTAGTATATAAAGAGTGCAATCCAGCACCCAGAGTCCTCAGTCGAGTTCTCTCGGGTTTCATCCCTCCTCTCCTCTCCTCTCCTCAGTTCTCTGTTGGGGCTCCTAGGCGTCACGCTGGGGGGTTCCTGATAAGATATGATTTGACTAAGTTGGAACTAAAGAACTATGGTACATGAGAGGGGTGTTGGAATCTGAGGTGAAAATCTTGTGACCCAGAGGAGCAGAACTGTCCATGAGTAGACAACAAGTAGTCAGGACCCATTCTGAGGGTGGAATCAACTCATATGCCAGAGGTGAAGAAGTACAAACAAAATAACTACCATATATGTAAATATATTAGTAATGCATATGGTGTCCAGATGAGTGAATATTCCAATAAGGGGTTTATATATGTTTGGAGAACAATGGGAACTAAAGGGGAAAGTACATAGCTATCTAAGAAAGGAAAAGTGACAGTAGCTACCAAAGGAGATAACATCCAAGCATAACTAGGGGTTTATAACAAGTAAATGTAGTCTGTTAACAAAGGAAGAAGAGAATTGTAACAGGATGAGTCACTGAGGCTGTAGAGGTGCCAGTGGGAAGGGTTGCAAGGGGTCTTAGTAGAAGAGTATATAAGACCAGCTGTAGGCAGTCTTGGCTCCCCAAGGCTTAAGATAGTTTATCTTATGCTCATTTTATGGGCATTAGATTCTGTCTAATGTAGTCTCAATCACATTCATTCCTTCTCTTCTCCTTCTCTTCTCCTCTCTGCAAGGCTTGTGGGTTTGTGTTTGAGAATGAGCTCATAACACAAAAGCTGGATCAGTGTTATATGTACAAGAAATGGCAAAACTCACTGGCAAGGAGATGGTACCTAAACAATACCATCAATATCTAAAAATATTGAGAAAGGAGCATCAGAATGCATGCCAGCTAGAAAGCCCTGGGATCATGCACTTCACCATTGTCAAGTGACTACTACCATTTATGGTTACTGGTGGTGGAACCATAAAAAACAATCTATTTGTGAAAGGAACTGGTTAATGCATGCCCTCAAAGGAAATATAATGAATAGTGGGTGTTATCAATGGGCATACAGGCATGGTGAAAACGAAGCCAAGTTGAGGGGAGAAAGATATGATCCATATCTTACTGCATATATCCAATGGCAATTACCACGGAATTATACTTCACCCTGTATCTTGCAATATGGGGAAGACAAAATTTTCATGCTGCCTGATCATAATTATTTCCTTTCCAAGCTAGGGGAGGATGAGGAGTTTACCCAGGTCCTATACAACAGCAATTCCCAAATTGGCTCCATGGAAGGTGAACAGATACTGCTATCTGTATCTGTTTTAAAAAAATTCCATAACCAATTCCATTGGCCAGAGTGGCCTACATTGGAACAAATCCTTTCCTGGGAACTGGAACTTAGGGATTACTTGGCTGTTTTTGGACTACAGGATGACATCAAACCAGACAAGTTTCATGTTCTGGAATGGGCAGAAATCAGTCTGAAAAAAGATGAGATCTACATGTGGAAAGATCTGGAATGGTTGGAAGCACATGGAAAATTCAACAAAAAAGCTCAATTTGGAGGACAGGGAAAATCTAAGAAACCATGAAGAAGTTATGGACTGTTGTGTGGCATGTCTCAGAAAGACAGATCTATTCCTGGGACATGATTGGCTGCAACTACATAACCCTAGTATGAACTGGAAAAAGCAGGAAGTCACATTCAGCAGATGTCCCAGTGTTACGGTTGATGTCCACAATGTTGTTCAGCGGCCAAGTCTACAGCGACAAACAGAGTCTCGGTCTGTTCCCAGTCACTGGACAAGGGTTCTAGGCACTAAGTCTGACGATGACAAAGGCTAGAGAGAGAGCAAGGAGAGCGGTTGAGGCGATGAGCAGAAGAGAGTTCAAGTTGTGGATAAGATTCAACTAAGTTGGAACTAAGGAACTACAGTACATGGGAGGGGTTTATATACGTTGAGAGAACAATAGAAACTAAAGGGGAAAGAGCATAGCTATCTAGAAAGGAAAAGTGAAGGTAGCTATGAAAGGAGATAACATCCAAGCGTAACTATGGGTTTGTAACAAGTAAATGTAGTCCGTTAACAAAGGGAAAAGAGAATCATAACATTACCCCCTTTGTATGTGAGAAGTCACTGGCTTCTACCAGCCAGAAGTAGTCCAGCCATGGTCCGTTCTGGACTCGGCCCATTTGACAGTGTTGTCCAACTCCTTCGTAGAAGTCTCAACCTTCCACTTGAGTGCTTCTGCAGCGTGGTGCAGATTTTGAGCATTCCGTAGAAATGAATCGCGCTCCTCGTAGGTCATTTCATGGGGGTCAATGGTGAGGGTGAGCGCGGCAAGGTCGTTGGTTGTGGAGGAGAGGTTAGTGATGGAGCAGGTGGCGGCAGCAAGGGCGTCAGCGACGACGGTGAGCATGGTGTTCCTTTTGACGAACTGAGCGAAATGGGGAAGATGGTGGTCATCTGGGTACACCTGGGGAAGGAGGTCTGCTGGGTGGACGTGCAGGTCGTCATCCTCGAAGTGGACAACAGTGGTATTTTCAATAAAGACCTCGAGAGGGAGGTCTGGGATAGCGATGAAGGGTGAAAAGGCGGCGGCGGTTTCATCAATGCGCCAGTGGGCGCAGGAGAGGAGTGCCAAGGCGATGAAATAGGCAGCAAGGGCGAAGAAGGTGAACATGGTTTCTTGTTACGATGTAGGTTGGGTGCTAAGTGGTGATACTTGAAGAATTTATACGTCACTCCTGATCACTAATTTCCATGTCCGATTCTGAACTTTCTATGTCTAGTGGATCTTCAATTGCAGGGTCAGTGAGGAGTTCTCGTTCTTCTGTGATGAACCTGGTTAGCGAATCTAGATGTTGGATTCCTGGTGTCGTTGTTGGGGTGACTAAGAATCTTCTGATTCTCCTGATGATGTCCGCTATTACCTCTCCTAGTGCAGTAGACAAATATTCAAGCTCATCAAGGATGTCTTCTATGAGAATGCAAGGCCTTCCTGGTATTCTGATTCTTCGGTTGATTAACCAAATTTGTGTGCTACACTCCCGTATCTGTTTAGTGATCTCGTCCATCTGCTTATATTCTTCCGGACATAGCAGTCTTCCATGAGAGCTTTCGTAAACGTTACTGCTTTGGATAGCTAGACGTTGGTAGGCAGGTGGATCCTCATTATAGGCAGGTAGATCGTCGGTTGAGAATTGTAGGTCATGGTACTTGGGAAGATAATTCTGGATGGCATTGCAGGGGAACTCTGTTGTTCCTGAAGGGTTCTTTTGGTGACAGTGATCAAGTCGAGGGATGCGGTAGTATCGTGTGACCAACGCTGCAGTTCGGGTGAGTTTCCCTGACGGGTTCGGTGCTCTAGGAGTGTGCTGGAAGGGGAGGTATTGTATGTGGGTGTAGACGGTCTTTTCTTTAAGAGCTATAGTGTATCAAGAGAGTGTTGAGCAGTTCTGTTTTGTATAATGGTAATTTTGTTTCAAAACGTGGCGGTTCTTGTATCAAGTCATGGTTCAGAGGTGTCGGCGTTGTTGATATTCCGATAGGATATCAGTGGCATTTGCAAGGTTGCGAGCGGGTTCCCAAGAATTGTCATTCGATCCATAGCCTTTCCATTTAACTAGGTAGTGATAGCCTGCGCCTCGTTTCCTGTGGGCTAGAATTGCCTCTACCTCAAATTCCTCTTGTCCATTTACAAGATCAGGGGGTGGTTTCACATAATTTGGGCCATGCGCAGTCGTTTCCTTATACGGGGTAAGGAGTGACGTATGAAACACAGGGTGAATGTGCCATTGTTTTGGGAGTTTCAATTTGTATGTTACTGGTCCCATCACTTGTTCAATTTCAAAGGGTCCTTCTCGTTTTGGTGCTAGCTTTCTAGACTGATATGGTATGTGAAGATTTCGGTTCTCAAGCCATACTTTGGTGCCTTTTTCAAATCGCATTGCTTTGTCCTTGCATTGTCTTGCCACTAGTTGTCTTGCTAGTTCATGTGCTGCTAGCACTTCTTCTCTGGCCTTTCTTAGGAACTGAAGGCGCTCCTCTGCTGCTGGTGTGGTCATTTGTGTAGTAGCTGTGGGAAGTGCAACAGGGTCCGTCCCATACATTAGTCTGAATGGGGAAGTTTTGATTGTGTCATGATGTCGGTTATTGTGAGCAAACTTGGCTATTGGGAGATGCGGTTTCCATAGATGCGGTTCATTGGAGCAGAACATTCGGAGGTAGACTTCTAGTTCCTGGTTGACTTGTTCTGTTTCTCCGTCGGTTTGGGGATGATAGGCTGTGCTCATTCTATGGTCGATTCCTAGTGCTTTTCGTATTTCTTGAAATACTTTTGCGGAGAACTGTGGTCCTTGATCCGAGATTAAAATGTCAGGTAAGCCAAATCGTTTGAAAATTTCAGAGACATAAAGTTCTTCTGTGCCTAGAGCATTGATTGTCTTTTTGCAGGGTGTGAAAATTACCCCCTTTGTAAGACCATGGTCCACCGTGACCAGGATTGAGTCAAAGCCATCAGAGAGGGGTAGATCAGTGATGAAATCAAGGGTTACTTGCTGAAAGGGGCGGGTTGCTTTCGACAGAATCGGGTGAAGGGCTGGTATATTTGGGTGTGTGTTAATCTTCATCTGCTGACAGAGGGCGCATCCTTCTATCCATTCCCGACATGTTTGAACATTCCAGGCCACCAGTAGTCACACTTAAGGAGTTCAAGGGTCTTTAATCATCCAGGGTGACCTGATGATCGTGCTTCGTGTGTTTCCTTAATCAATTTGGTTCGTAATCCGTCCTGGTCAGGGATGTAGGTCTTGCCAAGATAGTGAACAATGCCATTGGTATAAGACCAATCCTGTATGTTCGATTTGATTGGTGGGGCACGGTGCGTGGTGATAACCTCAATTAGAATACGTCCGAAATTGTCTTTTGACATTGCTTTCTGAATTTCTGTGACTAGATCTTCTGCAATAAGACGAATAAAATGATCCTCTGGTAGGACTACGATGTCTTCTTGTAATTCACTGTTTCCCATATGATCAGGGTGTCGGGATAGGGCATCCGCTTCAAACATTTTTGTGCCAGGGACGTGCTCAATACGTAGGTCAAATTCTGATAATAGGGATGACCATCTAGCTTGTCTGGGCGTTAAGTGTTGGGCGGTTCGATAGTAGGACAGATTCTTGTGGTCGCAGTGGACTATAGTGGTGTGGGGTGATCTGTGTAGTAAATGTCACCAGGTCATCAATCCTTTGATAATTGCCAAGAGTTCTCGATCATAGATCTGGTAATTCTGTTCCGTTTGTGTTAATGCATGTGAGATAAATCCGCAGGGATGTAGAGATCCTGTTTCATCTGCTTGTTTCAAGACTGCTCCTATTGCCTTATTTGATGCATCGGTTTGAAGGATAAAGGGTTGAGTAGGATCTGGCATTAATAATACCGGCATAGATGCAAATCGTTTCTTCAGGATTTCAAAAGCGTTGTTCTGTTCAGTAGTCAAGTCAAATGGTTCTATTTTCTTAGTGAGGTCAGTAAGTGGTTTAGCGATGGCAGCAAAATTTCCAATGAAACGTCGGTAAAAGTTCCCAAATCCGAGGAATGATCGGACTTGTTTGACTGTGGTAGGAACTGGCCAATCGGCGATCCCTGCTAACTTTATTGGGTCCATCTGAATGCATCCAGGGGTAATGATCATTCCTAGGAATTCGACTTCCTGCGTGGCGAACTTGCACTTTTCAAGTTTCAGGAATAGATCGTTATCTTGTAACCGTTGTAAAATTCATTTTGTCCGCTCCTCCAGCTGTTCTAGTGTTTCCACGCAGATTAACATGTTGTCCATGTAAATGATCAGCCATCCTTCATTGATCATGTCCCTGAAGTACTTGTTCATCATAGTTTGAAAGGTTGACGGCGAGTTGCATAATCCAAAGAACATTACTGTTGGTTCATAGAGCCCTTGATTGGTAATAAAGGCTGCTTTCCATTCGTCTCCCTTCCTGATTCGAACATTGTTGTATCCCCATCGGAGGTCTAGTTTGGTAAAATACTTGGCGCCTCGTAATTTAGTCATGAGATCGGAAACAAGGGGAAGGGGATATGCGTTTTTGACGGTCCATTCATTCAGGTATCAATAATCCTGACAGGGTCGGAGTGCTCCACTTTCTTTCTTTGCTACAAAGAAGAATGGTGACGCCTGCGGTGATGTAGATGGTTTAATGTATCCTTTCTTGAGTTGTTCATCAATCCATTCGTCTAACAGTCCTTGTTCCTTGACCGATAGAGGGTAAAGTTTACTAGCTTTTGGGACAAAACCCTCTTTTGTGTTGATTGTGTGATCCCACGGTCAACTGGATGGGAAGCGTTCTGATGCTTTCTTGTCAAAGATGGTGCGCCATTGCTTGTATTCTGTAGGTAGAGTGGTGGATGGTTTGTCTTTCTTTAACCTATGCTCTAGTTCCTGTGATGCCAATGTTTTAACTCTAATCCAATAGTCATCCTCACCCCATTGCTGGGAGTCAAGGGCTAGCTGCCAGATTGCTTTTGGTGATGTGTCCAGGTCTCCAATTTTCAGAGATTTCTCTCGCCAGTTGATGATCGGGTTATTTTCTTCTAACCAGGGTATTCCTAGAATCACTCGTTGATCGCCTAGCTTAGTGATCCAGAACCAATTGATAAACTGCTGTCCCTCGATCAAGTAGCATATTTTGGTCCGATGTGTGATCATTCCTTTTGCATTTACTGTTCCATCTGCGTTTCTGACTTTGATTGGTTTCTTAAGTCGTTCTTTCCTGAGCTCTTTCACTGCTCCCTCATCTACAAAGTTTCCTTCTGCTCCACAATCAATTAGGGCAGATGTTCCAGCAGGTAAATCGGTTGATTTGATAGTTAACAAAATGTGCTTGTCATTGTTGGATAATACTATTACAGAATCAAGCGCTAACTGTTCAGATCTCGATAATAAGGAAGGGCCAACTGCTGAGTGACACTTCCTAACTAAAAACCCTTGTTTTCAAATTTGTTTAAGAGGGCATTCTTCTCTTCAGTAGTCATTGCTGAAAAGATTGCTCTAATTTTCTTTGCTGGTTCGTCTTTTTCCTTCTGTTGTTCCTCAGTGACAGAATGGACAGCTTTATTCTGATAAGAAGACCTGGATGAAGACACATTGTTGCGTTTTGGGCAGTTTCTGGAGATGTGTCCCTGTGTTCCACATCTGAAACACTTGCCAGTCTTTCGGTATTCCTCCTTCTGATCATCTGTCAATCGGCCAGGAGTCGTGGTATTTATAGCTCTGATTGCTCCGGATTGATTGTTGTTTTGACTGAAACATGTTCTGGATCCATCAGTGGTTCTCCTGTTTCCCTGTCCTGTCATGTCCCAAGCATTATGGTGATCCTCAGCCTTATCATAGGCTTCTTGCATTGTCTTGATCTTCCTTTGGTCCTGTAAGATTGTCCGAGCAAGTTCTAAGGGTAATCCTTTGATGAATGCCTGCAACTGAGCGGGTATTCCAGTGAGCCCAGAGGTTCCTATGTCCATGTGAAATTTTCTAATGTATTCTGGAACTGAAACGCTGTTTCCAACTCTTAATTTGGATAGATTGTTCAGGGCTCGAAGGGCACTGTTGACTTCTCCCCAGTCATTGATGAAACATGTTTCAAATGCTTCATAGTTGCTCCATTTGAACGTGGCTGTGGTACTGCCTCTGTTGTCATTCAATTCGCTTTGGATAATAGTTTTCCAGTCGTCTAGCTCTGGTCCCATGCATGCAAGCACATACCTGACTTTCTTTTCGTCTTTTCCTTCATAGTTCTGTTCATTGAGGGTAAAGTAATCCTCAAGCTGTCCTAAAAATGACCTTGCTTCGATTTGTTTGCCTGTAAAAGGTCGTATAGGCTGCGGTTTGATATCTCCTTTAGAGCTAGCACTGGTTTCAGACACCATTCTTGGTTCAGGAGTGATTGGTGGTTCGGGGTTAATCAGTGGTTCAGGGGTTGGTGTTCTAGTGATTGGTTTTGGTTCTGGAGTAGGGGTTCTACTTGGAGTTCTGGGTTTCGGAGATGGGGGTGGTCCTTGTTTCGAGTAATCTGTATCAAATGGGTTTTCCTCAAGCTTGGCTTGTTCAATTCGTAGTAATTCCTCCCACTCTGCTAAAAGGCTAGCTGTGATTCCGTGTCGGTCGCTTCCACTGAAGAATTTCCTATAGAGGGTCCTTCCTGGTTTGTTTTCTGGTTCCTTAACAAGGTAGAGTGGTTCTCCTTGTACTTCACTACCCCAGTCTAGGTAGATTTGATCGGGTAAATTGAATTCAAAGGCTCCTGAGTAGAAGTCTCCTGAAAAATATTTGTCTGGGACTGGTTTGTTTCATTTCCATCCTTCTGTAACAAAGTACCAGGTTTGTTGGTAGAGAAAAACTTCTCATCGTCCAAGGTAGTATTTCCCCTTATAGGTGACGGATCCGTTTGGGGGTCGTTCCTGAGAGCTGCGGGTCTCAATGGTGTCAGCTAGGGGTGATACCCTGAGCTGGTCCTGAGTTCCAACTTATGTTACAGTCAATGTCCACAATGTCGTTCAGCGGCCAAGTCTACAGCGACAAACAGAGTCTCGGTCTGTTCCCAGTCACTGGACAAGGGTTCTAGGCACTAAGTCTGACGATGACAAAGGCTAGAGAGAGAGCAAGGAGAGCGGTTGAGGCGATGAGCAGAAGAGAGTTCAAGTTGTGGATAAGATTCAACTAAGTTGGAACTAAGGAACTACAGTACATGGGAGGGGTTTATATACGTTGAGAGAACAATAGAAACTAAAGGGGAAAGAGCATAGCTATCTAGAAAGGAAAAGTGAAGGTAGCTATGAAAGGAGATAACATCCAAGCATAACTATGGGTTTGTAACAAGTAAATGTAGTCCGTTAACAAAGGGAAAAGAGAATCGTAACACCCAGAACTTGTTGGAGCCAATCCAGTGTGACAGACCCTGAGAAGGAGGTGGATGAAACTGAATCCTTGGAAGACGGAGAATGCCTCCTTGCAGTACATGTAGGGCCAGAAGAGCTAAAGTTGCAAACTTCAGCAACAGACATTGCAGCCAAGGAGGCACTAGCTAGCAAGAAGCAGTCACTAGAGGAAATGGTTCCAAACCATTATCTCAAATACCAGAAGGTATTTGAAAAGGAAACATTCAACAAACTGCTGCCACAACAGCCCTGGGACCATGCAATTGAATTCATCCCAGGAGGACAGCCTACAGATTGTAAGGTTTATCCATTAGATAAGAAGGAACAAGAACAGCTAGATGAGTTCCTTGAGGAAAATTTAAAGTCTGGAAGAATAAGGCCCAGTACCTCTGAACAGGCATCACCATTCTTCTTTGTCAAGAAAAAAATGGCAAATTAAGACCAGTTCAGGATTATAGGAAGCTAAACAACATCACAAGGAAACATTGGTATCCACTACCTTTAATTGGTGAATTAGTCAACCAGCTATCAAAAGCCAAAGTCTTCTCCAAGATGGATATTTGGTGGGGATACAACAACATCTGGATCAAAGAAGGCAATGAGTGGAAAGCAGTCTTCAAGACTCACAGGGGGTTTTTTGAACCCTTAGTCATGTTTTTTGGTCTCTGTAATTCTCCAGCCACATTCCAAACAATGATGAATGACATCTTTAGGCAGGAAATTGCAGAGGGATGGGTGGTCATTTACATGGATGATATCCTGGTGTTCTTGCAGTCTCAGGATGCACACATGATGCATGTTAACCACATCATAGTGAAACTGGAGAACCATAAGTTGTTGTTAAAGCTGGAAAAGTGTTGGTTCAATCAGCTGAAGATCAACTTCTTGGGACTTGTCATTAGTCAGGACTCCATCCAGATGGGAAAGGGAAAAGTACAGGCAGTGGTGGATTGGCCAGTTCCTATGTGTAAATGGGAACTTCAGCAGTTTTTGGGCTTTGTAAACTTCTATCAGTGCTTCATACAGGGTTTTGCTAAGACCATTAAACCATTAACCCATCTCACAGGCAAGGTTGAGTGGGTTTGGACCAAACAGCAGACCTTGTGATGAGGGAGGTAGTTCTCAAAATTCCTGACAATGGTAGTCAATTTTGGGTGGAAGTGGATGCATCAGACTTTGCAATTGGTGGAATTTTGTCCCAGCATGGCAAAGATGGTACCTGGAGGCCGGTAGCATTCATTTCCAAGGCACTAAACAAGGCAGAACGGAATTATGAGATCTACAACAAAGAAATGCTTGTGGTCATGCATGCATTTTATGAATGGTCTCACCATCTCAAAGGTGCTGAGGAGCAGATCGAGGTTTTAACAGATCATCAAAACCTCACATATTTCCAAAAACTGCAAAACCTAACCAGGTGACAAAGTGTATCTCAGCACAGAGATTTTGCCAATGCTCCATGCAACTAAAAAGCTCAATGGCAAATTTGTAGGTCCTTTGGAAGTGGTTGAAAAGGTCAGCAAGTTGGTGTACCAGTTAAAAGTCAGACTGGAGTACCGGGTCAAATGGAAAAACTACCCTATAGAGGAATCCACATGGGAACCAGCAGAGAACCTCGCTAATGCTAAGAAAGAGGTTCAGAAATTCCATAGGCAGAACCTGAGCATGCCTCTACAACTGGCAATGGCAGACTTATGATTTAAGGAATGGTCTAATTACACAGCAACTGAGGCTCCCAAGCAGTTGTTTGGTTGGGAAGATGGTAAATTCAAGCATTACTACCTCAAGAAATTAAAACAGAATTTGCAACAATGGAAAGGGGACTGCAAGTTGATCTATGCTGAACCTGACATGGAAGGGGTGTTTTCAAGAGACCTTGAGCATGGTGGGCCAGTTAAACCCACACTTGATTCCCCTAGGCAGACCACAGTATGACTTTCCAGGACATGAAGTCTTGAGGAGGAAGTCATGTTATGATATGGACATTTTTCTCTATTCTTCTCTGTTCTATCCAGAGGGCTATGGGTGCATAACAAGGCATGAGCATATGGCAAGGGATCCCTATCCAGATATGGCAGGAGGATTACATAACCCAGGGTGGCTATATGATCAAGGCTGTTGGATATTGGGTGAAGCAGCATTTGCAGGAATTGACTGGGAGTCTGGATAGGTCCATGCAGGTCTGGGAGGTGGACCTAGGTGTTGTAGCTGTGCTTGTACAGCCTTAGCAGCTGCGCAGTCTGTGTGCACAG
Organism: Amanita rimosa; assembly: GCA_023014395.1. Taxonomy (NCBI): domain Eukaryota; kingdom Fungi; phylum Basidiomycota; class Agaricomycetes; order Agaricales; family Amanitaceae; genus Amanita; species Amanita rimosa. The sequence continues at coordinate 890,277 of JAEBUO010000005.1, forward strand.
ACCAATGGCTCAGGTATATAAGATGTGTGTTCTGTAGGTAGGAGTCCTTAAGACTCTAGATAGTTTCCTCTTTGCAGGTCACTGACTACTGTGTCTAATACATCTCTTTCTCTTACCCTCTCTCAATGGAGCTTGTGATTGTGTGGGGATCAGTCCTAACACTTTCAGGGACTGAAAGACCTTGTGGTGAGGGTGTTACAATTCTCTTTTCCCTTTGTTAATGGACTACATTTACTTGTTACAAACCCATAGCTATGCTTGGACGTTATCTCCTTTTATAGCTACCTTCACCTTTCCTTTCTTAGATATCTATGCTCTTTCCCCTTTAGTTCCTATTGTTCTCTCAACGTATATAAACCCCTCTCATGTACCATAGTTCTTTAGTTCCAACTTAGTCGAATCTTATCCATAACTTGAACACTCTTTTGCTCGTCGTCTCAACCACTCTCCTCGCTCTCTCTCTAGCCTTCGTCATCGTCAGACTTAGTGCCTAGAACCCTTGTCCAGTGATTGGGAACAGACCAAGACTCTGTTTGTCGCTGAAGACTTGGACACTGAATGACGTTGTGGACATCGACCATAACATAAGTTGGAACTCAGGACCAGCTCAGGGTATCACCCCTAGCCGACACCATTGAGACCCGCAGCTCTCAGGAACAACCCCCGAACGGATCCGTCACCTATAAGGGGAAATACTACCTTGGACGACGAGAAGTTTTTCTCTACCAACAAACCTGGTACTTTGTTACAGAAGGATGGAAACGAAACAAACCAGTCCCAGACAAATATTTTTCAGGAGACTTCTACTCAGGAGCCTTTGAATTCGATTTACCCGATCAAATCTACCTAGACTGGGGTAGTGAAGTACAAGGAGAACCGCTCTACCTTGTTAAGGAACCAGAAAACGAACCAGGAAGGACCCTCTATAGGAAATTCTTTAGTGGAAGCGACCGACACGGAATCACAGCTAGCCTTTTAGCAGAGTGGGAGGAATTACTATGAATTGAACAAGCCAAGCTTGAGGAAAACCCATTTGATACAGATTACTCGAAACAAGGACCACCCCCATCTCCGAAACCCAGAACTCCGAGTAGAACCCCTACTCCAGAACCAAAACCGATCACCAGAACACCAACCCCTGAACCACCAATTAACCCTGAACCACTGATCACTCCTGAACCAAGAATGGTGTCTGAAACCAGTGCTAGCTCTAAAGGAGATATCAAACCGCAGCCTATACGACCTTTTACAGGCAAACAAATCAAAGCAAGGTCATTTTTAGGACAGCTTGAGGATTACTTTACCCTCAACGAACAGAACTATGAAGGAAAAGATGAGAAGAAAGTTAGATATGCGCTCGCATGCATGGGACCAGAACTAGACGACTGGAAAACTATTATCCGAAGCGAATTGAATGACAACAGAGGCAGTACCACAGCCACGTTCAAATGGAGCAACTATGAAGCATTTGAAACACATTTCATCAATGACTGGGGAGAAGTCAACAGCGCCCTTCAAGCCCTGAACAATCTATCCAAATTAAGAGTTGGAAACGGTGTTTCAGTCCCAGAATACATCAGAAAATTTTGCATGGATATAGGAACCTCTGGACTCACTGGAATACCCACTCAGTTGCAGGCATTTGTCAAAGGATTACCATTAGAACTTGCTAGGACGATCTTACAGGACCAAAGGAAGATTAAAACAATGCAAGAAGCCTATGATAAGGCTGAGGATCACCATAACACTTGGGACATGACAGGACAGGGGAACAGGAGAACCAATGATGGATCTGGAACACGTTTCAATCGAAACAACAACCGATCCGGAACAATCAGAGCTATAAATACCACGACTCCTAGCCGATTGACAGATGATCAAAAGGAGGAATACCGAAAGACTGGCAAATGTTTCAGATGTGGAACACAGGGACACATCTCCAGAAACTGCCCGAAACGCAACGATGCATCTTCATCCAGGTCTTCTTATCAGAATAAGGCTGTCCGTTCCGTCACTGAGGAACAACAGAAGGAAGAAGACGAACCAGCAAAGAAAATTAGAGCAATCTTTTCAGCAATGTCTACTGAAGAGAAGAATGCCCTCTTAAACGAATTCGAAAACAAGGGTTTTTAGTTAGGAAGTGTCACTCAGCAGTTGGCCCTTCCTTATTATCGAGATCTGAACAGTTAGCGCTTGATTCTGTAATAGTATTATCCAACAATGACAAGCGCATTTCATTAACTATCAAATCGACCAATTTACCCACTGGAACATCTGCCCTAATCAATTGTGGAGCAGAAGGAAACTTCATAGATGAGGGAGCAGTGAAAGAGCTCAGGAAAGAACGACTTAAGAAACCAATCAAAGTCAGAAACGCAGATGGAACAGTAAATGCAAAAGGAATGATCACACATCGGACCAAAATATGCTACATGATCGAGGGACAGCAGTTTATCAATTGGTTCTGGATCACTAAACTAGGCGATCAACGAATGATTCTAGGAATACCTTGGTTAGAAGAAAATAATCTGATCATCAACTGGCGAGAGAAATCTCTGAAAATTGGAGACCTGGACATGTCGCCAAAAGCAATCTGGCAGCTAGCCCTTGACTCCCAGCAATGGGGCGAGGATGACTATTGGATTAGAGTTAAAACATCAGCATCACAGGAACTAGAGCATAGGTTAAAGAAAGACAAACCATCCACCACTCTACCTACAGAATACGAGCAATGGCGCACCATCTTTGACAAGAAGGCATCAGAACGCTTCCCATCCAGTTGACCGTGGGATCACGCAATCAACACAAAAGAGGGTTTTGTCCCAAAAGCTAGTAAACTTTACCCTCTATCAGTCAAGGAACAAGGACTGTTAGACGAATGGATTGATGAACAACTCAAGAAAGGATACATTAAACCATCTACATCACCGCAGGCGTCACCATTCTTCTTTGTAGCAAAGAAAGAAAGTGGAGCACTTCGACCCTGTCAGGATTACCGATACCTGAATGAATGGACCGTCAAAAACGCATATCCCCTTCCCCTTGTTTCCGATCTCATGACTAAATTACGAGGCGCCAAGTATTTTACCAAACTAGACCTCCAATGGGGATACAACAATGTTCGAATCAAGAAGGGAGACGAATGGAAAGCAGCCTTTATTACCAATCGAGGGCTCTATGAACCAACAGTAATGTTCTTCGGATTATGCAACTCGCCGTCAACCTTTCAAACTATGATGAACGAGTACTTTAGAGACATGATCAATGAAGGATGGCTGATCATTTACATGGATGACATGTTAATCTGTGCGGAAACACTAGAACAGCTGGAGGAACAGACAAAATGAATTTTACAGCGGTTACAAGATAATGATCTATTCCTGAAACTCGAAAAATGCAAGTTTGCCACACAGGAAGTCGAATTCCTAGGAATGATCATCACCCCTGGACGCATTCAGATGGACCCAATAAAGTTAGCAGGGATCGCTGATTGGCCAGTTCCTACCACAGTCAAACAAGTCCGATCATTCCTTGGATTTGGGAACTTTTACCGACATTTCATTGGGAATTTTGTTGCCATCGCTAAACCACTTACCGACCTCACTAAGAAAACAGAACCATTTGACTGGACCACTGAATGGAACAATGCTTTTGAAATCCTGAAGAAACGATTTGCATCTATGCCGGTATTATTAATGCCAGATCCTACTCAACCCTTTATCCTTCAAACCGATGCATCAAATAAGGCAATAGGAGCAGTCTTGAAACAAGCAGATGAAACAGGATCTCTACATCCCTGCGGATTTATCTCACATGCATTAACACAAACGGAACAGAATTACCAGATCTACAATCGAGAACTCTTGGCAATTATCAAAGGATTGATGACCTGGCGACACTTACTACACGGATCACCCCACACCACTATAGTTCACTGCAACCACAAAAATCTGTCCTACTATCGAACCACCCAACGCTTAACGCCCAGACAAGCTAGATGGTCATCCCTATTATCAGAATTTGACCTATGCATTGAGCACGTCCCTGGCACAAAAATGTTTGAAGCGGATGCCCTATCCCGACGCCCTGATCATATGGGAAACAGTGAATTACAAGAAGACATTGTAGTCCTACCAGAGGATCGTTTTATTCGCCTTATTGCAGAAGATCTAGTCACAGAAATTCAGAAAGCAATGTCAAAAGACGATTTCGGACGTATTCTAATTGAGGTCATCACCACGCACCGTGCCCCACCGATCAAATTGAACATACAAGATTGGTCTTATACTAATGGCATTGTTCACTATCTCGGAAAGACCTACATCCCTGACCAAGACGGATTACAAACCAGATTGATTAAAGAAATGCACGAAGCACAATCATCAGGTCACCCTGGACGATTAAAGACTCTTGAACTCCTTAAACGTGATTACTGGTGGCCCGGAATGTTCAAACATGTCAGAGAGTGGATAGAAGGATGCGCCCTCTGTCAACAAATGAAGATTAATACGCACCCAAATGTACCTGCCCTTCACCCAATTCCGTCGAAGGCAACCTGTCCTTTTCAACAAGTAACCCTTGATTTCATCACTGATCTACCCCTTTCCGATGGCTTTGACTCGATCCTGGTCACGGTGGACCATGGTCTTACAAAGGGGGTAATTTTCACACCTTGCAAGAAGACAATCGATGCACTAGGCACTGCGGAACTTTACATCTCCGAAATTTTCAAACGGTTTGGCCTACCCGATGTTTTGATCTCGGATCGAGGACCACAGTTCTCCGCAAAAGTATTTCAGGAAATACAAAAAGCATTAGGAATCGACCATAGAATGAGCACAGCCTATCATCCACAGACTGATGGAGAAACAGAACGAGTCAACCAGGAATTAGAAGTCTACCTTCGAATGTTCTGCTCCAATGAACCACATCTATGGAAACCGCATCTCCCAATAGCCGAGTTTGCTCACAACAACCGACATCATGACACGATCAAAACTTCCCCATTCAGATTAATGTATGGGACGGACCCTGTTGCGCTTCCCACAGCTACAACACGAATGACCACGCCAGCAGCAGAGGAACGCCTTCAGTTCCTAAGGAAAGCCAGAGAAGAAGCGCTAGCAGCACAAGAACTAGCAAGACAATTGATAGCAAGACAATGCAAGGACAAAGCAATACAATTTGAAAAGGGCACCAAAGTATGGCTTGAGAACCGAAACCTTCACATACCATATCAGTCCAGAAAACTAGCACCAAAACGAGAAGGACCCTTCGAAATCGAACAAGTGATGGGACCAGTAACATACAAATTGAAACTCCTGAAACAATGGCGCATTCACCCTGTGTTTCATACGTCACTCCTTACCCCGTATAGAGAAACGACTGCGCACGGCCCAAATTATGTGAAACCACCCCCTGATCTTGTAAATGGACAAGAGGAATTCGAGGTAGAGGCAATTCTAGCCCACAGGAAGCGAGGCGCAGGCTACCATTATCTAGTTAAATGGAAAGGATATGGATCGAATGACAATTCTTGGGAACCCGCTTGCAATCTTACAAACGCCACCAATATCCTATTGGAATATCAACAACGCCAACACCTCTGAACCATGACTCGATACAGAAACTGTCATGTTTTGAAACAAAATTACCACTATACAAAACGGAACTGCTCAACACTCTCTCAATACACTATAGCTCTTAAAGAAAAAACCGTCTACACCCACATACAATACCTCCCCTTCCGACACGCTCCTAGAGCACCAAACCCACCGGGAAAACTCACCCGAATTATGGCGGTGATTACACGCTACTACCGCACCCCTCGACTTGATCACCGTCACCAAAAGAACCCTTCAGGAACAACAGAGTTCCCCTGCAATGCCATCAAGAACTATCTTCCCAAGTACCATGACCTACAATTCTCAGCCGACGACCTACCTGCCTATAATAATGATCCGCCCGCCTACCAATGCCTAGTCGTCAAAAGCAGCAACGTTTATGAAAGCGCTCATGGAAGACTGCTATGCCCGGAAGAATATAAGCAGATGGATGAGATCACTAAACAGATACAGGAATGTAGCGCACAAATTTGGTTAATTAACCGAAGAATCAGAATACCAGGGAGACCTCGCATTCTCTTAGAAGACATCCTCGATGAGCTGGAATATTTGTCGATTGCACTAGGAGAAGTAATAGCAGATATTATCAGGAGAATCAGAAGATTCTTAGTCACCCCAACAACGACACCAGGAATTGAACACTTAAATTTGTTAACCAGGTTCATCACGGCAGAATGGGAACTCCTCACTGACCCTGCAATCGAAGACCCACTGGACACAGAAAGTTGGGACTCCGACACGGAAATCAGCGATCTGGAACATGTATAAATTCTCCAGGTATCGTCACCTAACACCAATAATCATATTATACCAATATGTTCACCTTCTTTGCTCTCGCCACCTACTTCTTCACCTTGACTCTCCTCTCCTGCGCTCATTGGCGCATCGATGAAACCGTTGCCACCCTCTCGCCCTTCATTGCCATCCCAGACCTACCACTAGAGGTCTTCGTTGAAAATACCACTGTCGTCCACTTTGAGGATGATGATTTACACATCCACCCCGCCAACCTACTCCCTCAAGTATACCCTGACAATCACCACCTTCCTCATTTCGCCCAATTCGTCAAGAGAAACACTACGCTCACTGTTGTCGCCGACGCCCTTGCCGCTGCCACTTGCTCTATCACCAATCTTTCCTCCGCCACTGATAATCTTGCTGCCCTCACCCTCACTATAGACCCACACGAGATGACCTATGAGGAACGCGATTCTTTCCTCCGGAATGCGCAAAACTTGCACAGAGCTGCTGAAGCTCTCAAATGGAAGGTGGAACGTCAACGAAAGAGCTAGACAACGCTGTCAAGTGGGCTGAGTCTAGAATGGACCATGGCTGGATGACCTCTGGCTGGTAGAAGTCGGTGACTTCTCACATACAAAGGGGGTAATGTTACAATTCTCTTTTCCCTTTGTTAATGGACTACATTTACTTGTTACAAACCCATAGCTATGCTTGGACGTTATCTCCTTTTATAGCTACCTTCACCTTTCCTTTCTTAGATAGCTATGCTCTTTCCCCTTTAGTTCCTATTGTTCTCTCAATGTATATAAACCCCTCTCATGTACCATAGTTCTTTAGTTCCAACTTAGTCGAATCTTATCCATAACTTGAATGCTCTTTTGCTCGTCGTCTCAACCACTCTTCTCACTCTCTCTCTAGCCTTCGTCATCGTCAGACTTAGTGCCTAGAACCCTTGTCCAGTGATTGGGAACAGACCGAGACTCTGTTTGTCGCTGAAGACTTGGACGCTGAACAATGTTGTGGACATCGACCGTAACAGAGGGAGGTTGTACTCAAAATTCCCAATGATGATGTCAATTTCAAGTCAAGGTGGATGTGTCTGACTTTGCAATAGGCAGCATCCTATCCCAACAGTGCAAGAATGGTGAATGGAGATTGGTAGCATTCATCTTGAAGGCTCTCAATGAAGCAGAAAGGAACTACAAGATTTATGACAAGGAAATGCTGACAGTCATGCAGGCATTTTATGAATGGTCACATTATCTCAAGGGCATCAAGGAGCAGGTAGAAGTTCTAACCAATCACCAGAATCTCACATACTTCTGAAAACCACAAAACCTGAACTGATGGCAAGTGCAATGGGTAACAGACCTACAGGATTATAACTCTGTCATCAAACATCACTCTGGAAAATCCAACTTGAAGGCAGATCTATTATCTAGGCAAGCAGGACATGCAACAGGACAAAGCGACAACAAAGGAGTAATTCTGCTTAAAGAACACCTATTTGTTCAAGTATACAATGATGACTGGGCAATTGAGGATGTCATCAATTGAATAAGGAAGGTGCCCAAGTGACAGTGGGAAATGCAAGTGCTGACAGGGTTGGATAAGGAAGATCCAGACTTTAAATACCATCAAAGGTTAATAGAGTGGAAGGGTTGGATCTATGTCCTGGCAGTACCATGGATCAGGAGTGAATTGATCCAGATCCCTCATTCTTGGGGACACTTGGGGGTAGCTAAAACCATCAAAAACATCACAAGGAACTTCTGGTGACCAAACATGTGCAAGGATGTACATTCATGGGTGTGAGACTTGCCAAAAGGCAAAGCTAGACCAGCACTACTAGTACCCAATGAGATTCCCAGTGCACCATGGGAAACTATTTTAGTGGATCTCATTGGACCACTGCCAGAGTCAAAGGCCAATGACATGGTTATGGTAGTCATTGACCACTTCACAAAAAAGGCATATTTCTTGCCAACCACCTTGTCAATCACATCACAGGGAGTTGCTGTACTTTTCAGGGACAATGTGTTTAGGAAACATGGCTTGCCAAAGAAAGTCATCAGTGATTGAGGACCACAGTTTGCATCAAAGTTTATGGATGATCTATATGGGATCCTGGGAATTAAAGTAAACCAATCAACAGCCTACCATCCACAAACTGATGGACAAACCAAATGTGTTAACCAGGAGGACAAAGAATTCCTGACTATGTTTGTCAATCATCAACAGGATAACTGGAGTGATTGGTTAATAGTGGTGCAGTTTTGCCACAATGACCAAGTCCATTCATCAACTGGATATTCCCTGTTCTTCATGAACTATGGACATCATCCCAATAAGGGGATGAACCCACTACATCAACCAAAAGTTCAGGCTGTAGAAGAACTGGTCAAGGAGGTTGAGGATGTACATGCCAAAGCCAAGACAGCACTGGAAAAAACTGCTGAGGCAATGAAGAAGTGGTATGATGAGCATCAAGCCCCAGCAAAGCAGTATCAACCTGGTGACAAGGTTTACCTCAGTACAGAAAATGTACCAGTCATACATGCTACAAAGAAGTTGGACAGTAAATTTGTAGGACCTTTGGAAGTCATTAAAAGGGTTGGCAAACCTGCTTATCAGCTGAAAATCCCAGCATCCTGGAAAATTTACAATGTCTTCAATGAAGTACTCTTAAAGCCATACCACACACCTGTATTCCCAAATCAAATTGAAAAAACAGCCCAGCAAACATTGAGGAATCCAAAGATGATGCATACAAAGTTGAGGAAGTAATGGACAGTTGAGTCAGCAGATGTAGTGGAGGCCAATTGGAATATCTGGTCAAGTGGAAAAACTACCTTGTGGAAGAATCTACATGGGAATCAGTCAAGAATCTTGCCAACACTAAGAGGTTCAGAAATTCCATTGTCAAAATCCTAGTGCACCCCAGCATATTGCAATGCAGGACCTGCAGTTTAAACAATGGCATAATCACACAATGGTACAGGCTCCCAAGCAGTTGTTTGGTTGGGAAGATTGCAAATTCAAGCATGACTACCTCGAAAAACTCAAATGCAATTGGCAGCATTGGAAAGGTGACAGACAGCTGATCTACCAAGAAGCTGATCTGGAAGGGGTGTTCTCAAGAGACCTTGAGTGCAGTGGGCTGGCTAAACCCATACTTAATTCTCCTAGGCAGACTACAGCATGACTTCCTGGGATATGAAGTCTTGAGGAGGGGGTCATGTTACAAATGGACTTATTTGCTCTGGATTTTCTATATTTTATCAAGAGGGCTACAAGCATATCTCTATACACAAACATACAATGGTCTACCCCTATCCAGGTATGGCAGGAGGATTACATCAGCCAGGTGGCTGAGTAGTTGTGGCTACAAGGGGATAGGGTCAGCACAGCATTTGCAGAAAGATGTTCAGAGTTTGGATGGGTCTGGGATGTTCTAGGTAGGAGTCTGGGTCTTGTTGTTGCACATGCACAGCCTTAGAGGCCGCACAGTCTGTGTGCACAGACCAATAACTCAGGTATATAAGGAGTGCATCTGTAGGTAGGAGTCCTTAAGACTCTAGATAGTTTCCTCTCACCAGGTCTCTATTCTACTGTGTCAATAAAGCTCTTTTACTCTTACTCATCTCACAAGGCTTGTGGTTGTGGTGGGATTAGTCCTAACAATACTCATCTTCACTAAAACAAAAGAAGAGCATGATGCAATAGTACAACAGGTGTTGCAAAGGTTGCAAGAAAATGATCTGTATGTAAAGCCAGAAAAATGTGCATGGTGTGTGGAAGAAGTCAAATTCCTAGGCATTGTCCTTGGACCCAAGGGAATTCAAATGGACACAAAAAAGGTGGAAGCTGTAATCAACTGGCCAGTGCCTTCATGTGTCAAAGATGTACAAAGATTTCTAGGCCTTGCCAATTATTATAGGTGCTTTGTACAGGGTTTTGCTAAAATCACATAACCACTACATGATCTGGTTAGAAAAGACAAAGCATGGGAATGGACAGAGGTCCAAAATAAAGCTTTTCAAAACTTAAAAAAGACATTTACAGAACAACCCCTGTTGGTTGCTCCAGACTTGGACAGGAAATTCCAAGTTGAATCAGATGCATCAGATTATGCCACTGGTGGGGTATTATCCATGCTTTGTAACAATGACAAATGGAGGCCTGTGGCCTACCTTTCAAAGTTGCTCAACAACATGGAGCACAACTATGACATCCATGATAAGGAAATGCTGGGAATCATGCATTGCCTGGAAACATGGCATCATTATTTAGAGGAAGCATGTGAACAGTTCAAAATATGGACTGATCACAAAAATCTTGAGTACCTTATGAGTGCAAAAAGGTTGAATTGCAGACAAGCCAGGTGGGCTTTGTACTTAAGTCAATTTAAGTTTGTGTTGCATCATAAAGCTGGTGTTACTATGGGAAAGGCTGATTCTCTGTCCAGGAGGCCAGACCATAAAAAAGGGGTAAATGATGACAACAAGGATGTCACACTCCTCAAACCAGATTTTTCAGGATTTCTGCACTACATCACAGGCATGTATTCATTCACAGCTCAGAAAAAAGAGCTATTAAACAAAATACAATGCTCAGATGCATGAGACAAGGCAGTAGTAAAAGTAGTGGAAGCTATGAAAAAAGCTGGTGTTAAAACACTAAATGCACAAGAATGGGAGTTGGAGCAATGGGCTTATCCTCTGGCAAGGAAAAGTCTATATACCAAAGGATGACAAATTACAGATGGAAATAGTCTGTTTACATCATGACACACCTATTGCTGGACATGGAGGACAGTGGAAGACAATTGAACTCATCACAAGAAATTACTGGTGGCCTGGGATCACCAGATTTATTAAAAACTATGTCAATGGATATGACAGGTGCCAGAGAAATAAGAATTTCCCTGAGCCACCTGCTGGGAAATTAATGCCAAACTTGGCACCAGCATGGCCATGGACTCATATCTTGGCAGACTTCATCACAAAATTACCTGAATCACATGGTCATAATGCAATTTTGGTAGTATGTGATAGAATGTTGAAGATGGCACATTTCATTTCCACTTTGGAGGAAACATCAGCCCAAGGGCTAGCTACACTGTTCAGGGGCCATGCATGGAAACTTCATGGACTCCCTGAATCCATAATTTCAGACCATGGTCCTCAATTTGCTGCCAAGATGATGAAAGAGTTGAACCAGATGTTGGGCATCTGTCCACAGCTTCCATCCACAAATGGATGGACAAACAGAACAAATGAATCAGGACTTAGAGCAGTACCTGAGGATTTTTGTAGACCACAGACAAGAAATGTGGTCAGGTTGGCTGGCCATGGCCAAATTTCATTACAATAACCAAATTCAGGCATCCACCAGGTTGGGGATAAAGTCTGGCTGTCAACCAAAGATTTGAGGTTGACAGGACAACCAACTAGGAAATTAGTGGAAAGATGGATAAGACCTTACCCTATCAAGAAAATAGTTTCACCCAACACAGTAGAACTGGATTTACCCTTCTTGCAACAAATCCATCTAGTCATAAATGTATCATGTATCCATCCTTGGAAATGACCAATGAAAGGACAAAAGGCCCAACCTCCACCACCAAATGAGATAGATGGAGAAAAAGAGTATGAGGTCAAAGAAATTATTGATGTAAGATTAAAAAGGAACCAAATAGAGTACTTGGTTAGGTGGAAAGGATACATGGGAACCTTTGGACAATCTACAAAACACAAAAAGGAAAATAAAACACTTTTACAATAGAAACCCCAGAGCAATCAGGAGGCTCAACAAGACAACCTTTGATAGGTTGACCTTCAGACAATCCTTGGACAAAATTGTGTCCAAAATTGACATTAACACAGTAGCACCCACTGCAAAATGGGAGTCATGTCAGACACAAAAGTTCAAGATGTCTTCACTCCACCAGGTGACAAGGAGCATTTCAAATGCCCCCATTTCCACATCCTTGTCATTATGGCCAGGCCAATGCAGGCAAGACAACAATTCTTGAAAAAGTCTGTGGTGTCTATACTCAACAAGAATGGTCTTATTCTTTCTGCTCCAGGGCCCAAGCCTAGCCTCTCTTCATAGGTCAAGCACATTTTCCACTCGGACTCCACTTTAACACACTTGACGCCATCCTCCACCCCCACTTGCTCACCCCCAATGTTAATAATTCAGATGTTTGGAATATTTAGCTGTTCTCTAGATTTCTTGTATTTTGTAATCGAAACTTTCTATTTTATTTTTTTTTTAAATTTTGTCCAATATAGATAAGTCATAAGAATAACCAGGAGTACCTGGAGCAGGTTTTGAAGAAAGAGTTCCTTGGGTCTTGGTCACGGCAGGCTGGAGGTCACGTGTTATGTTTCATCGGAGTTTGAAACTTGCTCAGTACAATGCCAATGGCATCCGAGGCTCGGTTTGGACCCGATGACGCCCATTGCAAAGAAGCGTCCAATGGACGATAGTGAAAACTCTCCAACCAAACGATTCAAGAAAGACAAGATCATCGAAATGGCTCAGGAAATGCAGGAGTCAATTCAGGCTATGGTGGAGGATATCGAGAAAAAACATTCAAAAAATATAAAATACATTAATCACGTTCTGTGGTGCTGGGAAACTGCGTGCACTATTGGGATAAACCAGCAGAGCTGGGAGAGCGATCAACTTGATCTGCTAAAGGTGCGCCTACCGCCAGACGGTGAGTCAAATTTGGCCCAATAATTAAGTCACTGTTCATAAACGTTCGTTGATAGCCATATTGTCCTTGACTTACAACAGGATGTACGAAGAGTTTTGCTTAAAGTCGCAAGATGGGGTAAAAGAGGCTGAGCTCATCCTCAACTCGATTCCGCGCATGAGAGAGGGTATAACAATGGCATATGAGATAAAAAGGGATGGTTTGACGAGTATACTCAGTCAGTGGAATGGGGCATGCGAAGCGGTGCTCAAGGGTTTGCCCACCATATGTCAGGCCGATTTAGACGCGCGTTTGCCAAACAGTGAGTTTTACCTCCCAATTTCCAAGATCATGTTATCATCTCCATAGGGCTCGGTTTTGATCGCTATAATGACGAGTACCAATTATTTGCCTATCTCGTCAAGCTCCATTTGAAATGCCTTTCTTTACCTTCTGATTTTGGAAAAGACAGTCGGTGGGGTGAAGAACAGAAAAAGGAAGGCCGTATTTACTATTTTCGTCCCCCGGAGCTCCGCAGTCTACCACTGTGCATTTTGCACCATGTCTTCCGTCAATATCTGCTCGACATTGAACAACCTCTTCCTCTTGCATCTGATACAGCCATCACAGCCCAGAAAATAGCAGCCAAGCTATGCGCAAATATGGGGATGTCTGTTTTAAACAAAAGCACCACAGGAGGTTCTTTGAGAGATAACAAGGAGAACAAAAGAACCGAGGAGTTCAACGCATGTATTTCTAACTTCTTGGGCAAAGTCAAGCCAATGCATAGCTTGAACTCACAACGCGATGTGCATAGTGGCATAGTTGACGGTGCTATAATAATGAATGGCATTCTTATAGCATTGCTAGAGATGAAAGCGGAGCCTGGAGCTAGTGGCGATGCGTATATGCAGGTGGCGCGCTGCTATGACTTGGCGGTGAAAGTTTTGCAAGATGACCAGAAGGCAGAGGCTTTTGTGCGCCAAGGTGCACCAATATTTCTGTTATGTGTTATTGGTGAGTTTGTATCTGCACCTACTGATCTATCCTGATTATGTATAGGGCCCGTGATCGACATCTCAGGTGGCTTCTACGACGGTGAGAAGGTCATCGTAGAACCGCTCACTGATTTTCGTCGTATGTTTGAAGACACCCTCCGTGTGCGACAAGATAGGATAGCCCGAGTTTTATATGCATTACGCAAAGGTATCAATAAGTTGGAGGCCTACGTGTATTTCCTTCATTCATTTATTTATTTTTCAATTTATTTTACAGATTAGGAGAAGCCAAGGGGGTTTATTATCCTCCGACGCGGAATCAAGGCATTCAAGGTTTAACTTGGCCTGGTAAGCCCGGATACCCGATCGAGCAGGATCATGACCGGCAATTGATCGAGTCATGGTGGCCCAATGTCGGCAAAAAGGTCAAGGATGAAAGCAATGTTTAGTGGTTGGGCATTTCAACTACTCATCACGTGATGCGTGAGGTTAAGTGACCCCTCGCCACACTGACCTGCCGCACTCATCACCTTCGCCGTCCTCTCGCTGTCACCGCCATCTTGCCGCGCGCTCACCACCTTTGCCACCTTCACCGCCCTCGCTGCCCTCACTACCATCTTGCCGCTTAACGCCATATCTTCAATTGCCGCCCACGCTGCCTCTATCACCTTTACCGCCCTTCGTCGCCCTCTCGCTTCCCCTCTTCGCCCTCTCGCTTCCCCTCTCCGCCTTCATCGCCTTCGTCACCTCTGCTCTCTCGCCGCTCTCTCATCTCCTTCGCCACCTTCACCGCTCTCTTGCTGCCCTCACCCCCGTCTTGCCGCTGCCCACCACTTTCTCGCTGCCCTCACCGCCGTCTTGCCACCCTCACTGCCCTCCCGTCGTCTCGCTGCCGTCTTGCACTACCATCTTGCACCACCATCTTGCTGCTGCCCTCAGTGCCGTCTCGCAACTCTTGTCTGTCACTAGGACATGTTTAAACATATATATATATATATATATACAATTGATGTTATATTCTCCCATTCCCATGCGATTCCCTAGCTGATAGTATATAGTAGTAAAGACCCAAAGAGTGCTGAGACCCAAAGACAAACTTCAGAGACCTAACTCTGAGACCAAGACTGTCCGAGAGACCAGAGGCTGAGATCAAGATGGCCAGAGATACCAAAGACAGCTGCAAAAGACCAACTGGCCATTTTGCTGATGTCAGTAGAACGATATACGATGTCTTCTCTTCTTTGCTCAAATTGTCCATATCCTGGTGTAATCGCGAATGACATGCTGGTGGCCGTATGTGAAGAGATGGAGACAAAGGTGGGTGTGCGGAGGATTGGGAAAGACGAGCGGGGTCGCAACAGACATACTATTGGCCCACCCATAGTTCAATGGGGATGAAGGAGAATGGCGAAACACTAGAACGGGATGTTTCAGTACTCATTTTTCGTTTTGATCACCTCTAGAGAGCAGGGAAATGGGGTGTGCTAGATGATTGAAGGTATGCTCGCCGAGCGTAATTTCGACCTGGATATACTAGGATATGAAACCCGTTCTCTGTGAAGCACAGATCGATTGGTCGTCAAGCCCACCTAAATGAATAGGATGTAAACAAGAATATCATACTCTAATTAGGTAACGTTTTTGTTTCTCGCTGACCTATCGTCTCGTGGTGTTAATCAGACATACATTGATTTCAGGTTTGCAAGCGCGACAATGGGCATGACCAAAGGCCCACAGGGATGCAATTTACTCTGACATGGCTAGAGCTACATCACCCCCTGTTGTATATATGAGGCCAAGGACCTTGGCAAGGTTCATCATAAACCAGGGGTTCAACCCGCTAGGCGTCGCCGGGAAATTTGTTAGACTCGATTTGTTTGTGCGCTCATAATTTGATCCGTACGCCTATGATCCGCTGGCGGAACGGCTGACAAGGCGATAATAAAACTGCCAATGATCTTGATGACATGCGAGTTCATTAGCTGCGCCAATAAAATGAAACAAACTCAGGTTTTGAGTCCACCCGATCCAGGGCCAAGTCCTCAAAACCGCTCATGAGAAATAAAGAACTCTTATCTTAGGCCGCTCTTCGCGCGCGTAATGGTTCCTGGTGTAATTCCAACATGATACTCCTGAAAGTAACGACATACGGGTAGTCATTTGATATCCGCGGCGTTTATCGGCGGCCAGCATTGGGTTGTGTCATATCATATTTGTTCATGTACTTTTCTGGCGATTAATATGAGCCATATGGCGTGGGCCTGCACGCGATCGTCAAAACCCCTGATGAACCAAACATCACAACGGCTTTCCTTCTTGGGGGTAAGTACGCTCAAATTACGTTGTAAAAATATTTACGGGACAGCGCAGGACGTGAAATAACTTTATCAGACAAACGAGCGCTCGATCTATACCTATTCTAGATTCATAGGCAATTTTGAGATTTGTGCAACGTGAAGCCAAGCCCATCCAAAGACGCCTGATTATTAGCGTTTGCTAGTTCTTTCAATTCTTTGGCCAGGTCGTCCACATCAGGACAGTTAATAATATTTGATTCATGCAGCTTTGCAACCGCGGCTCTCATCCAGACTCGACACGTAAAAGGTTCATCGTCGCTTCCGGGAGGATTCTCAAGTGGTATCGTTTGTAGAAGACGGTCAATATCGTCCACAGTACATGAACCAGGGGCATCTGCAGACTCGAATCAACAATGATAGCAGGAAGATGGCTTCCTAGTAACTTACTGAGCTGAACCACAACACACGCATGTTTGGACCTCGCAATGAAGTGATCGTCCCTTTGATACAGCCATGAGTCTGGCCCAGTAACCGCATGAAACTTTATGGCATCTTTCGTGCTTGTCGGGTAGATGAAGCTCCAGTGGTACACATTTTCACCACGAGAGAAAAGGGCTGCGCACAATGCACCTTCTGGAAGTGGTGGCCGTCTGACAGGCTTGAGCGATGTGAGTTCAACCTAATGTCGACCGTTGAAACGGAAGTGAACTAACCTCGGACTGCATCAAGTGAAGCGCGGAATATTTGCCTAAGCTCCGTAGTTGTCTCTGATTTTAAGTGTGCTGAGGGGGTGCTCATCACGATACCCTTTCGAGGGTTGTTTGTGCCAGGTTTGAAATTTGTCAGTCTCAATTTTGGATTACTCACTAAATCGATGTTCCCCATGCGATACGCCGACTTAAATAGGTGTCCGCGATATCTATCAATGAAATTTCGCCGTAATCGTTGCCTTTTTTCTCTATCCACGGATCATGTATATATGCCAGGTGATAGATCAGATCAACCCAAATTGTATGACGTATATCTAGGTGGCGACTGTTGAAATCACCAAAAAAATAAAAATTGTTTCCTAATACGTATGTTTTTCTGGTAATTTTGAGGGGAACACATACATACAGCTTGTCCGTTGCTTCATAAGCTCGATTATTTATCAGACTCACTTAATCAAATTAAAGCAAATTAAAAAAAAACGGACATTCATCGTCTGGAGATAGTTTCCAGAAAAGTTTTAGTCAATAATTGCTTGTGTTCTTTTGCTTGACAACAATGTGTTGGCCCCTGGCAATATGGTGTATGTCAGACAATGAGGCGCAACCGCCGCAGCGTGCCGGCGCCACATCTGGTTCCGAAAGAGTGAAACAGGATTCGTCTCCGCCTAACCTCCGTCCGCCGGTCAAGGTCAAAAAAAATTTGCTAAGGATTTAGGTGATCAGCTTCAAGGAGACTATCTTCGGAAAAAGGTGCTTTGTTTGTTATTGTTAGGACTTATGTATGTTTCGTCCTCCCAACAATTTAGCGGTCTTCAAGGTCTCCGTAGTATCCTGCACCGAACATGGCGCATGTCGACAGCTCCCAATAGCACACTTGCTTCTGTGCACCGTGGCACCGTTTTCGAAGAACGCACAATGAAGTTATTACAAGACAATCTCTCCATGTCGCTTCGACGCGTCGGTGGCAAAGAGGACGGGGGTATTGACCTGCAAGGCTGGTGGTGGCTTCCACCGTCCACATCTGAGTTACCTTCAGGAAGGCACGAAAGTCGACCGACGGAACGGCGGCGCCTCCGCGTTATCGTCCAATGTAAAGCTGAGAAGAAGAAGACCAGTCCCAAGTACGTGCGCGAGCTGGAGGGCGTCATGCTCCGGAACCTAGCTTCACCACCTACTACAGGCATCGGATCCATATCGAAATCTGGTCACCACGTGAAAGACCCACTGCTAACGCCATCGCCATACCCTCTCGTTGCTTTGCTCGCATCAGAGTCCCCATTCACCAAGTCTACCCTTTTGTGCGCCAATTCGTCCCCACTTCCGCTATTCCTTCTGCACATACCTCCCCTGTCTGAGGAGCAATGTTATATCTCAGGTCCTGGTGATTTGGCAGTCCCCCCAGACTCTAAGCGAAGATATATCAACCCAACATTGGAAAATGGTTCCGCGTTCTGGAACTCGGCTTTAGCCGGTCCTCGTGGAGTCCTGGGAGGCGAGATGGAAATGCGCTGGGAGAGATCTACAGATGGGAGGAATGGCGGTCGACCGGGCATATGGTGGCGCAATCACAGATTGGCTAGCTGGGTGCCACCAGATCACAACGTGGCATTTTAGACAAGACAAATGACAGGTACTGCAGCCTCATGGGTGGAAGATTTTTGGTTCACCGTAAAACGACAACGATGACAAATGTATCCAGAGATTGGTCAGTTCCGTGTTAGCTGACTAATTCTTCGATATAAAGGCATGAAGCACACTTTGATGCCTGCTATCTTTGATGAAGAAGAATTAACCACGCCGTCTTCACTAATAAGCTTATGACCGGTAAAAGCTTGCGACGATCAATTCAAAAAGCACTGTTTGTTTGTTTAGTGCGCTATCTAGTTAATTTTCCATCAAGGTCACGTTGAAGCGACCGCTATTTCCGCGTTGGGCTCCTAAAACGGACAAATTCTTAGAGATCCATATTCTAGAATCATGATTACATTCTTGGTCGTGCGTGGCCATTGATATTCCCCTTAAATAGTAAGTTTTTAATAACGAAATGGGGTACTACAAGAATGGAGGTATTATATAGATACAATAATGTTATCTCAAGACACGTAACGCCATACATATATTAAAACAACAAAAAATGGAAAGAAATAGATATAAATTACTATTGTATCAACGACGTTTGCAAAAGATGTTGCCGGAGAACCATATCTTTGACTAAGACAAGTCAGTCATCATTCATGATATGACACATACAGACGCACAGTGGTACAAGATGACCTTGGTCGATTTAGTGTCCTGTTAAGAAACACATTTTTTTTAGCTGGCTGAATAAGCGCATTTGGCAGGAACATGTGATACGAACTGTGACATTAGTACAATGAGAATAGAACAGGCGACGTCTGCAAGAATATTCCGAAAAGATAGTTGCTGTATAACGTTCAATTGTCTGTCAACATTTTCCCCACAAACGTCTGTGAAAGAGAGACAGTGGACGTACCAAACTTGCGTCGAATATCTTGTGACCAGTGATCAATCACCATCCCGTAGTATCAAAAAAAAAAAAAAAAAAAAAAAAAAAAAACACAAAAAGACAACATTGTTGTCTTTGAATACTCACATGCTGAAGTGTGTTCAAAATCGTTCGGCCTATCACCATAGGAAACGACAAAGTCAGCCAACCTGACCCCCGCTTCAAGCTTGGCCATCATGATGTCCGACTTGTTGAGAAACAGGATGAGGTTCGTGTGCTGCAACAGCTTGTTCGAGACAAGCGCCTTCCACAAGCTAACCGAGTCTTCCTGTTTGCATGTGCATTGCATGTATGATTGTATGATTGTATGATCAATAATCAGCCCCTAGATCTACGATCGCGATAGCGGATAAGGCCGACCCACCAGTCTATTGACGCTTGGGTCTTCTGATAGTACCTGATCAAATGCACTGAGTTGGGGAAAGGAAGGAAGGGGGTTGGGAGAGAGAGAGATGAGAATGATACAGATAAGTAAGTGGACCCTTTGATCAACAACGACATGCCTGATGGGAGCTAGAAATATAATGGCATCCATATCATCAAAGTACGGCACCCATGCGGCTGTTGCGCTCCGTTATCATGGAGTGCAAGGTAGAACAAACACGGCACACGTACCTCGCTGAGGGGTGTGTGTGTGTGAATAAAGGAGGTTAGAGATACCGTAAGATCCGGGAGGGAGCCTCCCCCCCCAAATAAAAATAAAAATAAAATAACACACCTGAGATCTGTGTCCACCAACGTCATATATCCGCCAGTCTTTCCACTGAGTGGAGCCTGCTGCATTGTCGGCATTAAAGCGGCGCGTTCTACTATAAGACTTGCCGGATTTAATCCTGAACCGATGTTCCGTAACGCCTTTAAATCATAAATTATATTTTTTTTTTTAAAAAAAAAACAATTGGCAGTTGAGAAAAAAGAAACGGAAGGGGGAGGGGGAACTAACCTAGCGTTTTCACTCTAGCTCGCAAAATATCGTCTGCATGTCACACCCCCATCAGTTGTCGCGTAGATAGGATATAGGGTTTTTTTTTTTTTTTTTTATTAACAAAAACGCACCGTTGGTCGGGATGTAGCGCAAAGACGTGACCCTGTCCAACGAGTCTAGAAAGCTGAAAAAAAAATTAAGAGAAAGGTTGTGAAAGAAAAGTTGTGTGTGTGTGTGTGAGAGAGAGAGAGAGAGAGAGAAAGAGAGAGCTCCGACTTACAATCCCGCCATTTCTTCCAAACGCAAACACTGTTTCGCCAGCAAACCGCGGACAAACGGATCGTTCCATATCCTCATCATATCGTCCGCACACGCATGAAGGACAATGCCAGGATCCGTCGGATCATCCCAATCGATAGCATCCTCGCTATTAAAACTTTCTCGATCCCACTCGTCGCGGTTGATGACGACCATGCCCCGCGTCCTCATCATCGCGTCCTTCCAGCGGACGGCAGCATTGACGCTGACACTGATCTCCTTTAAGAAGGCGCGGCCGCGGTCGGTGTAGGACAGCTGAATCCTGTCCATCATCTGGCCTGACCCGCCGGTAGTGGTGGTAGTGGTGCCAGGGAGTCGACGCAGGAGCGTCTCCTCGACCTGGCGCAGAGGGAGGAGTCGCATCCGGAGCTTGAGTAGGTCTGGAGAGAGAGGGAAACAGGTCGGGTCGTAAGAGGCTGCGTGGTCGACGGCTTCTAGGATGAGATGGATCGAGCGGACGACATTGAGTTGGATGATCACCCTCCAGGAAGCTCGCTCGGCGCGAAATCCCTAAAGGCGCAACGTGGACAGGTCCGAGGCCCTTCACTGGCATTGAGGTGAGAGACATACCTTGGGTTCGTAGAGAAGCTGGAAATCTTTTTTTTTTTTTTTGTACAATTGAAAATGTTTGAGCAAAGGAATATAGATTGACAACAGCGGGAGGAAAAAAAATGCACTTTTTAGCGTTGTAGACTTGCCTAAATGAATGGAGAAAAAAATAAGCGTCGCGTCGCGTTTACAATTCCTTAGGGGGGAAGAGGGTTCTCGGCTTACCTGACTCGCTTTGCCCTGAAAGGCGTTGTTACTTGAAAAAAAGATCCGACGGGGGGGCAACGACTTCCTTACCGAGTAAGAGAATTTTTACGGCCTTGGAAGCTTTTCTTTCTGCCACGGCTTGCTTTTGCAGCTCATCATCAATAGTATCTGAGACGGCTTTCGCCTCCTGTTCGCGCTTGACCCTGATTAGGTGTTCTTCAGGCGTCTCATAGGGTGAAGGCCGGATAGCCCGAGCGAGAGGGTCGTCCGAATCGCTGTCATCGCTACGTCGCGTACCTCGCATTACAAGTATGAAAGAGGAGGCCCTTGAATCAGGAGCAGTCCTAGTCTAGGATCACGAAGAGAGAGAGAGAGAGAGAGAGAGAGAGAGAGAGAGAGAGAGAGAGAAAGAGAGAGAAGAGAGAATGAAGTGTAGCAAGATAAGGACGATGGAATGGGTTATACGGATGGAGATGTGTCAAGGCATATAGATGCGCACCAGGCTCAGGTCCCAATTCTTCCGCCTTTTTACGTGGGGGCTCCGGTTTCCCAGCGGTGTTCCATACATGTATATACATGATGTGAAAAAAAAAAAAAAGAAATGGAACGCTTGGGTTGGGCGGCTTCATTCAAGAATGGAATAATGAGGCACATAGCGTTCAACGTGACATTAACGCATCCCGCCTCAAGGTCGGTCGTGTCGCACTTTTGTTTCGTTCAGCCTATTGCATGGCGAAAAAGAAGAAACGAGTCTGGATAACAAAAAAGTGAGTTGCGGATGCAACTGGATATGTACAGATTACTATGAAACACGTTGCACACTAGTGATAATTTTGGATCGTCTTCTGCACGAGCTGTGTGCAGCCCTGAACTCGAGATTGTGACCGGTTGCGGTTGGTGCTTTTTAGTAGTCTTGGTGTTGCAGGAAGTAAGCGATGCATTGATATCAACAGAGGAGCTGTGGAAGAGATTCCTCGGACTGTCTCATCCCAGGTTTGAAGGGAATATCAGAGGCCCTGCGCCGTAGTCTCTGTCGTTATCCACGATACAACAAATTCAGGTTAAGGATAGAGCCCGAGGTTCGGGCAGCACCTGCCTTTTGGGGCTGACTGGCAAGCTGAACTTTGTGGAAAAGGCCAAGTCACCCTTTACGCCACGTCTGCCGTCCTGCGCTGGGAACTAGGACGGATATAGCTGCTGTGCACCCATGCAGCGGTCAACGAATCTGATCCGAGTCAGCAGACCCAAAGGCCGTCGCAGTTTCTCGTGCCTTGTCACCTCATCCTTAGCGCTGTCAAAAGTGTTCCCCAGCTGTGACATTTTTTGAACAGGGAAGGTTTGATGCGCGCATACGGCAAAATAGACTCACCAGCGTGTCGGTCGGGTGTGTGGCGGACCGCCGTCGACGCATAAAGCTGTTGTCGTGAGAGAGCAGACCACAGCAATTCGTACGCATCAAACTTCAACTTTAATTTGTTCCGAGCTCGAATGGCGCCATACTTTTTGCAAAAGTCCTCTTCTTCCCCCAACACCTCCCCCTCCCCCAATTTGAGGATGGAACGGGTAGTTAAGTATCCTCTCATAAACGCGGACGTCCGAGCTCCAACAACCCATTGAGCTCGGACCATTTGACAATTAATCAATCCATCAATGAAAAAGAGGACAACAACCATTCTACTTTTGGACGCCGACGCGGTACTCTGAGAACACAATCATCCTTGTCGTCTTGTTTCACCGCGAGCAACGTCAAAAAATAGACTTTTTTTTTTTTTCCCTTCAATTTTCCTTGTTTTTTTTCCCTGCCTTTTTTATTTTTATTTTTATTATTTAAAAGGCAATGGGAATGAGAGAGAGAAAGAGAGCGCTGAGAGAGAGAGAGAGAGAGAGAGAGAAGGTAGGTGGTGTTGCGGGAGGTGAGAGCAAGACCGCTCGTAAAACCTAATTGGCCACCGAACAGTACGGACCACGGATAGGCGTCTCTGGCAGCTCCTTGGTAGTGATCAAAGTTAAGCTGGGAAGCGCAGCTAGTTCAATAGGACCAACCAACTAGAAGCGCTGGCAATAAGCATCCGGTTTGATCTGTTTTCTTGGTGAACGTTGATAGGCTGTGGCGATCGCATCTCGCGGGGAGTGACGTGCGACAAGGTGGTGGTGGTGGCCAGTGGTGGTGGTGGTGATGATGGATGATGGATGATGGATGATGGATCAGAGCGGCGGCATCGCGAGAGGTCGGTGTGGCTGTTACAGGACATGGCACCGTTTCAGCGGTGTAAAGAGACAACTGTCTGCGCGATATTGTTTCAGGAGAAGAGTATCAAGGTGAGGAAAGGCAGGTCGCTGTGTACGGCAAGGGATGCTATTCTTGCGAATGATGCCCGAGCTGAGTGAAGAGAATATCTCGAGATATTCTTGCAGCGAAACTGTTCGGGAAGCGAGATGGAGGCCGGAAACAGGAAGTGGCACTGAGAGGAGTCATCGTCCGGGCTGAGCGGGGAGGATGAAGTCATGGCACTGAAGATCGCCTGCGTGCGGGGCGTCAAAAGCTAAACCTCAGCCCCTCCGTCCTCGTCGCCGCCTCTCATTCCTTATATAATATTTCCCTTCCTCTCACATCCCCCGACCTCGACCTCGACCTCGACCTCGACCTCGACCCAAAATGCCTCCCCCTTCATGCCAGTGGTTCTCTCTCCCAACAGAAATGAAATACGCCATCCTCGACATTCTCCCTTATCATGACATCGCTTCCCTTGCACGCGTTGACTCCGCCACTTACCAGGCCGCTGTCCCTGCCCTCTTCCACTCCGTCCGTCTCAACTCATACGAGGCCATTCGGCGCTTCATCAACTCAGTACCATCCACCTACCCCCGCCACATCCACCACCTTGATTTGTGCTTGCTTGATCCCCAAAAATCATCCCTCTCAGATCAAGCTCTTTCCGTCGCATCTCTCCTCGCATCCTGTTCCTGCCTCGATTCCCTCATCCTCCGAATGGCCGGATCAATGGACAAGGCCATTCTCCCCGTCTTTTCTCACCTCCCACACCTCACACACCTCGCCATCTCAAACTGTCTGCAGGATGAGGATGGTCCTGTGTATGTTTTCTCCTTGCTCTCATTATCGCGTTCGTCACCCATTCATGTTCACGTCTAATCACAGGAGCGAGAGACTCGTAGTCCACATCGCGGCTTCCCTTCCCAACTTACGCACCCTATCTCTTGAACGTATCTCCCGCTCCGTTCTACACTCGCCCGACCTCTCCAACTTGTACCCGCCCATCCCTTACGTCATCAACGACGATGACATTCCCCCGCACCCGCTGTTTGGCACACAGCTCAACCTTCCATCGCTTCTCCTCCTCCCTTCCCTAAAAAAGCTCAGCATAAAAGACACCCACCTCGGCGATCCTCAATGGGAAGAGATCGGTCCCCGTGTCGCATGCCAGATAGAGCGCCTCGAGCTCAGTGGGTGCTATCACGAGTCTGAAGACCGCAACGCGTCTGCGGTACAGCGGTTCCTCAAAGCCGCCGGCCAGTCTGTCTCCGAACTCGTTCTCGCCACGTCTCTACCCCCAACCACACCCTCTACACCATCATTATCATCATTATCATCATCCCTCCCATCACCCTCTGCCTCGCTTCCACTCGAGTCGGAGATGATGATAACGATGAACTCAGGGTCAGGGTCGCACTCAACTCCATTCTCTTCCACTGCTCCCATTTCGGGCTTCTTCCGTACCCATGACCCGTTCACTCACCTACGCATTCTCCGCCTAGCCCCGTTCTTCCCGATCCACGCACTCCAGGAGACACTTGCGAATTTCGCGGGCGCCCCGATCCACACGCTCTCGCTCGAGTGTTTCGAAATGGACGTGTGCGAAGTAGCTCAGGCCCTGGAAGACTTTTTGAGCGTGCGAGTGTGTCGGAACGCCCCCTCCTCTTCGTTGCCGTCCTCCTCCTCCTCCTCATCATTGTCATCATCATCTGATGCATCGCCAACGCCGCTTGCGCCGCTGCCCCATTTTTTTGGTCACCTGAAACGGCTCGAGGTCGTTGTCGTTGCCGAGCCTGGCGAGGGATGGGACGGCGGTTCGCTCTTTTGGCAAAAGCAGCTCCAGTTTCAGGCTTATGCGCTCAAACGGTGGGTTGGGTATTGTCGCGATTTGGGGTTAGTGGGTGTCGCTCGACGACAACAACAACAACAGCGGGGGGATCTGGAGAACAATGAGGATAATAATAAGGACGAGGACAATAAGAACAACAACGAGGTGCCAGACGTTGAGGCGATGGAATGGTGTTTGGATGAGGATGAGGGCTGTTGTGGCGAAGGTGAAGGCGCAGCAGAGGTGATGCTCTGAGGACTTGGACGGGAAGCGTGTAGCAGTCGCGCTTTCGTTTAGAGCTCCCCAGGTTTCTCCTTTACCTATTACTCTCAATGCCACGCACAATCTCTTTCTTTCAGAAAGAATCTCTCTCTCTCTTTTTCTCTCCTGTTTTTTGGCTGCTGGGTTTTTTTTTGTTTTTTTCGGTCACGTACATAGTTGGGGCCAAAAAAAAAAAAAGAGGGATGTTATTCAATAATCAAGTTTGGTTCAACGGGTTCGTTTCATTAACTTTTTTCTTTTTTTTTTTTTTTTTTGTATCAACCCCCCCCCATGCATGATACTCAGCTACATATACCCCATATACCCCCATCATTTCAGACATTGACATTTTCGTATCGAACTGGTCTCGCGAGTCAGAACCGATGCGTCCAGTTTAAAGCGAACGTATGTATTTGCCCATTTGGGAAAAGTGCCACGACGTGGGCATGGGTATTGATATTGTTGCGCATTGGCAATGCGCGCCTGATGCATTGATGGAGCGTAACCAACTCACGCGGCACGCGGTCACTTACCCACAACTGTGGTACACATATGTCAAAAAAAAATTCAAATGCCGCGGGAGAACGCTCGCCGAGTCGGCGAAGAGAGAAAAAAAAAAAAAGAGCCCATGATACCCATTGAAAAGACTGTTCTTTTTTTTTCCCGGCGCGTTTCATCTATCTTTCACAAACATATCCCGTCGGTACAACAACAACAATGATTATTTACTAAATAGCATCCGACTCCTCAAAGATTTGAAAAAAATCGTTCAACCGCATTATAATAAAATAATACCCAAACTCAACCCTTGCTTTTTTCTTTCTTTCTTTCTTTTTTTTTTTTAAAAAAAAAATAAAAAAAGGGTTATATACTATTAATATTTCTTATCCAAGTCGGAAGTGTTGTAGGTTGTGGGTTGCTAAGCTTCGGTTAAAAGGACTTAAAACTTCACACCGCCGCACTCCCCCCCCGAGGTGGCCGTCTAGCCGCTTTCGGGTTTGTGGGTTGAGCTCAAAGCCTATAATTATAATAAAAATCACAATAATAAACCCTTGATGCGCCCTTACACTGGGTAGCGACTCCCTACGCCCGGGCCCCGTTTTACTTATCGTCAGTGGGTCAGGTGGTCGTGGTCTCCGTAGTCATCAGGTGGCAACCAAAAGGAAAGGCTGACAAAGGCGCAGCCCGGCCCGCCACACACACACACACACACACACACACAGAGAGACAGATATAACACACAGATATTTCACCCTACTAGGATGTTAATTCTGATCAATGGTGTTCCTTGCGCATCTCGGATCCTGTATATCCCTTCTCGGTCTCGACGGAGGACAAAAAAAAAAAAAAAGAAAAAAGAAAAGGATTAAACAACGAAACAACCCGAGCGACCGAGGAGAAAGAGACGACCGGTCGATTTTCATCATTACTAGTACCCGGTCCAAGCGGCGTTGTTGCGGTGTTTGGGAATTGCACACTGCACACACACACACATGCTCCACAGGCAGTTTGGAAAAACGGTATTTTGGTGTTTCACCGGATAAGATGGCGTCGGAGACGTCCCTTTTTTGTTTTTGCAATTTGAACTTGTTTCTTTTCTTTTTTTTTTTTTTTTGGGGGGGGAGGGTTAAGAGGGAGTATCGAATGCGTGGTGTTGAATATTGAGGTCGATAATGACATATTTCTGCTGTGGAATTTGGGAGACAACCCTCTCCACTCGTAATGTCTGATTCGACGTGGACGTGATGTCGAGGATCATTGCCTGTTGTTAATATGTTAATAACGAAATGTGGAACTATTCCATCGGAAAAAAAAAAGAGTTACCCTTCTTCATTAATTAATGTGCACAGCACCCGGGGGTCTCGTAATCTGCGTAATACCGCATACCATCTACCATCTATCACTGCACATCTGACGTGGAGTCCGGAACTGGGCAGAGTCCGCGCTCTTATCTGGTGTCCTTGGACTTGTGTAGCAAAAACAAGCATGAGCAGTAAGTTTTCTGACGTTTCATTCATTAGACAAGGGGTTTGTTCCATTTCCATGCACTACTTACGCCGCGCTACTAATGATCGGAAACAGAAGCTGCGCCAGAGCCACCAAGCTCGCCGGTTGGTTACATTAGGTATGCCCCAACTCGGCAATGCCACGCGTCGAGGGGTAACAGTAAGAGAGAGAGAGAGAGAGAGAGAGACAATCGCAGTTCGAGCTGCCACGCGAAAAGCTTGTCAGTAGATCACCGACTGCATCGTGGGCAGGGGCGCTTAATTGTAAGTGCGGGTTGCGTTGATCATGGATCAGTTACGGCAAGCTTCTAGCCTACAGCGTTCCAAATCTGTTGATTCGACTTGGCGGCGCGAGGACGTATACAACTGATAGCGGGTCGCGACAAGTCCGGAGTTCCATATTCAAGTCATTCCAGCGATAAACAGATTTTATAGCACCATGGAGTGGTGTCCGAGGTCCGTAGGCTAAATCATCAACGGTTAAGCTTTGGCCATGCTTTCCTCGAAACGTACAGGTATTAGGACTCCTCTCAGACGTCGGAAGAAATCGGGTCGGGAGGTGGCACCCATGCTTTATGCTTCCACAAACATCGGAAGATGAGCTTTTCACACTGCGGTGCGTTGTACTTTCAGAAGACGTGATGGTTCGATTCAAGTCATAGCATCTACATAGGTATTAGGTCAGCAGCGGAGACAGCTGTGCATGCTGTTTAGCACCCAAACACTCAGTAGAGCAACTCATTCCTGACGATCACTGTAACAAGCTCCATCCCGTCCACAATCCAATGGAAACGATGAGACATCTACAACAAGGAGAGGAGGGCCTGAGACTCAGAGAGCATTCAATTTTCTCTCTCCGTGTTTTCTACGCGTTTCCTAATACCAAGCTTTTGCAGTACTTTGGCAAAGTCCTATATCCATGTTGCCCGAGGCGGAAATTCCTGTGTCGCCTAGTAGACGAAACCACGACAACGGTGTGATTCTGTGATAAAGTTACCTCGACCCGGCGTTCCATTTCCATTCGGGTGTACAACGAGTACCAGTTCAATTGACCTTGCTTCAGTATCCAACGAGAACCTGGCCATTGCAAAGCTAATTTACAGGCGTTGGCATCCGTGGTGGAAAGGGATCCATTGTGTAACGGTTGGCTATAAACGTGATTGTTTGGAATTTGCATGTCACCTTGCAGGAAGGACGAGAGCCTCTCGTGAAGGCTTGGCAGCCTTAGATTTTCATCTCCATTCCCACCTTCTGGACCGCCATCAAATTCACCCAATTCCTTCTCCGTCAACGCAACGCTTGTCTCCGAGTCCAGTTCAATAGCCAAGTTAACAAGAACATTTTTGGCCTCAAAGGGTCGTGCTTCTGTTTATGAATGCAGGTCAGAAACACGGCCCTGTGTTCAAAATCCCAGTCCCGTTGGGCAAAGGAACTATGGGGCTTTTGCAATGCCAAGGATACGGACCTTTTTTCCATTTACCTACACCGATCACCGGAGGCTATGTCAAAGGTTTTCGTAAGTCAAGCTAGATTTAAACTTATCGTGTCGAATTACTGATACATATGCCTTATCAGCTTGTTGTTAAAGACCAACGGAGATATGTCTATGCACAAGTGCATAAGGGTAGATCAAGCAGATTCCGAATTCATCCAGCAACCAACTAACATCAATCCTAGTCCAGCAACGCCGAATCTGCTTCGTCGGGCTTTTGTACTCCCAACAGCCTCTCCAGCTCCTTCACCCTCTTCTCCCACCCATCCACCTCTGCCAGCCGCTCCTCCAACATTTTAATCTCCCTATCGACCCCCATCCGCTCTTCAGCCGTCCCAACCCTCGTCAGCGTCCACCGCGCCGAGCCATCCTCGCCCTGCAGCGTGAGCAGCTGCCGGTGGTACTTGGCCAGTGAGGGACGCAAGGAGATGGTGATGAGCGTGATACCGAGAGATTTGGCGCATTCGTACATCTGTCCTTCAACGTCGCTCGAGACGGCAGAGGTACATTCTGAAAACACAAGGTTCAGCATCGTCAAGTGCTAGGGCATTCCGCATAATCGCTCACCGTCCAGAATGGCAAACTTGGGTCGTTGGTAAAACACCCTTGCCATCGCCATCTGGATGGACGATAAATCATCTCAGTATGCGACATGATAAAACCACTCACCCTTTGTTTCTCACCCCCACTCAACACGTCCCTCCACTCCTTTCTCGTAAACCACCCGCCTTCTCGCTCAGGCAAATACGCTAAATGCACCATCTCCAAAATCTCACTAATCCTCTTCATACCGCTCTCCACACCACCCCGACTATCCTTTTCGTACCAGTCCACAAAATCGACATACGAGTCGGGATAGATCACCTGATCGAGTAAGCTCCCGCTAACCATGTAAGACCGCTGGGGAACGACAAACACGCTCCGCCTGCCATCCATCAAGCGAGCGGGAGGGGACTGAACCTTGGCTTCCTTACCGCCGAGCGAGGAATCGCCGGGGGCCCATAGCCCCGCCAACACACGCGCCACGCTTGTCTTGCCTACTCCGTTCGAGCCTGTGATCATCAAATGCTCACCTTCCTTCAGCACCAACGATAGATCCTTGACTAATACTGGATGCTGTGCACTAAATATAGTCGATTTTGAGTGTCCGTTAACCGGCGAAACTCCATTCTGCGGCTGTGAAGGCACACAAACGTCGACGTGTTCGATAACAATCTGGTTGTGGTGTGACGTTTGTCCTTTGTGGAGTGGAGGTAAATTGTGCAGGGTCGAGATAAGGGTGTATAGTCGTGCTGTGAGTCCTGCAAGCTCTAGAATGTCCTTGTATGCGTACATGAGCCGACCGCCAGCGTCAGCAAGAGACATGAGAAGTCGTCTGTTAGATATGTAGGCTACGACGGGGGGTCAGAATGTACGATGATAGAGAATATGACAAGGCATACTTTCTGTACGGTCAGCCACGGCATCGTCTGTTCTGCCAACTTTTAAGTCATGAGGCCCTGCCTGTATGCCAATAGATCTCTTGATGCGCGTATACAATAGTGGTACAGCAATCAAACCATATCCCGTAGCTGACCACAGATATTTGATTACATAGTCTTCGGTCCATTCGTAAGCAATACGAATCTTTCAGAAGCGGGTATCTCAGTAAAATTCTCAAGTAGATTTGGACAATATACCTTGTAAATCGAGTTGACATGTCTCATCAACTTTAGATAGGCTTGCGTCAGGATATCTTTTTCTCTCAAACCGCCATTGTAGAACCTGAAAAGTTATAAGCATGAGAAATAACAAAAAGATATTGAGCGGCGTACGCGATTTCCTCTGCCTCTCTTCCTATCCTTCCCATACCGGCCCTGTACTCGCCTTCGAGTCTGGCCTCCACTGCCGCCAAGCGACCAAATGCGGGCGTTACGGCTTTCAGAATGGTGATTGTGGCGTAATAATTAACAAATAAAAGTATCGTTCCTCGGACACCAAATGATCGTGATAGTTGACTGGTGAATAACACAAGGTCTAATGAGGGTTTAAGAATGTTTCCACTGTGTCGTGTCAGTTTTGAGCAGTATACATGGACATATACAAACGCACTAGAGTCCCGAGAGGGCATCTGCCCACGCCTCGATGTCGGCTGTGAGATACTGATCAACGCCTTCGAAGCCCGAGCGGTAATACCGCAGATACGGGAAAGCCGAGAGGTAAAGGTCATGAACATAACGTGTGAGCCGTGTGCGGAGCCGAAGAGACAGTTTAGATTGCAGATGACGAATCTATGCTACTTTGAATGACGAGGTAGACGAAAGAGGGATGATATATTCACCATTGAATTAGTATACGTGCTTGGAATTGCGAGAAGGAACCATAAACCGAGACCTTTTAGGAACCCCTTACCATCTCCTCTAATCTAACACGGAATCGGTTGAGGAAGAAATGAACACTGGAGAACTCGAGACGCACCAGATCCCTGACAATAACACCATCCAATTTGGCCACGGCTATGCTCAGGACGGTCCGCAAGACAAGAAAAAAAGAGTGCAAGAGGACAACAAGGGTCTCTTTTGAGCGCAGGCTGGGGAAGGCGACTCGCAACAGAATAGCGCGCAGCTGCTTGAAAAATGCAGCGTCAATGTTGGGCTTTGCCTTGACGGAAGGAGGGATAGGAGGAAAGTGCGGTGCATCGTCCTCAAACTTGTCTTGCGGCGTTGGTTGGATCTTGACCTGCGAAGCGATTAGCAGGCGCCTGCTGCTGGCGTGTGAGGGAAGCTACGCACCTTGGAAAGCCGGTCACGATAGAGTACTAGAAGCGTCTTTCCGCCGTCCGCATCATTAAGATAAACTTGCTGGGTTGCGTTTGTGATCTCAACGGCGGTCAGTGTCTTGCCGCCTCGTGCCCTCTCGGCTAGCCTCAACCATAGATTGCGGGGAACACGAGCGATGCGTGAGCGCAGTAGCAGGAAGACAGCGAGAAGGACGAGGAGGGAGCGCTTTGTTCCCAAGGCAAGTGGCTTTGAGAGGACGGCCATATGCACTCTGGCGGCCACATCTGTCGGGTCGATTTCAATGCATGTGATTGCAAGATTATGTAAGAGGTCACAGGCATCTCAGTGCTAGCTGCCCTGTCATGCTCTCTGAGTCACTCCACCCCATGCCAAAAGCACATATGAAGTGTATATTCATGCTCCAACCCAAGTAAATTAACTATCAACATACCATAGCTCTGTCATTGATATATGTAGTAAGTACTGTCTTGCAATACAGTTGTTTGTGCCTAATGACTGAGATCTGTCAGTGCTATAGAGTGAAAGTGGTTGGCTAAGGCCAAGGGGAGGTGGACAGGGCCCAGACAGTTGAAGGCAGCTGGCTGAGGGTAAAGGTGAGTGCACAAGGCCAAAGTTGTTGGCTGAGGGAGGGCCCATGCAAGTTCTCACAGTGAGTAATGTTGTTGGCATAGTAGTAAATTTGTAACAAGTGAAGAAAAAGAAATGAAAAGGCATACCTAGGGTTCATGGGGTTGTGAGAGAGTGAATTCAGCATTGCATCAATTCATCATAGGATATAACTTTGCTAGATGTGTGTGACAACCATAAAAGTGCTGCACAGCTGGTGCCATGAGTATACTGAGTTATTGGATTCTATTAAAATACCTATGGCATATGAGAGAAAACTTCAGATTGCCAGAAATGTTCATGATTCTCTAACAGAGTAGACTTCTTCCCCAATGTCACAGTTGTGACAGTGTGACATTATCTATATCTTTTTGATACTTGCACTTTATTTATCAGGAACCCCCTGGCATGATGCCTAGGAGCCCCAACAGTGAACTGAACAGAGAGGAGGAGGAGGGAGGGAACAAGGGGAGAAACCTGAGAGAACTCAACTGAGGACTCTGAGTGCTAGATTGCACTCCTTACATATATACTACAACAGGTGGTCTGTGCACTACCCTAAGCCCTATGCTAAATATAGTACTGTATGAGTCAGATGGCTGCACATGTAGTAATTGTGATGTGTCATCTGTGCTGAGCCCCAGTATCTAATCTTCCTATCTAAGCACCACTGATAGATGTCTGCTTAGTCAGCATACATTATCTAATATGAAAGTAAATAAATAAAAGGAAATGACTTGGTGAAAAAGCAAAGCTTTTCAGTTGGTCATGACAGTACCCCTTTTTAAGATTTGGCTTCCAGACAAATTTAAACTTCCTTATCATCTTTCAGCACATTGTGCTCTATCATGGATGAGTCCTCTACTTCTTCAATGATGGGGGAGAGTGGGTGTGATGGTGGGGTGAGATCTTCAATTGTTTCAGCATGAGGTGCTATATCATGCAATTGATGCAGGCACATGTTACATTGACATGGCCCTTCAGTATCACCTGGTTCATTAAGGGTATCTAATCCCTTTTTTCCTTTCCATTTTTGCCAGTTTTGCTCCCACTTTGCAGCTGGTGCTACTGCATTGACATTGATTTTTGACATGACTTTGTCCAAGGATTGTTTGAAGTTTTTGTAAGGTCTGAAAGTCAACCTATCAAAGGTTGCTTTGTCAAGCCTCCTGATCACTCTGGGGTTTCTATGGTAAAAGTTTTTCTTTTTCTTTTTGTGTTTTGTAAATTGTCCAAAGGCCCCCACAAATTGTGCTTGGCACTGTATCCTTTCCACTTGACCAGGTACTCCATTTTGTTCCTTTTTAATCTTACATCAATAATTTCTTCCACTTCATATTCTTTTTCACCATCAATTTCTATTGGTGGCAGTGGTTGTGCTTTTTGTCCTTTCATTGGTTGTTTCCAAGGACATATGTGTGACATGTTTATGACTGGATGGATCTGTTGGGAGAAAGGGAGGTCCAATTCTACTGCATTAGGCAAAACTATCTTCTTGATAGGGTATGGTCCTATCCATCTTTCCACCAGATTCCTAGTTGGTTGTCCTGTCAACCTTAAATCTTCAGTTGACAGCCATACTTTATCTCCAATTTTGTATTCTGGTGCACCTGATCTATGCCTATCTGCATATAGTTTCATGTCACCCTGTGACTTTAGTAGGGCTGCCTGAGTTTCCTTGTGAATCTCTTTCATTTTCTGGGCAAACTCTGATGCAGCTGGGTGACTCCCTTCCCTTCTTGATTCTATTCCCATCCTAAAGTGTCTTCCATAGTTGACAAAGAATGGTGTCTGTTTGGTAGATACTTGAATTTTGTTGTTGTAACTAAATTTGGCAATTACCAACCATCCAGATCATGTTTCTTGTCTATGATCTATGAAGATTCTCAGGTATTGTTCCAAGTCCTGATTCATTCATTCTGTTTGTCCATCTGTTTGGGGATGGAAAGCAGTGGACAAATCTGTGCTGATGCCCAGCATATGGTACAACTCTTTCATCATTTGAGCAGCAAATTGAGGGCTGCAGTCTGAGATTATGGATTCTGGGAGTCCATGCAGTTTCCATACATGGTCCCTGAATAATGTGGCAAGCCCTTGGGCTGATGTTTCCTCTGAAGTGGGGATAAAGTGTGCCATTTTTGACATACAGTCACAAACTACCAAGATTGCATTATGTCCATGTGACTCTGGTAATTTTGTGATGAAATCTGCCAAAATATGCATCCAAGGCTGTGCTAGTGCCAAGTTTGGCATTAACTTCCCACTGACATAAGTTTTTATAAATTTGGTGATACCAGGCCACCAGTAGTTCCTTGTGACAAGTTCAATCATCTTCCACTGTCCTCCATGTCCAGCAATGGGTGTATCATCATGTAGGCAGACTATCTCCATCCACAATTTCTCATCCTTTGGTGCATAGACTTTTCCTTGCCAGAGGATAAGTCCCTGCTCTAACTCCCATTCTCAAGTGTTTAGTGTTTTAATACCAGCCTTTTTCATGGATTCTACCACTTTAACTACTGTCTTGTCACATGCTTCTGAGTGTTGAATTTTGTTCAATAGCTCCTTTTTCTGAGCTATGAATGAATACATGCCCATGATGTACATAGTGCAGTGATCCTGAAAAAATCTGGTTTAAGAAGCATGACATCCTTATTGTCATCATCCACCCCCTTTTATGGTCTGGCCTCCTGGACAGAGAATTGGCCTTTCCCATTGTAACACCAGCCTTATGATGCAATACAAAATTAAACCAACTTAAGTACAAAACCCACCTGGCTTGTCTGCAATTCAGCTTTTTAGCACTCATAAAGTACTCAATATTCTTGTGATCAGTCCTAATGTCAAACTGTTCATGTGCACCCTCCAGATAGTGATGCCATGTTTGTCATGACCAATGGAAAAGCTTCATGTTTTTCACCAAGTCATTTCCTTTTTATTATTTATTTTCTTCATATTATATAAACATATGCTGACTAAGTAGGCATCTATCAGTTGGCACTTAGATAAAGTAGTAGATAAGATACTGCAGCCTGGCACTGATGACACATCATTATTACTACATGTGCAGTTGTCTTACTCATACTGTACTATATTTAGAGTAGGGCTTAGGGTAGTGCACAGACCACCTGTTGTAGTATATAAAGAGTGTAATTCAGCACCCAGAGTCCTCAGTTGAGTTCTCTTGGGTTTCCCCTCCCTCCTCTCCTCCTCCTGTCTGTTCTCTGTCTGGGCTCTTAGGTGTCATGCTGAGGGAGTCCTGATAGTAGAACTTGACTAGTTTGCTTAACAGCCCCACACTTGCATACACCCAGACCACAGGGTTAAGTGGCAGAGAACAGGGGGATTGTTTTACTGTCATACACAATGTTAAAATTGTGGTACT
The DNA here is from genome assembly GCA_023014395.1 of Amanita rimosa. Classification (NCBI taxonomy): domain Eukaryota; kingdom Fungi; phylum Basidiomycota; class Agaricomycetes; order Agaricales; family Amanitaceae; genus Amanita; species Amanita rimosa. The sequence continues at coordinate 926,512 of JAEBUO010000005.1, forward strand.
GGTTGCCAGACTCCATAAACTGTGCACCTGCAGCCCTGCCTCATGGCCCTCAACTAACTTGGCATTACATTCCTGGTCTACACAAACCAAAGTACCTAACCCAGTAGATAGGGTCACCTGTGTACAGGAAACCAGTGCCAAATTTGTCACACAATACATGACATGTATCTAGGGACCAGCCTCGCCAGCCCCCTAGCACGTTAAATTGCCCTGGTCTAGGCCTCTGAAGGCTATATCTGTAGTTATGTACATACTTTTCACCCTACCCCTTGGAGATAGCTGCCACTTGGCCATGCATCTCTGAGAAAGGCCCACACCCATATGGTGTAGTGGCAGCTGAACAACCATTTGGACTCAGCTTAGTTAGACCCTTTCATAAAGTAAATCAAAGTAGTCAGTATCATAAATTGTAGCACTGCAGGGGTGGTTGTAGACCCTGAGTGCACATTTTGTACATATGTTCCCAAGCAAGTGACAGGCCAAGACCTCCCTCACTTACATACAAGTACAAAATAGGAGACAATAATGATACCTTTTGGGATGCTGTCACAGGTGATCTTGATCCAAACAACAATGGATTTAGTTCATCATCAGAAGGGGAATCAACTGCATCATCATCATCACATTCAACCAACTCTATCACAGAGGAACCACATCAGTGGGAACCAACACTGTTCCCAATCCTACTACCTAACCCAGCCACTCTAAACCCAAATCTACTTTTTAACTCTGATGTGGATTTCATTGGAGAACCTGCTCCACCTTTCTCACCACCCCCCCTTCAATCACACCATCACCTACATTGCCACTGGCAAACTATCACAGCATGGCAGCCCCCCAGGAGATGACATCAGCAGAATTGCTGAACCTGCTCAATGTGCAAGCTGCAACCATCAAAAACCTCCAGAACCAGCTGACACAGCTATAAACAAATGCAGCACAAGCCGCTGCAGCCACAGCAGAACCTCTTCCCCCTACCTGTTACAATTCTCTTTTCCCTTTGTTAACAGACTACATTTACTTGCTACAAACCCATAGTTACATGTTGGATGTTATCTCCTTTCATAGCTACCTTCACCTTTCCTTTCTCAGATAGCTATGCCTTTTCCCCTTTAGTTTTCATTGTTCTCTAAACATATATAAACCCCTCTCATGTACCATAGTACTTTAGTTCCAACTTAGTCAAATCTTATCCATAACTTGAATGATCTTTTGCTCATTGCCTCAACTGCTCTCCTCACTCTCTTTCTAGCATTTGTCATTGTCAGACTTAGTGCCTAGAACCCTTGTCCAGTGATTGGGAACAGACCGAGACTCTGTCTGTCACTGTAGACTTGGATGCTGAACAATGTTGTGGACATTGACCATAACACTACCAATGTTGTTAATATACTGCCAGGGATGGTATTTAATATTCCTGGAACCAGAAATGGTGGATCATCTAAAATAGATGTAGCCAAGCCCCCAGTTTTCTCTGGCAAAATGTCAGAAGTCACAAACTTTATCAACACATGCAGATTGTACATTCAGTTGAAGATGCTGCAGGCTGATGAGGAAGAGCAGATCTTACTGATCCTGTCATACATGACCAAAGGGTTCACAGCAGATTGGAAGGACAATCTGCTGGAGCAAATGGCCAATGATGAGGAAGGACTTCCACAATCAGCAGAACAATTGTTTAGACAAATCAGGAGAGACTTCGGAGATACTGATGAGCAGTCATTGAAGATCTTGGAGATGCAGACCATGATGCAAGGGTCCAGCATGTGTGAGGAACATGTACAAAACTTCAAAAAGGTATCACGAGGCACTGGATACCTAGGAAGAGCTCTTATCAAACAGTTCAAACAAAGTTTGAATACTGGACTCTGTAAACGAATCATGGAGGCTGACAAAGTACCTGAGACCATCAACAGATGGTATCAAAGAGCAGTAAAGTTGGACTGCCAGTGGAGACAGGCAAAAGCTGAGGAGAAGTACTACTACTCACAGACCAGTAACTCCACCAATAGGAGTGAAGGAGCATCCAAAGGCCTGGATACAGTGAAGCTGGTAGCCACTGGCCAGCCCAAACCCTGATGGAAATTCAGATTGGGATCAGTGAGTCAGGGATGATTGGGAGCTGGAGCCTCTATGAGTTCAAGTAGTACAGCAAATCAGCTGGACCCTAATGCAATGGACATTGATCAAAATCAAAGACCACCAATCAGATGTTACAAATGCAGCAAGATCGGACACATTTCCAGAAACTGCAGATCAGGACTAGACATTCACACCATGATGTTTGACAAAATCAAGGAATACTTCACAAAGGGTGAAGAAAATTTAAAAGAGGAAGAGAGTAAGTAGGTACCATACTAGACTCTCAAGATAGATACACTGTATTAGATAATTTGGTAGATAGTGCACAGTCCCTTGATATAGCACACAGCACTGAAAGGACTGATGCAAGGATGATCTTGGAGGTCTCAAGGACTTTGGAGACATTCCCACAAGAGGTGAACTCCCAGGTGAAACACTGTGATAGAGCACACAGCGCTGAAGGTGTTACTCCTGTTATGGTTGATGTCCACAACGTCATTCAGTGTCCAAGTCTACAGCAACAAGCAGAGTCTTGGTCCACTCCCAGCTACTGGACAAGGGTCCTAGGCACTAAGTCTGATGATGACAAAGGCTTAGAAAGAGAGTGAGGAGAGTGGTTGAGGCAATGAGCAAAAGAGAGTGTTCAAGTTATGGATATGATTCAACTAAGTTGGAACTAAAGAACTATGATACATGTGAGGGGTTTATATATGTTTAGAGAACAAAAGAGACTAAAGGAGAAAAGGCATAGCTATCTAAGAAAGGAAAGGCAAAGGTAGCTATGAAAAGGAGATAACATCCAAAGTGTAACTATGGGTTTGTAACAAGCAAATGTAATCTGTTAACAAAGGGAAAAGAGAACTGTAACATTACCCCCTTTGTATGCAAGAAGTCACCAACTTCTACCAGCCAGAGGTAGTCCAGCCATGGTCTGTTCTGGATTCTGCCCATTTGACAGCATTGTTGAGTTCTTTTGTTGACATCTCCACCTTCCATTTGAGTGCCTCAGTGGTGCAGTGCAGGTTCTGTGCATTCCATAAGAAGGAGTCGCATTCCTCATAGGTCATCTCATGTGGGTTGATGGTGAGGGTGAGGGCAGTGAGGTTGTTGGTAGCAGAAGTGAGATTGGTGATAGAACAGGTGGCAGTGGTGAGGGCATTGGTGACAACAGTGAGCATGGTGTTTCTTTTGACAAACTTGGCAAAGTGAGGAAGGTGGTGATCCTTGGGATGTACTTGGGGAAGGAGGTCAGCTGGGTGGACATGAAGGTCATCATCCTTGAAGTGGACAACTGTGGTATTTTCAATAAAAACCTCGAGCAGGAGGTTGGGAACAGTGAGGAAAGGCGAGAGGGTGGCGGCAGTTTCATCAATGCACCAGTGAGTGCAGGAGACGAGGAGGAGGGCAGTGAAATAGGCAATGAGGGCAAAAAAGGTGAACATTGTGTACTGGAGTGGGTAGAATTGTTTGTTGGATGCTGGTCAGACTGTTTTTTTGATAGGTCATCCTCATCAAAGTCTGGGTCTAGATCTGATTTGGCCATTTCTATTTGATTCAGGATGTCAGGGTTTGTGAGGAGTTTGTGATCTTCCCTGATGAACATTTCCAGGGCCATGAACTGATAGGTGCTGAGGTCAGTGATGGGTTTGGAGAGGAATCTCCTAATCTGCCTGACAATGTTGAGTACTAAGTCTTTTCATTTGTTGAGCAGGTAGTGGAGGTCATTGGTGTGATCATCCATAGATAGGATCGGTCTCCCTGGGAGTGTGATTCCTTGGTGAGATAACCAGATCTGTGCACCAATCTCTTGTGCCTTTTTGGAGATCTTGTCGAGTTTCTGATATTCTTCTGTGCATAGGAGTCTGCCATGGCTTGTGTCATAAACATCAGTTTTCTTTATTGCAAGATTCTGGTAGATCAGTGGGCTCATATTGTAGAACAGTAAATCATTGACTGAGAATTGTAACTGATAAAATCCAGGGAGGTATTGTTGTACTTCATGGCAGGGAACCTCCATTGTTCCTGATGGATTCTTCTGATGGTTGCAATTAAGTTGGGGAATGTGGTAGTATCATGTGACCATTGCCACTGTTCAGGTAAGTTTTTCTGATAGATTTGGTGCTTTGGGGGCGTGTCGGAAGGGAAGGTACTGTATGTGGGTGTAGATGGTTTTCTCTTTAAGGGCTATAGTGTATTGAGAGAGTGTTGAGCAGTTTTGTTTCATGTAATAGTAATTTTGCTTTAGGATGTGGTGGTTTTTGTATCAAGCCATGATTCAGAGGTGTCAATGTTGTTGGTATTCTGATAGGATGTCAGTGGCATTTGAAAGATTGTGGGCAGGTTCCCAAGAATTGTCATTTGATCCATAGCCTTTCTATTTAACTAGGTAGTGGTAGCCTGTGCCTTGCTTCCTGTGGGCCAGAATTGCTTCAACTTTGAATTCCTCTTGTCTGTTTACAAGATCATGGTTTCACATAATTTGGGCCATGCACAGTTGTTTCCTGATATGGGGTAAGGAGTGACATCTGAAACACAGGATGAATGCACCATTGCTTCAGGAGTTTCAATTTGTGTGTCACAGGTCCCATCACTTGTTTGATTTCAAAGGGTCCTTCTTGTTTTGGTACTAGCTTTCTGGACTGATATGGGATATGGAGGTTCCTATTTTCAAGCCATACTTTGGTGCCTTTTTTGAATTGTACTGCCTTGTCTTTGCATCATCTTGCCACCAGTTGTCTTGCTAGTTCATGTGCTGCTAATGCTTCCTCTCTGGCCTTTCTTAGAAACTGAAGGCATTCTTTGGCTGCTGGAGTAGTCATTTGTGTTGTGGCTGTGGGAAGCGCAACAGGGTCCATTCCATACATTAGCCTGAATGGGGAAGTCTTGATCGTGTCATGATGTCAGTCATTGTGAGCAAATTTGGCTATTGGGAGGAGCAGTTTCCATAGATGTGGTTCATTAGTGCAGAACATTCGGAGATAGACCTCTAGTTCTTGATTGACTCATTCTGTTTCTCCATCTGTCTGAGGGTGGTAGGCTGTGCTCATCCTGTGGTCAATTCCTAATGCTTTTCATATTTCCTGGAATACCTTTGTGGAGAATTGTGGGCCTTGATCTGAGATTAACACATCAGGTAGGCCAAACCATTTAAAGATTTTGGAGACATAGAGTTCTGTGGTGCCTAGGGCATTGATTGTCTTTTTGCAAGGTGTGAAAATTACCCCCTTTGTAAGACCATGGTCCACTGTGACCAGAATCAAGTCAAAGCCATCAGAAAGGGGTAGATCAGTGATGAAATCAAGGGTTACTTGCTGGAATGGGTGTGTTGCCTTTGACTGAATTGGGTGAAGGGCTGGCATGTTTGGGTGTGTGTTAATCTTCATCTGCTGACAGAGGGCACATCCCTCAATCCATTCTTTGATGTGTTTGAACATTCCAGGCCACCAGTAATCGCATTTAAGGAGTTCAAGAGTCTTTAATTGTCCAGGGTGACCTGATGATCATGCTTCATGCGTTTCCATGATCAATTTGGTCCATAGGCCGTCCTGATTGGGGATGTAGGTTTTGCCAAGATAATGTACAATGCCATTCATGTAAGACCAATCTTGTATATTTGATTTGATCAGTGGGGCACAATGCATGGTGATAACCTTGATTAGAATGCGTCCAAAATCGTCTTTTGACATCACTTTCTGAATATCTGTAACTAGATCTTCTGCAATAAGACAAATGAAATGGTCCTCAGGCAAGACTATGATGTCTTCTTGTAATTCATTGTTTCCCATGTGATCAGGGCATCAAGATAGGGCATCTGCTTCAAACATTTTTGTGCCAGGGACATGCTCAATGCACAGGTCAAATTCTGATAATATGGAGGATCATCTAGCTTGCCTGAGTGTTAAGCGTTGAGCAGTTTGATAGTAGGACAAATTTTTGTGATCACAGTGAACAATAGTGGTATGTGTTACAGTTCTCTTTTCCCTTTGATGACAGACTACATTTACTTGTTACAAACCCATAGTTATGCTTGGATGTTATCTCTTTTTATAGCTGCCTTCACCTTTCCTTTCCTAGATAGCTATGCTCTTTCCCCTTTAGTTTCTATTGTTCTCTTAACATATATAAACCCCTCTCATATACCATAGTTCTTTAGTTCCAACTTAGTTGAATCTTATCCATAACTTGAACACTCTTTTGCTCATTGCCTCAACTGCTCTCCTCACTCTCTCACCAGCCTTTGTCATTGTCAGACTTAGTGCCTAGAACCCTTGTCCAGTGATTGGGAACAGACCGAGACTCTGTTTGTCACTGTAAGACTTGGACACTGAATGACATTGTGGACATTGACCATAACATAAGTTGGAACTCAGGACTAGCTCAGGGTATCACCCCTAGCCAACATCATTGAGACTCGCAGCTCTCAGGAATGACCCCCGAATGGATCTGTCACCTATAAGGGGAAATACTATCTTGGACAATGAGAAGTTTTTCTCTACCAACAAACCTGGTATTTTGTTACAGAAGGACAGAAACGAAACAAACCAGTCCCAGACAAATATTTTTCAGGAGACTTCTACTCAGGAGCCTTTGAATTCGATTTACCCGATCAAATCTACCTAGACTGGGGTAGTGAAGTACATGGAGAACCGCTCTACCTTGTCAAGGAACCAGAAAACGACTTAGGAAGGACTCTCTATAGAAGATTCTTTGGAGACAGCAACCAACACGGAATTACAGCTAGCCTTTTAGCAGAGTGGGAGGAAATACAACGAATTGAACAAGCCAAGCTTGAGGAAAATCCATTTGATACAGATTACCCGAAACAAGGACTGCCCCCATCTCTGAAACTAAGAACCCTGAGTAGAACCCCTACTCCAGAACTGAAACCAATCAACCCTGAACCACCAACTACTCCTGAACCAAGAATGGCATCTGAAACCAGTGCTAGCTCTAAAGGAGATATCAAACCGCAGCCTATACGACCTTTTACAGGTAAAAGAATCGAAGCAAGGTCGTTTTTATGACAGCTTGAGGATTACTTTACCCTCAACAAACAGAACTATGAAGGAAAAGACAAAAGGAAAGTCAGATATGCACTTGCATGCATGGGACCAGAATTAGATGACTGGAAAACCATTATCCGAGGCGAATTGAACGACAACAGAGGCAGTACCACAGCCACATTCAAATGGAACAACTATGAAGCATTTGAAACATGTTTCATCAATGACTGGGGAGAAGTCAACAGCACCCTTTGAGCCCTGAACAATCTATCCAAATTAAGAGTTGGAAATGGCATTTCAGTCCCAGAATACATTAGGAAATTTTGCATGGACATAGGAACCTCTGGCCTCACAGGAATACCCACTCAGTTGCAGGCATTCATCAAAGGATTACCCTTAGAACTTGCTAGGATGATCTTACAGGACCAGAGGAAGATCAAAACGATGCAAGAAGCCTATGACAAGGCTGAGGATCACCATAACACCTGGGATATGACAGGACAAGGAAACAGGAGAACCAATGATGGATCTGGAATGCATTTCAATCGAAACAATAATCAATCCGGAACAATCAGGGCTATAAATACCACGACTCCTAGCCAATTGACAGATGATCAAAAGGAGGAATACCAAAAGACTGGCAAGTGTTTCAGATGTGGAACACAGGGACACATCTCCAGGAATTTCCCGAAACGCAATGATGCGTCTTCATCCAGGTCTTCTTACCAGAATAAGGCTGTCTGTTCTGTCACTGAGGAACAACAGAAGGAAGAGGACGAACCAGCAAAGAAAATTAGAGCCATATTTTCAGCAATGTCTACTGAAGATAAGAATGCCCTCTTAAACAAATTCAAAAACGAGGGTTTTTAGTTAGGAAGCATCACTCAGCAGTTGACCCTTCCTTATTATTGAGATCTGAACAGTTAGTGCTTGATTCTGTAATAGTATTATCCAACAATGACAAGCACATTTCGTTAACTATCAAATTGACCAATTTACCTGCTGGAACATCTGCCCTAATCGATTGTGGAGCAGAAGGAAACTTTGTAGATGAAGGAGCAGTGAAGGAGCTCAGGAAAAAACAACTCAAGAAACCAATTAAAGTCAGAAATGCAGATGGAATGGTAAATGCAAAAGGAATGATCATGCATCGGACCAAGATATGCTACATGATTGAAGGACAACAATTTATCAATTGGTTCTGGATCACTAAGCTAGGTGATCAACGAATGATCTTAGGAATACCTTGGTTACATAAAAGAAAATAACCCAATTATCAATTGGCAAGAAAAATCTCTGCAGATTGGAGATCTAGACACATTGCCAAAAGCAATCTGGCAGCTGGCCCTTGACTCTCAGCAATGGGGCAAAGATGACTATTGGATCAGAGTAAAAACATTGGCATCACAGGAACTAGAACACAGGCTAAAGAAGGACGAACCATCTACCACTCTACCGACAGAATATGAGCAGTGGCACACCATCTTTGACAAGAAGGCATCAGAACATTTCCCATCTAGTTGACCATGGGATCACACAATCAACACAAAAGAGGGTTTTGTCCCAAAAGCTAGTAAACTTTATCCTCTATCTGTCAAAGAACAAGGACTGTTAGATGAATGGATTGATGAACAGCTCAAGAAAGGATATATTAAACCATCTACATCACCACAGGCATCACCATTCTTCTTTGTAGCAAAGAAGGAAAGTGGAACACTCTGACCCTGTCAAGATTACCAATATCTGAATGAATGGACTGTCAAAAATGCATATCCCCTTCCCCTTGTTTCTGATCTTATGACTAAACTGCAAGGTGCCAAGTATTTCACCAAACTAGACCTTTGATGGGGATACAACAATGTTTGCATCAAAAATGGAGATGAATGGAAAGCAGCCTTTATTACCAATCGAGGGCTCTATGAACCAACAGTTATGTTCTTTGGATTATGCAACTTGCCATCAACCTTTCAAACTATGATGAATGAATACTTCAGAGACATGATCAACAAAGGATGGTTAATTATCTGCATGGATGATATGTTAGTCTGCGCAGAAACACTGGAACAGCTGGAAGAACGGACAAGACAAGTTTTACAACGGTTACAAGATAATGATCTGTTCCTGAAACTAGAGAAGTGCAAGTTTGCCACACAGGAAGTTGAGTTCCTAGGAATGATCATCACCCCTGGATGCATCCAGATGGACCCAATAGAACTAGCAGGAATCACTGATTGGCCAGTCCCCACCACAGTAAAACAAGTCCAATCATTTCTTGGATTTGGAAACTTTTATCAACGTTTCATTGGGAATTTTGCTGCCATTGCCAAACCACTTACCAACCTCACTAAGAAAACTGAACCATTCAAATGGACCACTGAACGGAACGATGCCTTTGAGGTTCTAAAGAGACAATTTGCATCCATGCCAGTATTATTGATGCCAGACCCAACCTGACCCTTTATCCTTCAAACTGATGCATCAAATAAGGCGATAGGAGCAGTACTGAAACAGGCAGATGAAACGGGATCTCTGCACCCCTGTGGATTTATTTCACATGCATTAACACAAACAGAACAGAATTACCAGATCTATGATTGAGAACTCTTGGCAATCATTAAGGGATTGATGACCTGGCAACACCTACTACACAGATCACCCCATACCACCATAGTTCATTGCAACCACAAGAACTTGTCCTACTATCAAACTGCCCAACACTTAACACCCAGACAAGCTAGATGGTCATCCCTACTATCAGAATTCGACCTACGCATTGAGCACGTCCCTGGCACAAAGATGTTTGAGGCAGACACCTTGTCTTGATGCCCTGATCATATGGGAAACAGTGAATTACAAGACGATGTTATAGTCTTGCCTGAGGATCGTTTTATTTGTCTTATTGTGGAAGATCTAGTCACAGATATTCAGAAAGCAATGTCAAAAGATGATTTCGGACGTATTCTGATCGAGGTTATCACCACACATTGCACCCACCAATCAAATCAAATATACAAGATTGGTCTTATACAAATGGCATTGTTCACTATCTTGGCAAAACCTACATCCCTGATCAGGATGGATTACGAACCAAATTAATCAAAGAACCACATGAAGCACAATCATCAGGCCACCCTGGACGATTAAAGACTCTTGAACTCCTTAAATGTGATTACTGGTGGCCTGGAATGTTCAAACATGTCAGGGAGTGGATTGAAGGATGTGCCCTCTGTCAACAAATGAAGATTAACACTCACCCAAATGTACCAGCCCTTCACCCAATTCTGTCAAAAGCAACCCGCCCTTTCCAACAAGTGACCCTTGATTTCATCACTGATCTACCCCTTTCTGATGGCTTTGACTTGATCCTGGTCACAGTGGACCATGGTCTTACAAAGGGGGTAATTTTCACACCTTGCAAGAAGACAATTGACACTCTAGGCACTGCAGAACTTTACATCTCTGAAATTTTCAAACAGTTTGGCCTACCTGATGTTTTAATCTCAGATTGAGGCCCACAGTTCTCTGCAAAAGTATTCCAGGAAATACAAAAAGCATTAGGAATTGACCATAGAATGAGCACAGCCTACCACCCTCAGACTGATGGAGAAACAGAATGAGTCAACCAGGAACTAGAGGTCTATCTCCAGATGTTCTGCACTAATGAACTGCATCTGTGGAAACTGCTTCTCCCAATAGCCAAGTTTGCCCACAATAACCAACATCATGACACAATCAAGACTTCCCCATTCAGGCTAATGTATGGAACAGACCCTGTTGCGCTTCCCACAGCAACAACACAAATGACTACACCAGCAGCTGAGGAATGCCTTCAGTTCCTAAGGAAGGCCAGAGAGGAAGCGCTAGCAGCACACAAACTAGCTAGACAACTAGTGGCAAGACGACGCAAAGACAAGGCAATACGATTCGAAAAAGGCACCAAAGTATGGCTTGAGAACAGAAATCTTCACATACCATATCAGTCCAGAAAGCTAGCACCAAAACAAGAAGGACCCTTTGAAATTGAACAAGTGATGGGACCAGTGACATACAAATTAAAACTCCCAAAGCAATGGCACATTCACCCTGTGTTTCATACATCACTCCTTACCCCATATAAGGAAATGACTGCACACGGCCTGAACTATGTGAAACTGTTATGAGCTCACACTCAACACAAACCCACAAGCCTTGCAGAGAGAGGAGAAGGATAAGAATGAGAGAAGGAAATGTTATTGAGACTACATCAGACAGAATCTAATGCCCATACAATGAGCATAAGATAAACTATCTTAAGTCTTGGGGAACCAAGACTACCTACAGCTGGTCTTATATACTATTCTACTAAGACCCCTTGTGACCCTTCCCACTGGCACCTCTACGGCCTCAGTGACACATCCTGCTTGAGCACTGCTTCCAGACCCTTGAGCACTGCTTCTGGACTTCATCTATCTTTAGCAATGCTGTGCGCCCTTGACAGTTCCACATGCACGAAGGGGATATGCATTTTTGACAGTCCATTCATTCAGATATCAGTAGTCCTGACAGGGCCGGAGTGCTCTGCTTTCTTTTTTTGCTACAAAGAAGAATGGTGATGCCTGGGGCAATGTGGATGGTTTAATATATCCTTTCTGGAGTTGTTTGTCAATCCATTCATCTAGTAGCCCTTGTTCTTTAACAGATAGAGGGTAGAGTTTACTGGCTTTTGGGACAAAACCTTCTTTAGTATTAATTGCATGATCCCATGGTCAGCTAGATGGGAAACATTCTGATGCCTTCTTGTCAAAGATAGTGTGCCACTGCTCATATTCTGGTGGTAGCATGGTGGATGGTTTGTCTTTCTTCAGTCTGTGCTCCAATTCCTGTGATGCTGATGTCTTTACTCTAATCCACTAATTGTCTTTGCCCCATTGCTGGGAGTCAAGAGCCAGTTGCCAGATTGCTTTCAGTGATAAATTTGAATCTTCAATCTGCAGGGATTTTTCTCTCCAGTTGATAATCGGATTATTCTCTTCCAACCAAAGTATTCCTAGGATCATTTGTTGATTGCCTAGCTTAGTGATCCAGAACCAACTTACAAATTGTCATCCTTCAATCATGTAGCATATTTTGGTGCTATGTGTGATCATTCCTTTTGCATTGACAGTTCCATCTGCATTTCTGACTTTCATTGGCTTTTTGAGTCGTTCTTTTCTGAGTTGGTTTTCTGCTCCTTCATCTACAAAATTTCCTTCTGCTCCACAGTCAATCAGGGCAGAGGTTCCAGCAGGTAAATCAGTTGATTTGATAGTTAACAACATGTGCTTGTCATTGTTTGATAATACTATTACAGAATCAAGCACTAACTGTTCAGATCTCAATGGTAAGGAAGGGCCAACTGCTGAGTGATGCTTCCTAACTAAAAACCCTCATTTTCAAATTTGTTTGAGAGGGCATTCTTCTCTTCAGTAGACATTGCTGAAAAGATTGCTCTGATCTTTTTTGCTGGTTTGTCTTCTTCCTTCTGTTGTTCCTCAGTGATGGATCAGACAGCCTTATTCTGATAAGAAGATGTTACAAGCTCATGCTCAACACAAACCCACAAGCCTCGCAGAGAGAGGAGGAGAATAAGGAAGAGAGAAGGAAATGATATTGAGACTACATTAGACAGAATCTAATGCTCATACAATGAGTGTAAGATAAACTATCTTAAGTCTTGGGGAACCAAGACTACCTACAGCTGGTCTTATATACTATTCTACTAAGACCCCTTGCGACCCTTCCCACTGGCACCTCTACAGCCTCAGTGACTCATACTGCTTGAGCGCTGCCTCCAGACCCTTGAGCGCTGCTTCTGGACTTCATCTATCTTTAGCAATGCTGTGCACCCTTGACAGTTCCACATGCACCCAAGGCCTAGAACCTTCCCCTCAGCCTGGCGCTCCCACAGTCTCCATCTGGGCCCTATTCCATGAGGCATACTGCTCACAGGCCTCCCGCGATCCCCAACAGGGAGTTGCTATTGCCATATCAAGCTGTTGAGCATTGCCACTGATCCCATGCCTTATTGGGGTGATGTACTGATGCGCTGATGTGATCCGCGCGCACTGCCACCCAGGGTTGCGATCTCCTTCCTAATATGTAGGTGGTTGGCCCAACCAACCATCGTCTCATCTTCTAGTGAGTGCTCCCATGTGCTAACCCACGCGAAGTGTTCCTATAGTTCCTTCCATGATCCCAGATCATGTATAGATGTCCCAGAGTGGTCCCAGACCACTAGCAAGATAAAAAGAAGAAAAAGACACATTAGGATGGATTCCTAACAGAAGACCTGGATGAGGACATGTCATTGTGTTTTGGACAGTTCCTGGAGATGTGTCCCCGTGTTCCACATCTGAAACACTTTCCAGTCTTTCAGTATTCCTCCTTCTGATCATCTGTTAATCAACCAGGAGTCATGGTATTAATAGCTCTGATTGTTCCAGATCAATTATTGTTCCAGTTGAAATGTGTTCCAGAACCATCATTGGTTCTCCTGTTTCCCTGTCCTGTCATGTCCCAAGCATTATGGTGGTCCTCAGCCTTGTCATAGGCTTCTTGCATCGTCTTGATCTTCCTCTGATCCTGTAAGATCATCCTAGCAAGTTCCAGAGGTAATCCTTTGACAAATGCCTGTAACTGAGCAGGTATTCCAGTAAGACCTGACATTCCTATGTCCATGCAGAATTTCCTAATGTATTCTGGGACTGAAACACTGTTTCCAACTCTTAATTTGGATAGATTATTCAGGGCTCAAAGGGCACTGTTAACTTCTCTCCAGTCATTGATGAAACATGTTTCAAAGGCCTCATAGTTGTTCCATTTGAATGTGGCTGTGGTTCTATCCTTGTTGTCATTTAACCTTGGATAATGGTTTTCCAATCATCTAATTCTGGTCCCATGCATGCAAGCACATATCTGACTTTCTTTTTGTCTTTTCCTTCATAGTTCTGTTCATTGAGGGTAAAGTAATCCTCAAGCTGCCCTAGAAATGATCTTGCTTCGATTCATTTGCCTGTGAATGGACATATAGGCTGTGGTTTAATATCTCCTTTAGATCCAGTGCTTGTTTCAGATGCCATTCTTGGTTCAGGAGTGATCAGTCTTGGTCTAGGTTCAGGGGTTGGGGTTCTGGTGATTGGTTTTGGTTCTGGAGTAGGAGTCCTACTTGGGGTTTTCTGTTTTGGAGATGGGGGCAGTTCTGGAGTAGGGGTTCTACTTGGGGTTTTCTGTTTCAGAGATGGGGGCAGTTCCTGTTTCAAGTAATCTGTACCAAATAGGTTTTCCTCAAGCTTGGCTTGTTCAATTTGTCATAATTACTCTCTGCTAAAAGGCTAGCTGTTACTCTGTATTGGTTGCTAGTTCCAAAGATTCTCCTGTAAAGGGTTCTTCCTAATTTGTCTTCTGGTTCTGTGACAAGGTAGAGCAATTCTCCCTGTACTTCACTACCCCAGTCTAGGTAGATTTGATTGGGTAAATTGTGTTCAAAGGCTCCCAAGTAAAAGGCTCCTGAAAAATATCTGTCTGGGACTGGTTTGTTTCGTTTCTGTCCTTCTGTAACAAAATACCAGGTTCATTGGTAGAGAAAAACTTCTTGTTGTCCAAGATAGTATTTCCCCTTGTAGGTGACGGATTCATTCAGGGGTTATTCCTGAGAGCTGCGGGTCTCAATGGTGTTGGCTAGGGGTGATACCCTGAGCTGGTCCTGAGTTCCAACTTATGTTATGGTTGATGTCCACAATGTTGTTCAGTGTCCAAGTCTACAGCAACAAGCAGAGTCTCAGTCTGCTCCCAGCTACTGGACAAGGGTCCTAGGTGCTAAGTCTGATGATGACAAAGGCTTAAAGAGAGCAAGGAGAGTGGTTGAGGTGATGAGCAAAAGAGAGTGTTCAAGTTATGGATATGATTCAACTAAGTTGGAACTAAAGAACTACAATACATGCAAGGGGTTTATATATGTTTAGAGAACAAAAGAGACTAAAGGAGAAAAGGCATAGCTATCTAAGAAAGGAAAGGCAAAGGTAGCTATGAAAAGGAGATAATGTCCAAAGCATAACTATGGGTTTGTAACAAGTAAATGTAATCCGTTAACAAAGGGAAAAGAGAACTGTAACAATCCTGGCCCTGGGTAAAACATAGTTGAATAGCCCTGCCATTCCTAGTAGTCAATTTGTATCTGCATTCCAAGTTAATGATGCTTCAAGTAGAGGGATGTCACCTCTTCTTCCATAAACATAATTCCTAATATGTTCACTGTCTGTCATGGTCAATAACACACCTGTGCCCAGATCTTTGATTTAGTTCCACCAACTGACCCAGATGTGTGGTGCCCAGGTTTTCACTAGAATGTCCTTGTGCTCAGATCAAATAGGTCTGATATGTAATTGGTATTTATAGACTGTATCTCCTTGATACACAGCACACAAAAGGATTGTCTTTGAGAGTTCCACTCCCTTTTCCATAATACTAGTGCTGGTGCCTGCAAGACCCTGCCCAGTTGACTACAGTGCACTCCAAGCTCTTGTCTAGTACTATTTGGTTGCCAGTAGCCAATTGACCATAGTCAGTTCACAACAGTGAGCTGAGGCTATCTGTTGTCATAGTCATTGTGGCCTAGAGTCCTCAAGGCTGTCAACAGACACATGTTGCAATGTGTGTTGAGTCAGATGGTTTGTTGAAACAAAACTCACTTTGTCACTGTCCATGGCAATGAGCAAGATGTGCTCTGCGCTATGACAAATGACAAAGGGTGTGATGAGAAGACTCTAGATTATGTTAGGACTAATCCTTACACAATTACAAGCTTCATAGAGAGAGGGTAGAAGAGAGAGATATTCAAGACACAATAGTCAGTGATCTGTAAGAAGGCAACTATCTAGAGTCTTAAGGACTCCTACCTACAGAATGCACACCTTATATACCTGAGCCATTGGTCTGTGTGCACAGACTGTGCAGCTGCTAAGGCTGTACACATGCAGCTACAACACCTAGGCCCACCTCCCAGACTCCCAGTCCCTTCCTGCAAATGTTGCTTTGCCCAATACACATGTATCCCCTAACTTGATCATATAGCCACTTGAGGTCACAGAGGTCAAGTCACAGAGGTCACATCAAGTGACTTGACCAAGTGTCAGATATTAGATAATCTCTGACAGAGATCAATGCCATGATGGCAGCATGCCTTGCATGAGTTGCATTGTAAAATCATTGTCTATAGTCAATGAGAATTCATTTCTGCTTGCTCCCTCTCAGTCATGTCTTCAAAACACTGGTCTTGGGGGCACTTTTTTTTACCAATGGCCATTTTTTTCACAATAACAATTTTTATAGGAATGCATGGTGCATTGCATGCCTTAATCATCACAAGGAAAAGCTTTGGCAATCTGATGTCCTTAGTGTGACCACACAGATGCAGAGTGAGAGGCACAAGGTTGCTATTAAACCTACTAGTCCCACACAGACCCCTGAATTTCATATAACATGTATTATCTCCCCACCAATATCAGGGAAACCAGGCCAGTCAATGGTTCCACACTTGAGCAAATGTGTTTTTGTTGCACCAGACATTAAAGTTTGTGCTACCAGTGAGATCAATGAGAAGAAAACCCACAACCATGCTGTTACAACATGGACATTTTTCTCTATTTTCTCCATTTTATACAGAGGGCTATGGATGCATAACAAGATGCAAGCATATGGCAAGGGACCCCTATCCAGACATGGCAGGAGGATTATATAACCCAGGGTTGACTTGTACAATGACACTATGGTGGTCCCAAAAAAAAAATGATTTGCCCAAATTAACATAAACCTTCCTCATCTTTATCAAAGTGACTGGAGATCAATATCAACTGAAATTTACTCAAGTTCACGCCCAACTCTTACACAAACATCTATTCCATCACAGACTGCAATGCACCTACCAGCTTTGTAAGGGCTTCATCGTTCGCTTGTGTATTAGATTCTTGAATATTCTGAAGCATGATGAAGTGTGATCAAGTTGACTAGTGCTTATTGCACACACCTGACGTTCACATGAGAGTTTTTGTCACAACTTCATGATAGCTTGTCAGCGAAGGAAGAATCACACCGTCGTCTTGGTTTCATTCGCAACACGGGCGGTTCCACTTCGGCGTTGAACGTGTTGAACGTTGAACATGGATAATTGAGGTACTGCAAAGCCTGGATATTAACACGTAGAAATGACGAGAAAAAATTCAAAGCAACTCAGGTTTCCGTTCTCGACGGGTCTCATTTACAAGGTACCTGAGGTGCTACACCTCGGCTAATGGCCATCGAACTCTGGCTCTCCCCTTTTTTTGTAGATGTCTCATATTGTTTCCATTGGATTGTGGAACCGCGAAACAATACGCAAAAGTCTCGGAAGCATGCTTATGTAATACAATACTGTCTTCCCCTGCTCCTTTAACGTTGAAAACTTTACTCACTAATATGACTAGAAGCTGTTGTTCCAATAACTTCAAGCTCAAGCTCAATGACCCTGACAACTCGAGCCTACCCAACATCATCTATCGCACAAAACCTACCTCCCTATATCATTTATCAATTTCTCAAGCTATTTTCTGCGCCCCTGGTCCTGTATCGAATCAATGATTATCCCTGGTATCTTGCCCACGTTTGTTCTTCATGGCGCATCGAATTCTTGGCAATGAAACGGAATTTTTGGAACGAGATCAACGTTCTTTTGCGGCACGAAGGTACTGAATTGGAAAAAAGGCATCAACGCATTATAGATGTACTCGCCATGTTCTTGGAGCGCAATAGCGGATATCCTTTCTCGTTCAAACTGGATGTTCAGTCTAGCCCAGACGTCGCAAGAAAAAGTCCCCACTTCTCCACGATTTCAATTTGTTTATATCAGAGTCACCTCGCTGGCAGAGGGTCACATTGGAAATAGGCAAGGATGATATTCTGAGACTCCACCATATCAAGGACCGACTCGAGCATCTGGAATCCTTGCATCTTTCTTGCACAGATGTTACTTACTTAGATCCAGAGACTCTCACCGATCGTTTCATGACTGCTCCATGTTTAACACGTTTGTCCTTAGAAGGCTTTTTTACGTGGAACTTTAACTGGTCCATCATGACGTTTTTGGATCTTCATTTGTACCAACAAAAAGATGTGGCCTGGATTCCCTCCCTCCTCTCACAAACTGTTCGACTCGAAACTTTAATCATATTTCTTGGCACCAAACAAGTTAAGGAGAATGATTCACATAATGCGGATGACGCGGAAGGACATGAGGAGAAACCATGGTCCTGGGCGGCAACTTGTCGGCAGGGATCGATAGTCCTGCGAAAACCTTCACTAACGTTAGTATGCCGAATTCATGTTTTAAAATGTGATAATGATAATACAATACGGTCAAAATAGTCCGAAAAGTCTTTCAACTTGAAGTATGTTCGTCGAAAATACGAAGTTCTCTACATCAAAGCTAACATTCGTGGAATTGGGCGGCACGAGTAAGTGACATGCCAGTCTTAGTGGCAGACAATGCAACTGCATTGCCAGTCAGTCCGCCAGTCTGGAGAACTATAGGCTACACTAGAACAGCTACTCTGCCTGTCGTTGTCGAGGGGAACAACAAATCCAACGATCAGTCCCAATAGATTGTCCACTTTTCCTTGTACTTTTCCTTGGAAAAGATGGCAATGGTTTGAGAGCTCTAGTTCTTGGTCTGATAGCAAAAGTAGAGTCAGAAAGTCCCGATCTCAAAACATGACAGCAAGCGTTATTGCACGCCCCTTTTCGGTGGGAACGTCGCTGGCCGTGGCAATCGCACCCATGCGAAAGTTCTGTATTTTAAACTAATTTCCGACGTTTGGAAGACATCGCTTGCGCGCCGAGCTTTTAACTTGGATTGGCGAACGCTTACTGGCACAGCATGTTCAAGTTTCACGGATCTTAACACAAAATTAAATTCTCCTCCACTGTCCTTCAATCCATCTCATCAATAGTTCGGCTGTTCGAGAAGAATGGACATACCGATGTCCACCATGATCGGAAAATCTCCTAGATGGAAATATCAGATTACCTCCAGTGGCACTACTAACTCTCCACACTCGTTTCGTCTCGTCCGAAATACAGGGGATTGCACCCGAATGATCGGATGTCCTGGAAGGAGTCTTTGTTTGGACCAAACCCAGATGATGACGCAAGCCTAGGAATCTTGTGTCATGAATTGATTGACTATACGATGCGATGGTGACGCGACTTGGACCCGGCATTTACTCACTTGGAGGGTCCGCATCCTAACTGCACGAGGTCCATAGTATATGTATATGTAGTATGTAGTAGTAAATAGCTTGAAGGGTCAGTATGTGACATGTAACCCGCTCATTGCGCAGTTTGTAGCATTGAAGGGGGTTCGGACAGCGTGAGCCTCACTTCTTAATAGTAGAGCGCTGTTGTGTTTGTACCATCAGCCCATGTTGAACGAGTCAGATAAAAGGTATTCTATGCCTGCGTAGTGAGTATGAGATGATGTTCAGATACTTGGAATCAGTACTAGTCCACGCACGTTGCTCCAGTTCGTCATGGAAAAATAGAGCGATGTTGAACGTCAAAGCGTCAAATTCAATGAAGGTTTTATGGCACTCTGCTTCGCTTCCTTTCGCATTAGCCTGCTTTGTTCGAGTCGCCAAAAAACGCTGCACGCATGCTGACGCACTTCTAGTCGGAGTTTTTCTGATGCCAGAGGCTTTTCAGAAGCAACCCACGTGCGCTCATACATCACCGGCACCGAGGCGCCCGATGGGAAAGTGAGTTGTCAGTCTCAGACTCATGCCATTGAATGATTGCCCCGAGACCAGTTGGGAAACACACGACTTGTCAAGACCGGTTCAACGCCGAATGATGATCATATTTTAGGCCTGTTTTTTTAAAAAATACAAGTAATCAATCCATTTTTACTGACCCTTGCGCTATATATTAGAATTTCCATTCCTCGACCGGATGACTTACACACGTGATGGCAAGTTGGTATGGAGTCAATCAAATTTGGTGTCCAACAGCTGTAAGCCGGGTCGAAACTATTCACGATTTACGCGGAACATATGTACTTGGTTCTAGTCCTGACACGAACGCTATTCAGGGCAGTGGCAGTTCGGAAACACGACACAAGAAAGATGGAGGTTGACAGGCGTGCGCGCTTGCTGCGGCGCTTTATAATATTAGCCGAGCCCAACGAAAAAATATCAAAATCTGAGATTTTGTCATCGTTCCTTCCGTCTTCAGAATGCCATTTGCTCCCTCGTGGAGCGGGTATATCTGGTAAGCGACGCCCATATAAGAGAGAGAGAGATGTAAGGGCAAAGCTGTATACAAAGCTGTATATTCAGCTCGTCCGCAAGTCATTGCCCACCGATCCTCGTTGAAGGTTGCGGTGCTTTACCCCCTTTCACTTTAGTATTCTTGTTCTCAAAAGAACAAAGCCCCAAACACGTAGGTCGGTGATTATCAGTTCCCATTTCCACTTAAACATATACAATATATAATAGGCACCCTATTGAACAGGATGTTGAATATTTCGTACATCCAGCCACCTTCATTGACGAATATGCCGTATCTCACCTCGCATGATTTCTCGTCCGATGACGAAGGGTACTATTTTGCTCTGGCAGACGTCAAAGGCGAGGTTCAACTCGTGCAACGTGCGTTTTGTTTATTTCTCGTCCCCCCCCCCCTCCCCTCTCGGCGGTGCGACTCTAACTATCTCCACTCCAGTATCTTTATCTACCCCGCTCTCCGCACTGACCTTAGTCGACATCAAAATATTCAAACACGAACTGGCCACCATCTTCAGGCATGTCCAGACGACAACACTTCATCCCAGGGACGTGCTTGTTATCGAAGCGATTGGGAGCAACCTGGTGAGGTACGAGGAAGACAGTGGGACGGTTTTTTTGGCGAGAGAGATGGTGGACCGTATGAGGAAATTAATTGTGGCAGGCAGCAGGCTGGGGTTTATGGGAAGGAGATACAGCCGACACGGTGGTCCGACGATGACTCCCATCCAGTACGCGCACGGGTCGATGTACTGGCAGTCGCCAAGGATGGAGCAGAGTGGAAAACCGAGTCCGTATAGTGAAGGGAATCACAGGAGGCTGCGTATCTAGGCTACACAGCCTCATCATATTATTAATATCCATGCAATGTAAATTATTCAAGAGCAAAATCTAAATACATGAATTATTCACCAAGTCCAAGTCTAGTGAGCAGAATAAAAAGGAGGGACATGGTCGGCCAAGTTCCGGTGGTAGTCATCAAAATAATCTGCCGCGTCGGGTCAACGCTGCGTATCAGCGATTCGTACTGCCCCTTATATTGCGAGTACAAATTAAACATGAGGCCTTGAGGTGTCACAGTTCTGCATGTTGGGCAGTAAAGAACGACTAGACTCGTGAGACTGAATGGGGCTTCGGCTAGTAGAGCAATGTCACAATGTTCTACTTGTCAATTTCATCACGGGAGCAAGAACCGAGTCCCATTGAATGATCCGTACCAGTTCCGGTGGTGGATCAATTGTCTTGACGTGCGACAAGGTGAGTATGTAAAGGCCCTTTCATTGAATGTTTTTGGTTGATGCTGCGATCATCGTTGTATCGCATGGCCGCGACAAGGGTAGAATATTCCGTGAAATTGCGATTGGATGCGCTAGCTAAAGCCTGTTCGGCGTAGCATACAGTCAGTCTCTTTTCACGGTTATAGCATCTGCGAGACCTTACCTTCTTGATATATTGAGGGCGAAGTGCTCAAGGGGTGGTGGTGGTTGTAGTGCACAAGACCAACGTCCAAACAGAACCACACATGTACAAGTACAAGTATGAGTTTGTGTTGCCAAATGAACCCACTGGCAAGTCCCAGTCTCCTTATTCAACAAAGCTCAAGCGTGCAAGGTATTCGTCCATGTTTGGCACGCCCACTCACCAGCGTATATGTCCGACGGCATCCGATCGGCCGTCCCAGCCAAGACTCAACGAACTCTTCTACGGCATTCGATCAATTCCGTTCCGTGCAATAGTCTTAGACTTTGCCGCGTTTCAACCGCCACACCCTCTGCTCTCCATTTGCGACAGGACACTTTCCCATGTTACACTGCAGAACAATGAATGACGCACCTTGATCTGCTGATTGCTGATGTTATCATCCCATCGCTGCGTTCCAAGTTTTTTCAAGGATACCTATGCTTCTAAATTCAGTATGTCCTCGCTCCCGAGCTAACTCCTTGGCCTACCTGGCAGATAAGACATCCTTCAGGTTCCGTCTCAAGCCTTCTTAGGGTGCGGAATGAATGTCCCCATCTTATCTCTTTGTTCTGAAATAGCATCCCATGGCCTTGCTCATTGGCAAAATTACCTCTGACCTCGTGCTAATGCTGCGCATGATGTGCCACTAAACTCACGAATAGGAGATAACGTCAGTTTCGTGCTAGAGTCGTTAATGACGCGGAGACCGAGACATTAACGGACATGGGGCAAAAGGTATAAAAGAGTCTCTCTCAAGACCATCCTTTACAACAGCCCACAATCCTCTAAACTCTTAGTCTCCTCAGGTGTGTGTACTTCCAAAGTTCCAATAAACTCCATCTCGCTCACCACTCCCCTCCTCACTCTCTCCTCCAGTTCAAACTCCATTATTATCATGCCCGCCAAGAAACCCGCTGCCTCTGCCCCGGCCACCAAGAGTGCCGTACGTCTTTCCTTTTTTCCCCTATTTTTCTTTTGTCGTCAGTTCTGACACCCGCCATCTCTTTCTCTCTCTCAGGCAAAGGCCCCCAAAGCACCAGCACCAGCAGCAGCGCCTGCCATTCCCGCCACTGGCGCAGCCAAGGCTTCCGCCGCTGCACAACCTAAGCCTTCATCCAAGGCTGGCAAGGAGAAGAAGTAATCGTGTTCCTACAGTACTCTTAGAGACTAATTACGGCGAGTTCATGTAAACGATTGAATGGATAGATTGAAATTTGGGTTGCCGACGGTGTATATATCAAATAAACAATGTCGTGATGAGTACTGGGCAATGTTGCAAGACAAGACAAGATTACCATCATTAATTCGACAAGTCTCAGAGTGGATGTTTAGTTAGATGGTTGCCGTCGGCAAGTTACAACAATAAAGGAATTTCTCAATGCGGCGATGTCTTTGCCTTGTTATGATAATGAACTGCCCCAGGACTGTCAACTCACATAGCCGACTCGACAGTATTGTATTTTTTGTTTTATTTAAGGCCGACACTATGCACCAACACGACACCAACACGGCACCTCGTCGATCGTTTCTCTTTTTTTTCAATTTTTTTTTTTTTTTCTTCCTCTATATATGCCAACGCAGGACGTTGAAACGGGCTGTACTGAAATCATTGCCCCAGATGTCGGAGAGTCTCACCGCCACTCGAAAGAACCATTCACATCCATACTACAACCTGAACGGAGATCGATGAAAAGTAGAACACTTAGCCGGGGCTTGAGTATCATGAGTGGCGCACGACGGTGAGTACTACGAGATATGCACCATTCCCCACCAACAACCACGTTATTCGCAGGAACCCTGGAGGTGTCCTTAGAGAAGCATCTACATGGGATGGTCAGACTCGGGTCAAACTCGTCAAAGAAGGATATACCGCCCTGGCAGTCATCGTCAGTACCCTTCATCGTTTCCTTCTAAGAAATCGATTAAACGATTACTGACTTCTACCTCCCTTTTTTTTTTTTTTCTTCTTTTCTTCTTGCCTTCTTCGTTATGTGTACTAGTGCACCTTTATTGCAGGCGTTCAAGCTCAAATCATCTCCATTTCTTACGCCCAAACTGACCTTGCTTCTCAAGTCGTGAACGCCTTCTTCTTCGCGGGCCTCCTTGCCGATGTCGGTGCGTCTGTTCTGAGCGCTGCCTCTGCAAGGTGGCTCGAGATGTTGATGCCCGAAGAGGCGGAACACATATACGCTTGGTTGTATGATGCAAATTCTTCTATTTCCGGGGACGCTCAGATGAGCCTTGAGCCAGAGGAAGCAGAAGAGGAGGAAGAAAAGGATAGAATGGAGGTTCAGAAGATAAATATTGCCCGGAAAGGATTGATGATGGTACTAGAAGACGAGGGGGAAGCAGCGAGTTGGCACCTCACGGAAAGGTGGCTATACGTAGCGCTCAAGGCAGGTCCCTTCGTTGCTATACTCGGATTGGCATTCCTGCTGGCGGGGGTCATGGTATGGGTGGGGGCACATCAAGGGAAGATCGTGTACATACTGTGCACGATGACGTGTTTGCTTTTGGTGCTTCTCCTCCCGCCGTTTTGGATTCCCCATGACCGGAGAAAGACTCTGAAGTTAACAAAATTTCAGCGATTTTCTGGATAGAACCTTTTATTTTGTATTGGGACAATAGAAGGTGTTGTAGCCCGTCTGGAAGGCGATACCTTGACAGCAGTAAGACTACCAGTTTGAGTGTCCTCGAAAATCAAATTCAGCATCTAATTTTGGCATAATCAATAATTGACTGCTTCGAAATATGTCTAACTTGACGCGGCCATCTACCTGGGCTAAGAACTCCTCGACTAGAGCGCACAAGCGATGTCCAGAATAGAGAACAGCACATCATAGACGATGCGATTACCGCGGCTTGCGTCATTCCTGGCACCAAAGACTATTCTAGTCGCGAGTTCGCCTATGACATCGGTGGAGATTGGCAGCAGCAACGATTTTCGTCACCCGAGACCCCTTGAACAGAGTGACAGGATGATGCGTTTGCGATTTTCGCGCAAGCGGTGATGTCAATGACAAATCACAAGGATCCTTGAGCTTGGGGGGTCGATGTCATCGCATCTCCTGGCCGCCGGCACTTCATATTAATACTCAGCACGTAACGGGAGAAGAAGGATCATCTCAATCAACGCAATATATATTTGGTCTGAATAAGTCGTGGGTAGATGCTCGATTGAGTCCTTTAGAACAATAGGAGGCGTTTGCGATGATTAAAGGCGCCTTGAGAAAACCAAAATAAAATTCAATCCGAACTTCCGCCAGGTCCTGGACCAGGAACATCAAGAGTGACGATGCCAAGTTCCGTTACCTAAATTACTGAAGCTGTCATCGTAAGCGGCAATGTTACCGCATGCAACTATGGCTTCCTGGCACTGGCAGCAGATATAATGCATGTAAAGTCGACAGCACCAATGTAGTCAAGCTCAAGATATTCATGCCTGCTTATTACGAACGAGTGTCACTAAACAAGTTCATTCATCAGTCGACGCTACAAGCGACCCTTGCTAATCCAAGCGTTACTTTATCCCACGTCTAAGTTGTTTTAGCCTTTAATCAGCTAGCGCGGAATGGACAGAGGCTGAACGAAAGAAATTTTCTTTTTTCGCATGACAAAGGTGGTACTATTCGGAACGTACGTAGAACAAAAGAAACTACGGGAATGACGCGCTATGTGTCACGTGTGGTAAGCAGAGGTAGCTAAGGGACGAGTAGAGCAATGGGTGCATAAGCACCAAGCCAATTAGTCTGGGAACAACTCCCGATGGCGAGAGCGCCAGAGGGGGCGGTGACCGTAGGGAACGAGAGCGTCGAAGGTAACGGCGGACGAGTTGGCCTTAAGGAAAGCTACGAAACCTATATAATTGTTGTCCCGCCGAAGAAAGGCGGGAAAAGACGTGAAAGGAGAAAAAGAGGGACTCACAGATGATATGGGAGCGCGTCAGGGCCCGTCTGTCTGGACATAAAGTGCAGTGTGTGGGGGGCATGTGGCCTGTGGCAAATCGCACGAAGCGAGAAAACAGCTGAGGTGAGTCGTTACAACTAGTGATGAAGCGGGCGCGCTGGCGACCCAAAGTAGGTTTGATGGGGCGGCAGGCGTCGTTAAGACGGACGAGGTTGTGACCCCGGGTCTTCTGAGACAGCCGCCAGTGTTGGCCGGTGGAGCGGCGGAAGCGTTTCTGTGCAGCGACGCGCGTAGACAAGGTGGGCTGAACAAAAGAAAAGCCCCCAGCCCTCCACATATAGTTAGTGGTGTACAAGGTTAGCAGGGGAGTAATTGCGGCACTGGTAGGGCGCAGACAGATGGGAAGCAAAACAGCTAGCCGGGGGCTTGAGCGTCTTGGATGGCGCACGACGGTGAGTCAAAGATAACCCATATCCTTCCATGATGAAGTGGCGAATAACTCTCGGGAACGGTGAAAGCGTCCTGATGAAAGTGACCGCCAGCTCGCATCAAACCCGTTAAAGAAGGTCATAGGACCCTAGCTGTCATCGTCAGTACCTATGCTTTGAAGAATGATCACTCTATGATTGACCGTATTGGACAAAAATAAGGAAAAAAAGGCTTGGCAGCCATGCACAATGATGCATGGCAGTGCACAATGATGTGCACCATCATGCAGTCTGTGCATGATGTTGTGCACATCAGTGCATAAGTTGCACATTCATGCACATTATTTTTCCAATTTATTCAAAACTAGCTGTTAAATCAGGGGAGAGCAGCACAGGACAGTGACTAAGTGAGGATTCAACTACTTACATCTTAGTACTGTTTAGCCTTAGAGTTGACTTGTAGTTCTTGGAACTGAGGGACAGTTGTCCAGAATGCCCTCCTTATATGCATTTTGGAACCCTAGCTTACATACACATTATACTACCAATAGAGTAACATTATCTTACTCATATCTAATCCGTTAATAGTTATCTAATCTTCAATCAACAATTATATAATGCTCTGATAAGATATTGATTAGTCGAGATTAGATAAGATTAGATAAGAGGTGAAATGGATGAATATTAAGTGAATACATTTCCCATGTATCTTTTAACACTAGCATTGGTTGTGCACATGTCATGCATGCACTAATTTTTATTGAATCACTGAGAACAATGGGTGCAATTGTGTAAATGGTGCATGACTGTTTTCCCATAAGGCAAGTCAAAAAAAGCTGTACAGACATATATCACTGTCATTGCTCTCAGTAATGGAAGATTAACCAGGATGTGAGGTTGCATATTATTAAAATAGCTATGTGTGGTCCATACAAAAAATTAAGATATACCTGTTGCCCTTACCTACCTGTGGTCACATTCCTAAAGGCTTGCCTCACTGATGAATTCAGCTGCTCCTTTATGGCCAGGTTTAGCCACTGGAAAGAAGCCAGCAGTTTGTGACTTTTGTGTCTTGAAAACTTGCCCAACATGGTCTCTGCTGATTCTCACCACAAACTGGCTGTGCAATGAAGGAGAGATTGGAAAGAGATAGTGGCAAGGAATTGTAAACAAGCATTTATTTGCAAGAACATTTATGGCATCTGGTTTTGGGCTGCCCAGGATAAGAACTTTGGCACCTTCAAGTTGTCCTCTCACATAATTGCTGATGCCTGCAAATGGTTCTGGCAGTGTATTTTGGACATAAACCCATATATGCTTGTTGGCCAAACCATCTTGCATGAGCCATGTTGTGGGGAGTGCAGTCATTTGCTTTAAACAGAATCCAATAAATAAGACCTGCACTCACTTTGATCTTCATATGTGATCATATGCTCCTGTGGTACTGCTGGCCCTTGTGGCAGGGTGTTGGGGTCCTGGGTTGCATCTGGGGTTGCAGCTGAAGGTAGATAGGTGGTTGTTGGCTTTGCAAGGCAAGCTTGCAATCCCCTACATAGTAATAGTGAAGATTACAACCACCATTGTGCTTGTATAACTCCCTGAGTACATTCACAATCACCCAAATTCAAACAACTCATGTATTTGATAAATAATTAATGTGGATGTCTACCACACCTGTCCTGAATACCAATTCCACTTGCATGACACAATTTCTTAAATGTTCCCATATTCTGCCATATAATCCCTTCATGTGATGATGACCTGATATGACAACCTTGGTGTTCTTGAGGTTGTTGTAGTGGTCATATTTGTTATGATCTGGACTTTTTCTATATTTTTCTCTATTTTATTCAGAGGCCTACGGACGTATTACAAGATGCGAGCATACGGCGCGAGACCCCTATCCAGATATGGCAGGAGGATTATATAACCCAGGGTGGCTATACGATCAGGGCTAATAGGGGATATTGCGTGAAATGGTGTTCGCGGGAAGGGACCGGGAGTCTGGGAGAGTCCGGACAGGTCTGGGAGATGGGTCTGGGTCTTGTTGCTGTGCATGCATAGCCTTAGTGGCTGCGCAGACTGTGCGCACAGACCAACGGCTCAGGTATATAAGGAGTGCGTCTGTAGGTAGGAGTCCTTAAGACTCTAGATTGTTTCCTCCTTGTAGGTCACAGACTATTGTGTCTTTAGCTTCGTCTCTATATCTATCTCTTCTCTGAAGCCTGTGATTGTGTATAAGGATTAGTCCTAACATAATCTAGAGTCTTCTACATCACACCCTTCGTCGTTGGTCACAGCGCAGAGCAAAGTCTTGCTCGTCGTCGCGGACAGTGACAAAGAGAGTTTTGTTTCAGTAAACCATCTGACTCTGTACACGTTGCAGCACGTGTCTACAGACAGCCTCGAGGAGTCTAGGCGACACCGACATCAACAGCAGATAGCCTCATCTTATCATTATAAGGTGACTACGGCCAATTGGCTACTGGCAACAAAACAGTATTAGACGAGAGCTTGGAGCGCGCTGTAGTTGACTGGGCAGGGTCTTGCAGGCACCAGCACTAGTACTGCGGAAAAGGGGGTGGAACCCTTGAAGACAACCCACTTGTGTGCCGTGTATCAAGGAGATACAGTCTGAGAACACCAATTACGTATCGGATCTATTGATCTGAGCACGAGGACATCTCAGTGAAGACCCGGGCACCACACATTTGGGTCACTTGGTGGAATCAAATCGAAGATCTGAGTGTGGGTGGGTTATTGACCGCATCAGACAGTGGACGTATTAGGAAGTACGTTTACGGAAGAAGAGGCGACATCCCTCTACTTGAGGCGTCATTGGAATCGCGGATCTAAACAGATCAAAAACAATCGGAATGGCAGGGCTGTTCAACTATGTATTGCCAAGGGCCAGTATGACCCTTGAAGAAATCGGGATCATCTTCTCAATCGGATGGGCACAGGGATGCGCAGCAAAGAAATTACCCACTACATTGACTAAGGAGGTTCGGACCGACAACCAACCCCACAACGCACATGTCAGGGCTTGGCAGCGCTGGCAGAAGGAACAAAGACGTCTTCAAAAGGAAATGAAATGTCAGGAAAAATTAGCGGCATGGCGCGCTGAAGAAGCGGCCATCAAGGAACAGGAAGACGCATGGCAAGAATTGCTAAAAATACGCCACAAACAGTTAATGCAAAAATGCCGGTTCAAGGAGCTTGAGCAGCAGATAGCCAGGGAAAAGAAAACCCTGGAGGATGTTTTAAATCAGTTGGAACCTGGATCGGCCATACAGGAGGCATTGTTCAATACGCCATCAAATATTAAACTACTATTGATCAGTTTCAACACCTATACATTGAAACACGACGGATTGGTTTTAACCATCAAGGAACGGAACCGGTTAATGCATGCCCTAAATGGGAATATAGAGGGAGCAGTAGAAGTTCACCAATGATACAGCAACTTCTCAGTTCATCCTAATGTTCCCAGATATTGTTATCTCAGTATGATCAAAGTGCAATATTGGAACCAATACAATTGGCCCACCTATCCTCAGATATTTGAATTGGTGTCATGGGATCCCAGGTTGAGAAACACCAGAGCACAGATCACCATCAAACCCACTCAAGGGGTTGATAATTGCTATCATGTGGAGCCTTGTATGGATGGACTTCAAGCCTGGAGATATATGTTCTTTTTGGAATGAAAAGGGTCAGGACATAAACAGCTCGGAGCGTTCCGATTTACAACCGACATGATGGCACATTTGTACAATGCTATGACTGGATGGCGGACCACATGGGCTGAAGATACAGAACTACCTGCTCCTGCAGGTGCTACCCCGGCTCAAATAGCAGCACAGGAAGATGTCATCCAGAGACAGCAGGTGCAGCGAGAAGAAACCATCACAGCGATCGGACAGGTGGTGGCTGGAATAGTCAATGAGTATCGACGGGCTAACCCTATACCGCCGCCCACACCTCTTACCAAAGCCGAGATGCCAGATTATTATGAAGGAGATCCTCGTATGGTAGATGGATGGTTAAGGCAAATGAGAACGTACTTCACACTGGCTCGAGAAACTCAGTTAGATCGAAAAATATCCATCTGTTTATACCGGATCCGAAAAGGAAAAGATAATCGAGCGGGAGATTGGGCAGGAGTGAAACTCAAAGCAGTTCAAGATGCGGACCAAGAATACCAAAACGAAATGGTTAATTCTGGATGGCCAACTAACCTGTCTTAGGCTTCGCTAAATCAAGGTGTTATCGTAAATGATCATGAAATCAGACGTCCCTTAAGAAACCAGTTCCCTTTTACCTCATGGGAAGACTTTACAATGCAGATGCATGAATTTTTCATGTCAACCGAGACACGAGAAAAGGCAACAGACGCAATCCTGGCTTTGAAGCAAGGAAATACAATGATAGAGGATCATGTAGTCAGGTTCAACACCCTGGTACCATTGGTCGGGTGGGACAATAGAGCGTTGATCGCACTGTTCAAGCAAAACATTAATCCTGTGTTAGGACGAGATCTGATTAGGCATGGGAATCTAGGAGATGATGCAACCCTGAAACAGATCCAGGATCGGGCAATAGAATTAGCGAGAGCTTATCATAAAGCAACAGAAGCATACGGGCCGGATAAACAAAAAGGTGGATATAAGGAAAAAACGGTTGCTAAGGATAGCAAGCCGAACCAGTTCCAATATAGCACGCCAACAACATCCAAGGATCCGAATGCCATGGATGTGGATAAAAATAAGAAACCAGTTACCAGAAGTTGCTACAATTGCGGCGAAAAAGGACACCTTGCACGAGATTGCCCAGAACCTAGAAAACCCCGATGGAAGGACACGGGGAAGTGGAGGACAAGAGAAGTCAGAATAGAGGAGCTCACCGAGGAGCAGTGGAAAGAACTCGGCAAAGAGAAGGGTTTTGGCGAAAGCCAGTAGGCGAGCGCTCAGCGCTGCTGGCTGATAGAGTTCGAAAATGAACAATGATTCTTGTGTAAATGTACAAGGATTGTTATATGAATATTCGTCTCATATTCATCGAATTCAAAACTTAAGTGTGAGCGCCAAACCCCGGATCAAGCAATGGACCCCTGCATGGGTAATGAGGAGGATATGGCAACAAAATGAACAGGTTGCTATAGACTGTCTGAAAGGATGGGTTCATGAGAAATGTTTATCCGAAGTGACACTGCAACTACTAAAGGAGCTGAACCAACAATCAGAATCCAAAGCAATGTGGAACTTGGCACAGTTGCGACAACAAATTGTCAAAGCTTCAGGAAAACAAGAAATGAACCTTAGAGGAATCATAACTACTATGGATACAGGATCCACAATTCCTGTCACGGCTTTAGTTGACTCAGGATGCACAGGATCATGCATTAACAATGAGTTTGTGGAAAAGCATCGGATGAACAAGTGACGCCTTTTACGGCCGGTACCAGTCTATAACGCAGATGGGACTCATAATACAATGGGAAATATCGAATACATGGTCCAGTTTAAACTACGTATTGGAGACCATGAAGAAGTCATGGACTGTTGCGTCGCACGACTAGGAAAAACGGATCTATTCTTAGGTCATGATTGGTTACAATTGCATAACCCAAGTATGAACTGGAAAAAGCACGAAGTAACTTTTAGCCGCTGTCCGGGAACATGTTGGAATCAATCCAGTGTGAACGAGCCTGAGGAGGAGGTAGAGGAAACCAAATCCTTAGAAGAAGGAGAGTGTCTACTTGCGGTACATATAGGATTGGAAGAGTTAAAGTTACGACCACTCTCCACTGACATCGCAGCAAAAGAAGCATTGGCTAGTAAGAAGCGGTTGTTAGAAGAGACGGTACCTGGGCACTATCTCAAATATCGTAAAGTGTTTGAGAAAGAAACATTTGATGAATTACCACCAAGACGGCCATGGGATCATGCTATTGAGTTTATTCCAGGGGGACAGCTGACTGATTGTAAAGTATACCCGTTGAATAAAGAGGAACGGGAACAGCTGGATGAGTTCTTAGAAGAAAACTTGAAGTCTGGATGAATCAGACCAAGTACCTCCGAGCAGGCCTCACCGTTCTTCTTTGTCAAAAAGAAGGATGGTAAATTGAGACCAGTACAGGACTATCGAAAGTTGAATGACATCACGAGGAAGAACCGATACCCATTGCCATTAATTGGCAAATTGATTGATCGCTTATCAAAAGCCAAGGTTTTCTCGAAAATGGATATTAGATGGGGTTATAATAACATTAGGATCAAAGAGGGTGATGAGTGGAAAGCGGCTTTCAAAACTCACCGAGGCCTGTTTGAACCTCTAGTCATGTTTTTTGGTCTTTGTAATTCCCCGGCAACGTTTCAGACAATGATGAACAATATCTTCAGGCAAGAAATCGCTGAAGGATGGGTCGTCATTTATATGGATGACATCTTGGTATTCTCTCAATCACAGGATGAACACATGATGCATGTTAACCGCATCTTAGTGAAACTGGAGAATCACAAGTTATCCTTGAAACCGGAGAAGTGCTGGTTTGATCAACCTCAGATAGACTTCCTAGGACTAGTTATCAGTCAGGACTCCATTCAAATGGAGAAAGGCAAGGTGCAAGCCGTAGTTGACTGGCCAATTCCTACCTGCAAACATGAATTGCAGCAGTTCTTGGGTTTTATCAACTTTTACCGGCGTTTTGTGCAAGGTTTTGCTAAAATGGCGAAACCTTTAACAAGTCTTACTGGGAAGGTTGAGTGGCAGTGGACGGATCAGCAGACATTGGCCTTTCAGGGACTGAAAGACCTTGTGGCGAGGGAGGTAGTCCTCAAAATTCCTGACGACGATGGTCAATTTCGTGTCGAAGTAGACGCGTCTGACTTTGCAATTGGCGGAATTTTGTCCCAGCAGAGCAAGGATGGCACATGGCGACCTGTGGCTTTTATCTCGAAATCATTAAATGAAGCGGAACGAAACTATGAGATTTATGACAAGGAAATGCTTGCAGTCATGCATGCGTTTTACGAATGGTCTCATTACCTGAAAGGTGCAAAGGAGCAGATTGAGGTTCTAACGGATCATCAAAACCTCACATACTTTCGAAAACCGCAGAATCTGAACAGACGGCAGGCACGATGGGTCACCAACTTACAAGAATTCAACTTTGTCATTAAACACCGGTCTGGGAAATCCAACTCAAAAGCGGATTTATTGTCGAGAAGAGCAGGACATGAAAAGGGACACAATGACAATGAAGGGGTGATACTCCTGAAAGATCATTTGTTTGTAAGGGTCTATGATGATGATCGGGCAATCGAGGACATCATTAAGGAGATTCAAAAGGTTTCGGCTCGGCAATGGGAAACTCAGGTTCGACAAGGCATCGAACAACAAGACCCTGACTTTAAAACCAAGAAAGGGTTAGTTGAATGGAAGGGTCGGATTTACGTCCCAGCGGATGTGCGGATCAGGGGTGACCTAATTCAGATTCATCATTCCTGGGGACATTCAGGGGTAGTTAAAACTGTGGAAAGTCTCACTCATAATTTCTGGTGGCCGCAAATGCGAAAGGACATTGAACGCTTTATACGAGGATGTGAAACGTGCCAGAGAGCAAAGCCGGATCAACAACCAAGAGCAGCACCATTAAATCCAAATGAAATCCCTGACGCACCATGGGAGGTCATCTCGGTAGATCTAATCGGACCATTACCGGACTCAAAGGGCAATGACATGATCATGGTTGTGGTAGATCGGTTTACAAAGAAGGCTTACTTCCTCCCGACAACGTCGTCAATCACGTCACAAGGAGTAGCGGTTCTGTTCCGAGACAATGTCTTTAGGGAGCATGGTTTACCAAGGAAGGTCATCAGCAATCGAGGACCGCAATTTGTCTCAAAATTCATGGACGATCTATATGGGATCTTAGGAATACAGGCTAATAGATCTACGGCGTATCATCCACAAACTGATGGACAGACAGAACAGGTAAATCAGGAAGTTAAGGAATTCTTGACCATGTTCGTCAACCATTGGCAGGACAACTGGAGTGACTGGCTCGCGGTAGCCCAATTTTGCCATAACGACCAGATACACTCATCTACAGGTTTTCACCATTCTTCATGAACTATGGAAGACATCCCAACAAGGGGATGAACCCACTGTATCAACCAAAAACTGTTGTCATGGAAGAACTGGTTAAAGAAATCGAGGATGTCCACGCTAAGGCCAAAACTGCGCTGGAAAAAACCGCTGAAGCAATGAAGAAGCGGTGGGATGCACACAGAACACCAGCGCGAAACTATCAACCAGGAGATAAGGTATA
The DNA here is from genome assembly GCA_023014395.1 of Amanita rimosa. Classification (NCBI taxonomy): domain Eukaryota; kingdom Fungi; phylum Basidiomycota; class Agaricomycetes; order Agaricales; family Amanitaceae; genus Amanita; species Amanita rimosa. Next base: position 961,052 of record JAEBUO010000005.1, read on the forward strand.
CCTCAGTACAAAAAATTTGCCGATGCTTCGAGCAACTAAGAAGTTAGATGGCAAGTTTGTGGGACCCTTGGAAGTGGTTGAGAAAATTGGCACATCTGCATATCGGTTAAAAATTCCCGCAGCCTGGAAAATCTACAACGTTTTTAACAAGGTACTCCTAAAGCCCTATACCGCCCCAGAATTCCCCAACCAAGTCAAGAAAGTCGCCAAACGAAAAGAGGCACAAATGGTGGAGGAATTTGAAGATGATGAGTACGAAGTTGAAGAGGTCATGGACAGTAGAGTCAGCGGACGAAACGGTGGCAGATTGGAATACTTGGTCAAGTGGAAGAATTACCCCGTGGAAGAATCTATGTGGGAACCTGCAGAAAACCTTGCCAATGCTAAGAAAGAGGTTCAGAAGTTCCACAGGCAAAATCCAAGTGCTCCCTGACGACTAGCGGCCACAGATCTACGGTTTAAAAATTGGCATAACTATACGGATACAAAGGCTCCCAAACAGTTGTTCGGTTGGGAAGACGGTAAATTCAAGCGTGACTACCTCGACAAACTAAAACGGAATTGGCAATGGTGGAAAGGCGACCAAAAGCTCATCTACACTGAACCCGACATGGAAGGGGCGTTCTCAAGAGACCTTGAGCGCGGTGGGCCGGTTAAAACCCATGCTTGATTCCCCTAAGGCAAACCATTGCATGATATAGCGTTCGGCGCTGAAGCGATTTACGACCAACGCATGACTTCCCGGGACGTGAAGTCTTAAGGAGGAGGTCATGTTACGATCTGGACTTTTTCTATATTTTTCTCTATTTTATTCAGAGGCCTACGGACGTATTACAAGATGCAAGCATACGGCGCAAGACCCCTATCCAGATATGGCAGGAGGATTATATAACCCAGGGTGGCTATATGATCAGGGCTAATAGGGGATATTGCGTGAAATGGTGTTCGCGGGAAGGGACCGGGAGTCTGGGAGAGTCCGGACAGGTCTGGGAGATGGGTCTGGGTCTTGTTGCTGCGCGTGCATAGCCTTAGCGGCTGCGCAGACTGTGCGCACAGACCAACGGCTCAGGTATATAAGGAGTGCGTCTGTAGGTAGGAGTCCTTAAGACTCTAGATTGTTTCCTCCTTGTAGGTCACAGACTATTGTGTCTTTAGCTTCGTCTCTATATCTATCTCTTCTCTGAAGCCTGTGATTGTGTATAAGGATTAGTCCTAACAATATTTAGGGCTCCCAAAGTTCAGTTCAGTTCAGTTCAGGGCAATTTTTGGCCAAACCTGAACCTGGGCCATCTAGAACTTGCCTGAACTGAACATAAACCGATAAGTTTGAGTTCAGTTCAGGTTCAGTTCAGTTCAAACTGACTGAACCATGGCAAAACTATATATTTGGTAAATATGAGGTGTAATTGCATATTGGAACACATCTGCATTCTTAAACAACAGTCCTGCACTTCTTCAATTTAGCATAAATGCATAGGGAGCAGCGAGGCAGACATTGGTGGTGTGGTAGTGGTGCAGTAGTGGGTAGCAGTGGCATATGTGACACTACATTTGCAACAGATCAAACCTTGCTACATGTAGTTTCATCCTTGTAAAGTAAGCATGGAAATATATTGTCATGGGGGATCTCCCTTTATAACTACTACAGTGTACCAATGAGATCCAGACCTACATATGTATGTGTATATAATCAATCAATAAAGTGCAAGTATCAAAAGGATAACAAGAAATGTCACACTGTCACAACTGTGATATTGGGAAAGAAGTCTGCTCTGATAGAGAACCATAACCATTTCTGGCAATCTGAAGTTTTCTCTCAATGCTATAGGTATTTTAATAACTCAGTATCCTCATGGCACCAGCTGTGCAGAATATCCATGCACTTTGATAGTTGTCACACCATCTAGCAAAGTTATATCCCATGATGAATTGATACCATACTGAATTCACAGGAAAAACCCAATGATATTCACCCTCTCACAACCCCATGAACCCTAGGCATGCTTTTTCTTCACTTGTTACAAATTTACTACTATGCCAACAACATTACTCACTGAACTTGCATGGGTCCTCATGTCTACTTGCCCTTGCCCTCAGCCAACCACCTAGGGCTCCCAAAGTTCAGTTCAGTTCAGTTTGGGGCTATTTTTTGCTGAACCTGAACCTGGACCACCTAGAGCTTGCCTGAACTGACTGAACCGTGGGAAAAATCCAAATTTAGGAAATATCAAGTGTAATTAAAGATTGGAATATATCTCCATCTCCTACAGTCATCCTGCACCCTTGGGATTCAGTATAAAAGCATATAGAGCAGTGAGGCAGAAAGCACTTGAGAACAAAGGCAAAAATGAGTGTGGCTGGGAAAGGAAACTAATCATGGAGCAGCACCCAGGTGGTGACATTGTAGCAAGGCATTCAAAACTAACTGAACTATGAACATATTATAAGATTAGAGCAAATTAAAGAACAGAAAGTATATGGTACACAAATATTTTATTTACTAATCCACCTTGCTGGGTGCCCAGTCCTTTGGTTCCCATTTCTTGGCCTCTACATTAGTATCAAGATCACCTGTTGAATATGCATTCTTCAAAAGTTGCAATGCCTGGATACTTTCAGCAGACAAGCTATTTCTTATGTGGGTCACTGTCAGGCCTGCTTTAGAAAATGATTGCTCTGATGCAGTTGAAGACCCCTGAATGGCAAGATAATCACAAGCCATGGCAGACAAAACAGGGTATTCTTGAGAGTGATACTAATGAAGATTAGGATTAGCTGATATCATTATGTCACATTGCTTAGAGTATGAACTTACACCCCACCACTTAATCTGGTCATTGGTTTGCTCCAGATTACTTTCCAGGTATTTTCTTAGCTCCTGGTGTGCTGCCCTTTCACTCTGTTCTCTTTCCAGACAATACCTGATTTTTTTATACATCATGGAAGCCCCATAACCTCCACTTTGTGTGAGAAAGGCTGTATGGAATATATCAGAATTGGCTGAGTTGGAAGATCATGCTTACCTGGTTCAAGAGCACTGGACTCAGCAGCAGGAGCTTTTGCAACCAATTTAGCAGCATAGTAATCAAACTGATACCAGTTAAACATGGCAATCATGATTTGGGAAACACACCTCTCTTTCCAAAGCAGCTTTACCTTCAGCAAAGTACTGAGCATCCCATGCCTCCTTCACATATTCAAGCTTGAAGTTAGGATCCAAAGCTGGAGAGATTGTTACATATATTAGAGTAAATTGGAATCATTGTAGAAATATAAACTGACCAAGGCAAATAAAAGCTACATTATTTTGGTCAAGTAGCCTGTAGTACTTTTTCATCTTCTCAATTCCTTTCTCAATGGATATCTTGAGTCTGGAAAACTTGCCCATGGAGGAAAAAGTCTCCCATCTATCTTGGAGGGCCTCAAGAGTGGATAGGGCCTTCCAAACTGTTGGTTGCCTTTCTGAAGAAAAGGATGACTGTGCATCTCTTGGTTCCTACACATACATCAGAGTTATTCAATACCATTAAATAAACATTACCTTGAGAACTTCTTTAATCAGTTCCAACATTGCCCACTCCTCTTCTCCGACAGCATAATCTGAATATCTCTTTCCACCTTTTAGATTGGGTACCTTGGAGCTGATGTCAGCTAAAAGACAGAACTTATTCACTGCCTATTCAATTTCAAGTAAGCTTAAGTAAAAACAGAAAGGCAAGGGTAGACTTACTATCTTGTTCTGTACCATGCATTCAATTAAATCATACATGGATCCCCACTGTGTTTGAATCCACTTGATCAGTTGAAGTGGTTTCAAACCCTTTTCCTTGCATACAGTGGAAAAGTATGCCTTTGCTTGAGGAGATAGCCTTATCTAATATCAAGGTAAAAAATGGAAAAATCAGAACAATACCTGAGTAATGAGGGCAAGCACTTTCCCAAGAAGGTCTCCAGGCTCAAACTCTTCAACATCATCCACCTGCTCCTCCTCAGCTGTGTAAATCCAGTCTTCAGCATCTTCCCCTGGCTCTGCTAAATCTTCATCTTCTCCAACATCATTACCTCTTCTGGATTTTGTAAATGTCTGACAGAAATTATCAGGACTCCCTTGGCATGATGCCTAAGAGCCCCAGACAGGCTGTTTCTTTTGTAAATATTCCCTGTACATCCTCAGTGCATTGATCATGACCATGGTGGGCATGCTTTTGAATCTATAGACATGGATATTAAGTAAAGATGTATCAGACAGGTATATAGAGTCAAACAAATTAGTTGGAAGTGGCATTGAGTAAACAACAGGTATGACGCTCCAAACCATCCCTGGAGGCTCTGGTATATGCAGTAGTAACCGGAATCACAAGCAAACCTCAAAAATAATGAATGAAGATAATGCTGAGCTCAAACAAGCATTGTTGGTGATCAAGCAAAAGCGCACAGAAACGATCACACCAGCTGGAAGCATCTGCCATGCAGGCGCATCATCAAACGAGCCCAATAGCAGCACAGAAGGTATGTGTTTTGTCAAAATTGCATTTATTACATTTAATCATACATACTATAGATTATACACCTGTTTCACAGTCAGTAGATCAAGAATCTGAGGCACAGGGGAAGTATGATGCAATACAAGAGGAGAAGGGACATGAGAACAGAGTGTGTCTCATTTATTTATTTTTTTGCACCAAAGTTGGGCTGTACCAATACAACCCTTGTTTATGCTACCCTCCACTTGGTACACCCATTCCCCACTCCCTGATACTTGTTTCAACCTCTGGTACTCACTTTCCATGTTCTTGCAGTTTGTTCGATTTTCTGTTGATAAGGCAAAAGGTGTGAAATATTAGATTACCACTCACTCTTTGATACCCCAGCTGCTATCATTGAGCCAATCGGATGCTCATCTCCTTCAGAGTTGTAAAACTCTATTTCGGATGCATCCTTCAATGTGCCATCTGTATTCAAAGCTGACATGATGAGATGATGATGGTGGGTGGGTGAGCAAGGCCATTTTGGTGCATGGGATTTTTTTTTTCACACCAGTGCACCAGAAGGGATGTACCCCTTCCCTCCCCACTGCCTACTCCCACCCTCTGGTTGGTTCAGTGGTTTAGCATTGGTTTGGGCATTACCAGAACCTGAACCTGAACCGAACTTTGGGAGCCCTAGTCATATTGTCATCTTGGCCACCAATTACTGGACTTGGGCTCCTCTGCCTGGGCATTGGCCTCCAAAAACCAAGGAGGTACTTTGAACTGTAATCATATTAGACAAACTTACTGTATTGGACTCAATGTGACTTACTTTCTCAACAATCTGTGTGTACTATTATAAAGGATCTATGAGTTGAAACCCATAGACCCTGGTTTGGTGGTTTCTTAAGTCCCGCCATGCGCTGTACACTGAACCAACTATATTGGACCTTGTACTGGTAGTGCTGTGGCCGTTACTTGTAAATCAAACTATTACATAATCAGTGACATGCAACTTAAGGTTGTGTGACCACACATAAATATAATATTTATTTTAATATTTATTAATGACATGCATATCTAGTATGCATGTCCATTTGAATTAATGAATCTAGAACGTAAAGGGATACATTGTCAAAGACAATGTATATCTGTTACACTCTCCCCAATTAGATTGTTCTAAGGATCAATCTAAAGACCAAAGGAAACAAAAGGAGATTAATTCTCCCTGTATTTAGAAGTGGGTCCCTGCACTCCATTCTAAAGGAGGTAGGGATCTCTTGTCATATATGAGGACTGTGTCTCAGTCCTCGGGTAGAAGTTTGTTGATGTGCTAAGAACACATCAATCAAATGATGGGAGAATGAAAAAAAAATGAGGACTCTCGCAAATGAAATGTGTTGTCCTCACACCCTCCCCAACTAGATTGTGCCAAAGGTACAATCTACAGATCCGTAAAAACATTCTGGTGTATCCTCAGTATCTTTTGCTTAGAAGTAGCATATTGGCTACTTCTATTGTAATGTTGAAAGCAAGAAGGTATTGTATGATCCTTCTTTATATTTGGACCATCACAATCCACTCAAGTTTGAGAGCATGCTCTCATTGAAGACCAGTCTCTGGTCTCAAAACTGTTTATCAGTTTCACATCTAAATTAGACTTGTAGCTTGAGTCTATCAGATTATTTATCTTTGGTGCAAGTGCACCAGTCTTGAGACAAATTCCATATTGTCTCCCTCATCTCTTGAGGTGCTTCTGTGAAAGGCCTCATGTTGTTCCTCAGCAGAGGCATAATGCCCTTCCGCTTCTAGAGTTATTTCTGGTTCTGCTAATAAGGCAAAACCATTGGTGACATTGTCATCCTGAGATGGCTCATAGTCGTCTCCTTTTTTACTCAAGACACTTTCCGTGGAAGGCCCTTGCTCTCTTTCATGAAGAGGTACCATATTGGTCCTCTGTAGATGACTTGTAGTCATCTTGTTTGTCTCCTGAGGTGCTTCCTTGGAAATCCTCACTTTCATCTCATGGAGAGGCACTGTATTGGTCCTCTGTAGATGACTCATAGTCATCTTGTCATCTCCTGAGGCACTTTCTTGAAGAGGCCTTGCTATCTTCTTCGAAAAAGGGTACTCTCCCCCTTTGAATTTTTCTCCAGGTTCTGCAATATTGCAGAGCCCTTAATGACTTTGTCATTGTTAAGTGGAAAAGATTTCCTAAGGAGAATTGAGAAGCATAGCTTCTCAGGATGTGCACTCTCATTGAGCACAGAAAGAATTCCAACAAACTCTTGTAGGTGGAGAGTTTGAAGGTTCCCCTAGATCTTCTGAAAGGGAAATGCGAAGCGTAGAGCTTCTCAAAGCATGTGCTTGATTGAGTGCAGGCAAATTCATGAACTCTCTGTAGATGGAGAGTTTGAGAGCTCCTGCAGGTAACTGGAGGAGGATTGAGAAGCATAGAGCTTCTCAAAGTGTGTGCTCTGTTGAGTGCAGGCAAATATCATGAACTCTCAATAGTAGGAGAGTTTGAGGGCTCCTCCAGGTATCTGAAGGAGAATTGAGAAGCCTAAAGCTTCTCAAAGCATGCACTTTATTGAGTGCAGGCAAATCGAGTGAACTCTCCATAGGTAGAGAGTTCAAGAGCTCCTCCAGGTAACTGGAGGAGGATTGAGAAGCATAGAGCTTCTCAAAGCATGCGCTTGATTGAGCACAGGTACATATTATGAACTCTTGATAGTAGGAGAGTTCAAGGGCTCCTCCAGGTAACTGGAGGAGGATTGAGAAGCATAGAGCTTCTCAAAGCATGCGCTCTATCAAGCGCAGGTAAATCAAAGGAACTCTCCATAAATGGAGAGTTCAAGGGCTCCTCCAGGTATTTGGAGGAGAATTGAGAAGCGCAGAGCTTCCCAAAGCGTGCGCTTTATCAAGCACAGGCAAAATCCGAGGAACTCTCTGTAGTTGGAGAGTTCAAGAGCTCCTCCAGGTATCTGGAGGAGAAATGAGAAGTGCAGAGCTTCTCAAAGCGTGCGCTCTATCAAGCACAGGCAAATCATAGGAACTCTCCATAGGTGGAGAGTTCACAAGCTCCCCCAGGTATCTGGAGGAGAATTGAGAAGCCTAGAGCTTCTCAAAGCATGCACTCTGTTGAGTACAGGCAAATCAAAGGAACTCTCCATAGTTGGAGAGTTTGAGAGCTCCTCCAGGTAACTGGAGGGGGATTGAGAAGTATAGAGCTTCTCAAAGCATGTGCTCTGTTGAGCACAGGCTAATTGAATGAACTCTCCATAGATAGAGAGTTTGAGAGCTCCTCCAGGTAACTGGAAGAGAATTGAGAAGCATAAAGCTTCTCAAGGCATGCACTCTGTTGAGCACAGACTAATTAGATGAACTCTCCATGGGTAGAGAGTTCAAGAGCTCCTCCAGGTAACTGGAGGAGGATTGAGAAGCATAAAGCTTCTCAAGGTGTGCGCTCTGTTGAGCGCAGGATAATTGAATGAACTCTCCATAGATAGAGAGTTCAAGAGCTCCTCCAGGTAACTGGAGGAGAATTGAGAAGCTTAGAGCTTCTCAAAGTGTGTGCTTTATCAAGCGCAGGCAAATTGAGTGAACTCTCCATAGGTAGAGAGTTCACAAGCTCCCCCAGGTATCTGGAGGAGAATTGAGAAGCCTAGAGCTTCTCAAAGCATGCACTTTGTCAAGTGCAGGTAAATCGAAGGAACTCTCCATATATGGAGAGTTCAAGGGCTCCTCCAGGTATTTGGAGGAGAATTGAGAAGCACAGAGCTTCCCAAAGCGTGCACTCTGTTGAACGCAGGCTAATTTCATGAACTCTCCATAGGTGGAGAGTTTGAGAGCTCCTCCAGATAACTGGAGGAGAATTGAGAGGCTTATAGCTTCTCAAAGCATGTGCTCTGTTGAGTGCAGCCTGATTTCTTGAACTCTCGATAAGTGGAGAATTCCAGGATGCCTCCAGATGACTGGAGGTGTATTGAGAAGTGCAGAGCTTCTCAAAGCGTGCACTCTGTCATTGAGCACAGGCAGATTTTGATAAACTCTCTATAGGTGGAGAGTTTGAGGGCACATAGGTCCCTCTGGGTGTCAGACAAGACCAAAAGGTTCGCTTTGGTCTCAAAGTAGCTTTTTGACTGTAAAACAGTCAGCAAAAGCAGCGCTTTTGTCAAGAAGTACAAGTACTTCTCATGGTGACATGTCACATGTCGAGAAGCTTGTAGCTTCTCCGTGCACCCAAGCTCATTGGGTGCAATCATATTTAGTCTGAACCCTCTCAAAGTGGAGGGTTCACAGGTTTAAGCCCTTCGCATTTGTGAGGGTGATGATGTGTCACACATAGAGAAGACACTGAAATTCATTGAGTGTGAATTTATTGGTCTGAATCCTCTCAAAGTGGAGGGTTCTCGAGTTTAACCCTTTGCATTTGCAAGGGTTTCCTCCTGGAGCCAAACAAAAAGAGAAGACATGGAAAGATGTCTTCTTCATGCTACTCTTCCTGATAGAAGTGTAAAAAAGTATAAAGGATCTATGAGTTGAAACCCATAGACCCTGGTTTGGTGGTTTTGTAAGTCCTGCCATGCACTGTACACTGAACCAACTATATTGGACCTTGTACTGGTAGCACTGTGGCCATTACTTGTAAATCAAACTATTACATAATCAGTGACACACAACTTAAGGTTGCATGACCACACATAAATATAATATTTATTTTAATATTTATTAATGACATGCATATCTGGTATGCATGTCCATTTGAATTAATGAATCTAGAATGTAAAGGGATACATTGTCAAAGACAATGTATATCCATTACAACTATAAAAGCTGTTTACAAACATATTTGGTATTAAATTTAATTCATGTACTTCTGGGGGGATCTGACATTTAATAACCTCAACACTTGCCATGCCCATGTGCATCACTTGACCATAGTACTTATAGTACTCTGATTTTGGGTTTATGATGTAAACCCAGTCATTAATTTGTAGTGGGTGGGCATTGGCCCACTGAGGACAGCTGTATGGCACCAGCTGCCATGATTTCACATGAACTTGTATCAGATGTAAGATCCAGTGACTGTGGTCAAACCTTTGCTGACCTCTTCCTTTGTGCAATCCAATACTGTTACTTGATTGCCCTCTATACACAGGACCAATCCTTCCTTCCCAAAGTGGGGCAAAGATGCTGCATATACCTTTACAGAATCCCCTCCATCAAAGACCCATTGGACATGTCAAGAAGCTCCTCACCCATGTCATCCTTGCACACAAGGACTTCATCATCCTTGAGTTCTACAACAACAGCCTGCATGACGCAAGATGGCAGATTAATTGCAACTTTGTGCCCAATCTCCAAAGGTGCACCAAAATATTGCTCATAAGATCTTTGCAGAAGGATCAAAGAAGGTGCAGGGAAGTCCAATTGTGCTGCACCTACAGCCAGGCCTTCCACAAAGATGTCAAGTTCCTTAATAGTAGGGTTCAGATAAGTGACATCTAGCACTGCAACATCTACAGTCACAGTCATGAAAGGCAGCCAAAACTCCTCTTTGTGCCACCTATCAACGAAGCAATAGATGCCAGGTGTGGTTTCTTGAAGAGAATAGCTGCAAGGTGAATTCCAGAATGTACTAGGATTCCAGGTGTGTGCTTTGTTTAGTTCAGGCTTTTGGTGCCCAATCCAACCAGGGTGGACCAGTCAATGCTCTTGACATATGTTGTTTTGGTATTCACCCTTCACTGACTTGTCAAATACCTTGGTAGCATGCCAGAGACAAGGTACCAGACAAATTTTGACCAAGGGCCACTGCTCCATACTACACAACAATGCTAGGTTCCCAGCACATCTGCAAACAAGTGGAACAATTTTTCTTTTTTTTAGGAGCACAGCCTTGTGTAGCCTGCACCACCAAGGCAAGTCCACCAATGGTTAAAAATTATTCATTTCCCAATTCACCCACTCATGCTGCTGTTCTGCTGGAATTGGCACAATCTCTAAAGGATGAGGAAAAGTTGTTAGATTGACACATGCATCATGAACTACAGCATATTCATTTGCCTCAATCAGGATCCACAAAGGCTTTGAGGGAGGATAGATATAACCAATGGCATTATTGAGATGTTTTCAGGCATAAAGACAATGACATATTAACCAATATGCTCAGGTTTCCTCTCCATTCTTCAGAAAAAATAGAGCTGGACATTACAGTAAGGGGAGTTCCATCTTACATGTACACAAACCCTCCAAAGTGGATTGTCATCACACATGAGCAACAACCAGGCTTTGCTTGCAATCATATCAGTGTCCTACAATAAAATAATGGTGGAGTGGGTTTTAACATTCAGTGTTTGCATTCAGTGTTTGCATACCTCCATATCTCCTTCACTGTTACGGTCGATGTCCACAACGTCGTTCAGCATCCAAGTCTACAGCGACAAACAGAGTCTCGGTCTGTTCCCAATCACTGGACAAGGGTTCTAGGCACTAAGTCTGACAATGACAAAGGCTGGAGAGAGCGAGGAGGGCGGTTGAGGCGATGAGCAAAAGAGAGCATTCAAGTTATGGATAAGATTCGACTAAGTTGGAACTAAAGAACTATGGTACATGAGAGGGGTTTATATACGTTTAAAGAACAATGGATACTAAAGGGGAAAGAGCATAGCTATCTGGAAAAGGAAAGGTGAAGGTAGCTATGAAAGGAGATAACGTCCAAGGCGTAACTATGGGTTTGTAACAAGTAAATGTAGTCCGTTAACAAAGGGAAAAGAGAATTGTAACATTACCCCCTTTGTATGCAAGAAGTCATCGACTTCTACCAGCCAGAGGTAGTCCAGCCGTGGTCCGTTCTGGACTCGGCCCACTTGACAGCGTTGTCTAATTCTTTTGTAGAAGTCTCTACCTTCCATTTGAGCGCTTCTGCAGCACGATGCAGATTTTGTGCGTTCCATAAAAAGGAGTCGCGTTCCTTGTATGTCATCTCGTGTGGGTCGATGGTAAGAGTGAGGGCGGCGAGGTTGTCAGTGGTGGAGGAGAGATTTGTGATGGAACATGTGGCAGTGGCCAGGGCGTCGGCAACAACAGTGAGTGTGGTGTTTCTTTTTACAAACTGGGCGAAGTGGGGAAGGTGGTGGTCATCAGGGTGTACTTGGGGAAGCAAGGCGGCAGGGTGGATATGTAGATCGTCATCCTCGAAGTGGACAACAGTGGTGTTTTCAATGAAGACCTCCAGTGGGAGGTCTGGGACAGCGAGGAAGGGCGAAAAAGCGGCGGCGGTTTTGTCAATGCGCCAGTGGGCGCAGGAGAGAAGTGCCAAGGCGATGAAGTAGGCGGCGAGGGCAAAGACAGTGAACATGTCGGTATAATGTGGGTATTGGCGTTAGGTGATGATACCAGGGAATTTATATGTGTTCCGGGTTGCTGATTTCCGTGTCCGAATCCCAGCCTTCTGTATCCAGTGGATCTTCGATTGCAGGGTCGGTGAGGAGTTCTTGTTCCTCTGTGATGAACCTGGTTAATGAATCTAAATGTTGGATCCCTGGTGTCGTTGTTGGGGTGACTAAGAATCTTCTGATTCGCCTAATAATGTCCACTATCACCTCTCCCATTGCAGTAGACAAATATTCAAGATCATCAAGGATGTCTTCCATGAGAATGCAAGGCCTTCCTGGTATTCTGATTCTTTGGCTAATTAACCAGATTTGTGTGCTACACTCCCGTATCTGTTTAGTGATCTCGTCCATCTGCTTGTATTCTTCCGGACATAGCAATCTTCCATGAGCACTTTTATAAATGTCACTGTTTTTGATGGCTAGAAGTTGGTATGCAGGTGGATCCTTATTATAGGTAGGAAGATCGTTGGTTGCGAATCGTAGGTTGTGGTACTTGGGAAGATAGTTCTGGATGTCATTGCAGGGGAACTCCGTCGTTCCTGAAGGGTTCCTTCGGTGACGGTGATCAAGTCGAGGGGTGCGGTAGTATCGTGTGACCAACGCCACAGTTCGGGTGAGTTTTCCTGACAGGTTCGGTGCTCTAGGAGCGTGTCGGAAGGGGAGGTATTGTATGTGGGTGTAGATGGTCTTTTCTTTAAGAGCTATAGTGTATCAAGAGAGTGTTGAGCAGTTCCGTTTTGTATAGTGGTAATTTTGTTTCAAGACGTGGCGGTTTCTGTATCAAGTCATGGTTCAGAGGTGTCAGCACTGTTGATATTCCGATAGGATATCAGTGGCGTTTGCAAGATTGCGAGCGGGTTCCCAAGAGTTATCGTTCAATCCATAGCCTTTCCATTTAACCAGGTAATGGTAGCCTGCACCTCGTTTCCTGTGAGCTAGAATTGCCTCTACCTCGAATTCCTCTTGTCCATTTACGAGATCAGGGGGTGGTTTCACATAGTTCGGCCCATGCGCAGTCGTTTCTCTGTACGGGGTAAGGAGTGACGTATGAAACACAGGGTGAATGCGCCATTGTTTTGGGAGTTTCAGTTTGTATGTCACTGGTCCCATCACTTGTTCAATTTCGAAGGGTCCTTCTCGTTTTGGTGCTAGCTTTCTGGACTGATATGGTATGTGAAGATTTTGGTTCTCAAGCCATACTTTGGTACCCTTTTCGAATCGTATTGCTTTGTCCTTGCGTCGTCTTGCCACTAGTTGTCTTGCTAGTTCATGTGCTGCTAGCGCTTCTTCTCTGGCTTTCCTTAGGAGCTGAAGGCGCTCCTCTGCTGCTGGTGTGGTCATTCACGTAGTAGCTGTGGGAAGCGCAACAGGGTCCGTTCCATACATTAGTCTGAATGGGGAAGTTTTGATAGTGTCGTGATGTTGGTTATTGTGAGCAAACTCGGCTATTGGGAGAAGCGGTTTCCATAGATGCGGTTCATTGGAGCAGAACATTCGGAGGTAGACTTCTAATTCCTGATTGACTCGTTCTGTTTCTCCATCAGTCTGAGGATGATAGGCTGTGCTCATTCTATGGTCAATTCCTAATGCTTTTTGTATTTCCTGAAATACTTTTGCGGAGAACTGTGGTCCTCGATCCGAGATCAAAACATTGGGTAGGCCAAACTGTTTGAAAATTTCAGAGACATAAAGTTCTGCGGTGCCTAGAGCATCAATTGTCTTCTTGCAGGGTGTGAAAATTACCCCCTTTGTAAGACCATGGTCCACCGTGACCAGGATCGAGTCAAAGCCATCAGGAAGGGGTAGATCAGTGATGAAATCAAGGGTTACTTGCTGAAAGGGGCGGGTGGCTTTCGACGGAATTGGGTGAAGGGCTGGTACATTTGGGTGTGTGTTAATCTTCATCTGTTGACAAAGGGCGCATCCTTCTATCCATTCCCTGACATGTTTGAACATTCTGGGCCACCAGTAGTCACGCTTAAGGAGTTCAAGGGTCTTTAATCGTCCAGGGTGACCTGATGATTGTGCCTTGTGCATTTCTTTATTTAACTTGGTTCGTAACCCGTCTTGGTCAGGGATGTAGGTCCTTCCGAGATAGTGAACAATGCCATTGGTATAAGACCAATCCTGTATGTTCGATTTGATCGGTGGGGTGCGGTGCGTGGTGATAACCTCGATTAGAATACGTCCGAAATCATCTTTTGACATTGCTTTCTGAATTTCTGTAACTAGATCTTCTGCAATAAGACAAATAAAACAATCTTCTGGTAGGACTACAACGTCTTCCTGTAATTCGCTGTTTCCCATATGATCAGGGTGTTGGGATAGGGCATCTGCTTCAAACATTTTTGTGCCAGGGACGTGCTCAATGCATAGGTCAAATTCTGATAATAGGGATGACCATCTAGCTTGTCTGGGCATTAAGCGTTGGGCTGTTCGATAGTAGGATAGATTCTTGTGGTCGCAGTGAACTATGGTGGTGTGGGGCAATCCATGTAGTAAATGTCGCCAGGTCATCATTTCATCTGCTTGTTTCAAGACTGCTCCTATTGCCTTATTCGATGCATCAGTTTGAAGGATAAAGGGTCGAGTAGGATCTGGCATTAATAATACTGGCATAGATGCAAATCGTTTCTTTGGAATTTCAAAAGCATTGTTCCGTTCAATGGTCCAGTCAAATGGTTCTGTTTTCTTTGTGAGGTCGGTAAGTGGTTTAGCGATGGCGGCAAAATTTCCAATGAAACGTCGGTAAAAGTTCCCAAATCCGAGGAATGATTGGACTTGTTTGACTGTGGTAGGGACTGGCCAATCGGCGATCCCAGCTAACTTTATTGGGTCCATCTGAATGCATCCAGGGGTGATGATCATTCCTAAGAATTTGACTTCCTGCGTGGCAAACTTGCATTTTTCAAGTTTCAGGAATAGATCATTATCTTGTAACCATTGTAAAATTTGTTTTGTCCGCTCTTCTAGCTGTTCTAGTGTTTCCGCACAGATTAACATGTCATCCATGTAAATTATCAGCCATCCTTCATTGATCATGTCCCTAAAGTATTCGTTCATCATAGTTTGAAAGGTTGACGGCAAGTTGCATAATCCAAAGAACATTACTGTTGGTTCGTAGAGCCCTCGATTGGTAATAAAGGCTGCTTTCCATTTGTCTCCCTTCTTGATGCAAACATTGTTGTATCCCCATCGGAGGTCTAGTTTGGTAAAATACTTGGCGCCTCGTAATTTAGTCATGAGATCAGAAACAAGGGGAAGGGGATATGCGTTTTTGACAGTCCATTCACTCAGGTATTGGTAATCCTGACAGGGTCGGAGTGCTCCACTTTCTTTCTTTGCTACAAAGAAGAATGGTGACGCCTGCGGTGATGTAGATGGTTTAATGTATCCTTTCTTGAGTTGTTCATCAATCCATTCATCTAACAGTCCTTGTTCCTTGACCGATAGAGGGTAGAGTTTACTGGCTTTTGGGACGAAACCCTCCTTCGTGTTGATTGCGTGATCCCATGGTCGACTGGATGGGAAGCATTCTGATGCCTTCTTGTCAAAGATGGTGCGCCATTGCTCATATTCTGTAGGTAGTGTGGTGGATGGTTCGTCTTTCTTTAACCTATGCTCTAGTTCCTGTGATGCCGATGTTTTAACTCTAATCCAATAGTCATCCTCGCCCCATTGCTGGGAGTCAAGGGCTAGCTGCCAGATTGCTTTTGGCGACGTGTCCAGGTCTCCAATTTTCAGAGATTTCTCTCGCCAGTTGATGATCGGGTTATTTTCTTCTAACCAGGGTATTCCTAGAATCATTCGTTGATCGCCTAGTTTAGTGATCCAGAACCAATTGATAAACTGCTGTCCCTCGATCATGTAGCAAATTTTGGTCTGATGTGTGATCATTCCTTTCACATTTACTGTTCTGTCTGCGTTTCTGACTCTGATTGGTTTCTTAAGTCGTTCTTTCCTGAGCTCTTTCACTGCTCCCTCGTCTACAAAGTTTCCTTCTGCTCCACAATCAATTAGGGCAGATGTTCCAGCGGGTAAGTTGGTCGATTTGATGGTTAATGAAATGCGCTTGTCATTGTTGGATAATACTATTACAGAATCAAGCACTAACTGTTCAGATCTCGATAATAAGGAAGGGCCAACTGCTGAGTGACGCTTCCTAACTAAAAACCCTCATTTTCGAATTCGTTTAAGAGGGCATTCTTCTCTTCAGTAGACATTGCTGAAAAGATGGCTCTAATTTTCTTTGCTGGTTCGTCTTCTTCCTTCTGTTGTTCCTCAGTGATGGAACGGATAGCCTTATTCTGATAAGAAGACCTGGATGAAGATGCATCGTTACGTTTCGGACAGTTCCTGGAGATATGTCCCTGTGTTCCACATCTGAAACACTTGCCAGTCTTTCGGTATTCCTCCTTTTGATCATCTGTCAATCAGCTAAGGGTTGTAGTATTTATAGCTCTGATTGCTCCGGTTCGGTTGTTGTTTCAATTGAAACATGTTCCAGATCTGTCATTGGTTCTCCTGTTTCCCTGTCCTGTCATGTCCCAAGCATTATGGTGATCCTCAGCCTTATCATAGGCTTCTTGCATCGTCTTGATCTTCCTTTGGTCCTGTAAGATCGTTCTAGCAAGTTCTAAGGGTAATCCTTTGACAAATGCTTGCAACTGAGTGGGTATTCCTGTGAGTCCAGAGGTTCCTATATCCATGCAAAATTTTCTGATGTATTCTGGGACTGAAATGCCGTTTCCAACTCTTAATTTGGATAGATTGTTCAGGGCTCGAAGGGTGCTGTTGACTTCTCCCCAGTCATTGATGAAACATGTTTCAAATGCTTCATAGTTGCCCCATTTGAACATGGCTGTGGTACTGCCTCTGTTGTTGTTCAATTCGCTTCGGATAATAGTTTTCCAGTTGTCTAGTTCTGGTCCCATGCATGCAAGCGCATATCTGACTTTCTTCTCATCTTTTCCTTCATAGTTCTGTTTGTTGAGAGTAAAGTAATCCTCAAGCTGTCCTAGAAATGACCTTGCTTCGATTCGTTTGCCTGTAAAAGGTCGTATAGGCTGCGGTTTGATATCTCCTTTAGAGCTAGCACTGGTTTCAGATGCCATTCTTGGTTCAGGAGTGATCGGTGGTTCGGGGTTAATTGGTGGTTCAGGGGTTGGTGTTCTGGTGATTGGTTTCGGTTCTGGAGTAGGGGTTCTACTCGGAGTTCTGGGTTTCGGAGATGGGGGTGGTCTTTGTTTCGAGTAATCTGTATCAAACGGGTTTTCCTCAAGCTTGGCTTGTTTGATTCGTAGTAATTCCTCCCACTCTGCTAAAATGCTAGCTGCGATTCTGTGTCGGTTGTTTCCACTAAAGAATTTCTTATAGAGGGTCCTTCCTGGTTCGTTTTCTGGTTCCTTAACAAGGTAGAGCGGTTCTCCTTGTACTTCACTACCCCAGTCTAGGTAGATTTGATCGGGTAAATCGAATTCAAAGGCTCCTGAGTAGAAGTCTCCTGAGAAATATTTGTCCGGGACTGGTTCATTTCATTTCCGTCCTTCTGTAACAAAGTACCAGGTTCGTTGGTAGAGAAAAACTTCTTGTCGTCCAAGGTAGATTTTCCCCTTATAGGTGACGGATCCGTTCGGGGGTCGTTCCTGAGAGCTATGGGTCTCAATGGTGTTGGCTAGGGGTGATACCCTGAGCTGGTCCTGAGTTCCAACTTATGTTACAGTCGATGTCCACAACGTCGTTCAGCGTCCAAGTCTACAGCAACAAACAGAGTCTTGGTCTGTTCCCAATCACTGGACAAGGGTTCTAGGCACTAAGTCTGACGATGACGAAGGCTGGAGAGAGCGAGGAGGGCGGTTGAGGCGATGAGCAAAAGAGAGCGTTCAAGTTATGGATAAGATTCGACTAAGTTGGAACTAAAGAACTACGGTACATGAGAGGGGTTTATATATGTTTAAAGAACAATGGATACTAAAGGGGAAAGAGCATAGCTATCTGGAAAAGGAAAGGTGAAGGTAGCTACAAAAGGAGATAACATCCAAGGCGTAACTATGGGTTTGTAACAAGTAAATGTAGTCTGTTAACAAAGGGAAAAGAGAATTGTAACATTCACTGCTCATAGAACCTTCATCAGCTTCCATCTCCTCACTGTCTCTGCAAGCTTCATAGTGGGCAATGACAGTTGCCAGATGTGAAGAGGAACATAAAATGTCATTGGACATGTTGTATCATCAATAAACTTGTCATCAACTTGGGTACCCTCAGTGCATTTAGTGATTTCAATAGATTGGCATGCACATGTTTCACCTTTTTCACCTTCACCTTTGCTAGAATCACTTTCATATTGTTGTGCCTCCAAATCCAGGAATTGTCTAGCATTCCACCGATTTGTTTGTCAGTTTGTTTAATGACAGGGTACATTGTGAAGGTACTGCCATTCTATGCTTTTTTTGGCTTATTGCAGCATTGGTATTTTGCATGTGTTTGTTGGACTGCCTACATTTGTTATCCTTGCTTGGACATACTACACTTGCACATACCATTGTGGAAATTTTAATATCAACTCAAACATCTAGATTTCCTGTAGTTACAAGTCAGATTCACAATTAAAAATGCATGTGACATTGGCCTGATCTTTCTGTGTACCACTGACAACATCCCACATAAGCAGGAATGTAATTGAGATCACTTGAGGCATTTCTCTGTACCCTTTACATTCTATCACACCCACTGGTAGGGATTGTACTTACTATACTGTGTACTTTAGGGCTATACTATAGCTACAATACTGTATATACAACTAAACAAGGGGGAAAAGGGGTCATCACTTGGTTCTGTGTTTATATAGGCCTGTCCTTTGGTATTTGGGCCAAACAAAGAAGCTTCCTAAATTGGGAAAGTGATTTGCATAAGCTTCTGTGATTTGCAATGTGATCCATTCCATGGAAGCTTCATTCCCTTTTTGGGGCTCATGGAAGCTTTTTTTGTTTGTAGTAAACAACATCACAAGTGGGTTTATATACATGACCTTGGGCACAATGATTCTGCTTTCCTCCCATGTCACTCCCCATGGCAAGATTTTGACACAAGAGGGACAAATTTGATTGTATATTACAGACCACAGAGTCAGGTGGCCCAAATGGCTTGGTAGGTTGTTCTATGACATGGCTAATAGCTGAGATCAAAGTGTTTGCTAGGATCTCAGTTGACAATGCCCTCATGTACCAGTTCTCTGCATTGCAAACAGAGGGGTATCTGGTGAGGCTGTCCCTCCATGCTTGAACATCTTGATTTGATAGGTTGTATGGACTTTCCTGGGAGAGGCTTGGGGCTGGGTGATTCAATGCAATGGCAGCAATTGGGGTGACAGAATGAAGGAGGTGAATTTGCAGGGCAGGTGTTTGTCTGAGGTGAATATTTGTAGGTGCAAGCATGATTAAGTATATGCACTTACCACAGACCAGGGCAATTCCTTCGGAAACAAAGTCAGGTCTAATAGCACAAGAATGTTTTAAATGCTTATGTCTTCTTTGCCTGAGGACAAAGGCTTGGGCTGTTAGGGCATTCAGTTAATGTGTATTAAATGTCAGGTAACTGTGCTTTGCATGGGAACAGTACTTACATGATTCATAGTTTCATGGCCTGGGCAAAGGCATAGGCACTGGTCTGGTAGTGGTACCCTTTCTGCTTATTAGTTCCACCAAATCCAAGCCATTCATGGCAGGCCAAGACCACATGCCATGGCCAGCAAGGATGATTTGGCCCTCCAGGGACCAGACTGCTTTGTAGATTACCTGTTTTTGGAGCTTGGAAAAAAAACTAAAAAACAAAAACAGAATTTGATAAAAGTGTATGGCCTACCAACAAAGAGGACTGCACATGAGGGCTCTAAAGGGTCAGGCCATCCATTGTCCAAGAGGAGTTGGTAGGTGAGTTTGTAAACATTCAAATATTCAGGTTTGTAATTCCACTTGTCAGTTCCCTTTATCTTGTGTGCTTGGACAACCTCCCATGGGTAGCCATAAAAGGGATGTTGTTTGTCTGTGGTTGCAGGTTGAGGTGTGAAGTGGACATTGTGGATTTTCATATTGTTTTTGACAATTTCATGCAGCAGCTCATGTACTTCTTGAAGACAATTATCAGGTATGGGAATCTCTTAATTTCAAAGTGGAATAACTGCAACTGCTTCAATAGATGCTGTCAATTATCTGGTTCAAGCCAAAACAGGTGGGGAGGCTGGGATTCTCCCTTTGCAGATATGAACTATGAACATGTGAGATCTTTACTAGACATTCTAGACAATGTATACTGACTGAAAATGGCAATATGGCACATTTAAGGGTTCTCCAGTGTGTGAACAAAAGTGCCCTGCAGAAGTGGCAAGGGATTGTAGTGGGGGTGGTGGTGGTCAGCACAGTGGCATGAAATTGAAAGGAAACAGGGGCTGGACTGGGCTGAGTGTTTTTCCAGTGTCACACTGCTGCTTCCCTGTGCTGCAGTGAAGCAGTTTGCATAGAAGGGGCTGGTGCTCTCCATGTGAAACATGAAGGTGAAGTATGAACAGCATTGATAGGATTGGCAGATGGAATGTCTGAAATACCCAAGCCTTCAGCAGCCAGCTGATGATTGTTCATACTAATCCTTGGTGATGCAGGAATTTCTTTGCTGTGAACAATTTAAGTACACCTGCAGCAACACATTGACCAGTGATGCAGGGGCATTGTGGAAGGCTAAGTATTATAGATGGTGAGTAGTTGACTTATAGCACATTATGTGTCTAACCTGTGCACAGAATCCAGCACATGAATTTTCTGATGAAGGGCCACACAGCATGTTAGTGTTTGTGCTTTGGCCTTGAATACTGCGAGTGAGTATCTGATGCTGCCAATAAGGATGATCACAGAGGCAGTTTTCATCTCCAGTAATAGGATGTGGGCACTGGATGTCAAACTACAATGACCAATGAGGGGTAAGTCATTGTAAAAACCATGTAGAGCAGTGCTTACCCCACCATTGAGACAGCCACATTGGGTGCAGTGAAAGTGCTTGAGTAGGATGTCTTGGTTACTGGACATCTGGTAGGCACAAAGATGGGGAAAATGAAAAAAAAAAAAAAAAAAAAAAAAAAAAAAAAAAAAACTGATGGTGTGATAATATGCATGTGTTTGGATCATCTCTGTGTGGTGAGCAAGTGGGTATTTGATTTTGGCTATAGTGGATATAGGGTAACCTGTATAACTTTGGGCTGTTGGGTATTCAGGCCAGCATTTACTCATATCATATATCATGTGTCTCATCTCATAGATATAATTCAGATGTTTTATTTGTCATCTATATGGGTGCTTCACAATGCATGGTGGTGCATGATCATGCATTGTTGTGCACTGTTGTACTACATCTTATTTGACAGATGCTATGCACCATGCATATGCCATGCATGCATGGCACAGCCACAATCACAAAAATCTTCATTGTGATCATGCATACTGTGCATGGCAGTGTGCAGTGTACAGTAATGTGCACACTCTATCTTATTTTTGTCCAATATGGACCATCATATCACTCTCTTACTCCCACCTTTGGGTACATAGTGCACATTCATTGCAGGTGTACCCCCAAAAAGCCAGCTATGAGCAATTACCATTCTGTGATGTGTCAGAAAGTATAGAAAGTATCAGGAAGCTGAGACACAGAGCCAATTGTCTGCTTCTTTTGGTGTCAGCATCTCACATCTCACAGACATGGCACTCAAAGTGGTGGCTGTTAAATCAGGGGAGAGCAGTGCAGTTGATGCTGACTAAATAAGGATTTAACTTACATCTTTAGTAGTGCTGTTGCCTTACTGTTGACTTTGTAGTTCTTGGAACTGAGGGACAGTCATCCAGAATGCCCTCCTTATATGCATTTTGGAACCTAGCTTACATACACATTATTCTACCAATGGGGTAACTATGAGGCTATGTTCACACAGCTATTGCTGTGTAAGAGCTATACAAATGCAGTGCAATTGCTGTATCTAGCACAGCAGATGACTGAGCATTGCTGTGCATGGCTGCAGATGAGGTCATTCTGTACCTTATCTTATTATATTCCTTCTAATATGTTCTATATGATATCATAAAGTTCTTTATGACTTTATAATCTACTGATAGTTATCTTAATGATGTCATCTCTATCAATAGATGTTCTAGACCATGAATATAATAACAGTTAAATATGAAATACACTAATTATTCACTATTAATTCATTATCTTGCTCATATCTAATCTGTTAATCATTATCTAATCTCCAATCAACAATCATATAATACTCTGATAAGATATTGATGAATAAGATAAGATAAGATAAGAGGTGAAGCAGATGAGTATTAAGTGAATACATTTCATATGTATCTTTTTAACAGCAGCATTGATATCTGCAAAGAGGCCTACAAAGGTGTTGATGACTTTCAAGGCAATGCTGGTTTTGCCAATAGAGATGGATTTGTGCAGGAGTGATGGATGGTTGTGGAAGTGCCAAAGTGTGACTGTGTACATGATATTGTATAGGCTTTTGGCAATTCTCCTCCCACCATCTGCAATTGTTTATGACCAGATAAAGACTCTTACCTTGAATGATATTTTGTTATGATTGCAATTGGGGATTTTTTCGAATGGGAGACAGATGTTTTTCAGCTCATAGCACAAGGATAGGGTTTGTTGAAAGCTATCCAAGCACTTTCCACGCCTCTGAAAACAATGATAAGTGCATGCATGAACAATTCCTTATGTGGGAGGCTGTATTCACAGGTAAAGTGTAGATATTATATTCTAACATGTGCAAATTTTTGTCGTGCGTATATCCAGCTACTTTTTTCAAGTCCTTCGATATCATTTGCGAACCAGTCTCCTTTGAATAAAAAAACTTTTCGGCCGAGTTGGTTGGCGCTATCGCTCCACGGGAGCACAGAGCGATTTGTAGTGACAAGAGAGAAAGAAACGCCGTACAGGTTGGGTTTTCCAGACGACCGCCCACTGGCATCGTAGCAGCCACTACTAATCCTAACCGTGAACATCCTCAGGCTCCAAATTTACGGCTTCGATCCACGTTGTATCTTGGTATTGAATATCGTACATATTGCAGGTCTTCCTCAGCTGCTTTTCAAGTGCTTCAGTCGTCTCTGGATACGGATACAACTCAATATCGAGTTTCTGCAATTTCTCAACAACAGAGTCCACTCGCATTTTGCGCTGAATAACAAAGTCCAGTATTTTCAAGTTGTATATTTTATCTTGTGCTGGGAAAGCGCAACCGTACACCGCAAGCGATTGTAGACAGGTCAACTTGGGAGCTTCAACTCCATCTATTCCATTAAGCCACCCGAAGACGTCAACGACGCTATCATGGACGGAGGCCAGATACAAGGTCCTGATATTCGGGGTATGTGACAGGATCTCTATGACAACCGAGGCATATATGTTCTCTAATTTGATGGCTCGCAAATGGCAGCATGACCTGCTGAAAAAGGACTTCAAAGCACCAATAAGGGCGGGCCCATGATCTAGAAACCGGTCAGAGTCAATATACAACTCCTTCAGGGACGGCGTTGTCAGTGCCTCTATCAAAGAATTCGTATCCGTGGCCAAAGACAACAGGCTTGGAAGTACGATCGATGTGATAGAAGGGAATGTTTTATTGCCAAGGAGTATGATTAAAGTCTCGAGTCGAACCATTTGTGAGAGGATGGAGGGAAACTGGGCTAGATCTTTTTGTTGGTACGAACCAAGATACAAAAACGTCATGATAGACCATTTAAAGTTCAACATGGAAATACGTTCTAAGGATAAACGTGTTAAACACGGAGCGGTCATGAAAAGATCGGTGAGAGTTTCTGGAACTGTGTAGTTAGCATCTGTAGAAAGATACAAGGATTCCAGATGCTCGAGTCGATCCTTGATAGGGTGGAGCCTAAGAATATCATTCTTGCATATTTTCAACGTGACCCTCTGCCAGCGAGGTGACTCTGATATAAACAAATTGAATATGGTGTAGAAGTGGGGGCATTGTCTTGCGGCACCTGCGCCAGACTGGGTATCCAGTTCAAATGAGAATGGATATCCACGATTACGCTCCAAGAACATGGCGAGCACTTCTATAGTGCGTTGATGCCTTTTCTCCAATTCAGTATAGTGATTCCAAATACGAACTTTGATCATGTTCCAAAAACTCTGTTTCATTGCCAAGAATTCGATGCGCCATGAAGAACAAACGTGGGCAAGATACCAGGGATAATCATTGATTCGGTCCAGGACCAGGGGCGCAGAAAATAGCTTAAGAAATTGATAAATGATATATGGAGGTAGGTTTTGTGCAATAGATGATGTTGGCATGGTCATCTGTAGTGATTGAGCTTGAGTTTGAATTTATTGGCACAACTGGCAGCTTCTGGTCATATTAGTGAGTAAAGTTTTCAATTTTCAAGGAACGTACAGGGCAGGATGATGGGGGAAAACAAGAGTATGTCTTACATAAGCACACATTTCTACGATGAGACCCTCGTCAAGACCGGAAACCTGAGTTGCTTTGGATTCCATTTTTTCTCGTCATTTCTACGTGTTTTCTAATATCCAAGCTTTGCAGTACCTCAAACTATCCGTCACGCTCAAGGCCGAGGTGGAACCGCCCGTGTTGCGAATGAAACCAAGACGACGGTGATTCTTCCTGAGCTGACAAGATAAGTTCATTCAACAGTCGAGGAAGCCTTACAGCTAACCGGGGCTGGTGTATAGAGGATGGCGCATGACGGTGAGTCAGAGACATGCCATTTTCTCCCATGTTGAAGTAACGAATGACTCTTAGGAACGGTCTAACGACAGCGATCACCAGCTCGTGTCAAACTCGTTAAAGAAGGTTATCCAGTTATGGCGCCCAGCAGTCATCGTCAGTACCTATGCTTATTTTCCTACTCCCATCTTGGTGGACATAGTACACCTTCATCGCCACATAGCGACCAAAAGACCAGCCTTGAGCGCTATGAGTGGCTGCCATTCTGTGATGTGTAGATGATATCGGGAACATGGAGCTGGTTTTGCCGATAGAGATGGCTATGAACTGGACTTTGTGCAGGAGTGATGGTATGCTAGATGTGGAAATACCAAAGTGTGGCCGTGTACATGCTGTGGTATGCGCTTTTGGCATTTCTCCCACCATTAGTGATTTTCCATGACCGGTTTGGAGATTTTTCGAATAGGAGACAGATGTATTTCAACTCATAGCACAAGGGTCATACCCAACATAAGGAATTGGAACGCATGCACTTATCATTGTTTTCAGAGGCTGTATTCACGGAGACAAGTAGAGTGTCGATATTATATTCTAACATATTTCAACTAAAGAAATATAGCCTGGTTTCAAATAACTATTGGTCCAAAATGACAGAGATAATATAGTTTGTGAGTTTGATACACGCAAAAACGGGTAATGGTGTCATGGAAAAGAATGTTTGTGCAGGTACGAGTTGCCGCCCAGAAGCATCCTTCCCTTTTCCTGTCAGCCCCTTTTTCCTTCAAGTCGTTCAATGTCGTTCGCATTGCGCGCGCGGACCCATCCCTTTTGGATCAGAAATTCCTGGCCAAGTTGGTTGGCGCTGTCGCACGATGGGAATGCAGAGCGTTCTATAGTAACGAGAGAGAAAAAAGGCGCTGTAGTTGTAGCCCGACAGGTTGGATTTTCCAGACGACCGTACACCATCGTAGGAACCACTACTAATCATAATCCGGGTGCATGTAAGGGTCCTGAGAACAATCGTGAACATCCTCAGGCTCCCAATTTACGGCTTCAATCCACGGTGTCTCTTGGTATTGGATATCGTGCAGTTTACACATCTTCCTCAGCTGGATTTCAAGTGCTTCAGTCGCGTCTGAATTCTGATACCACTCAATGTCGAGTTTCTGCAATTTCTCAACAACAGAGTCCACTCGCATTTTGCGCTGAGCAACCAAGTCCATAATTTTATATGTTTTATCTTGTGCGGGGGCAGGGCAATCGTACACCACAAGTGATTGTAGGCGGGTCAATTTGGGAGTTTCGACTCCATCCATTCCATTAAGCCACCCGAAGACGTCGTCCATAGTGCCACGAATAGAAGCCAAATACAAGGTCCTGACATCTGGGGTATGTGACAATATCCCTATGACAGAAGAGGCATATATCTTCTCTAATTTGATGGCTCGCAGATGGCAGTGTGACCTGCTGAAAAAGGACTTCAAAGCACCAATAAGGGCGAGTCCATGATCTAGAAGCCAGTCAGAGTCAATATATAACTCCTTCAGAGACGGCGTCGTTAGTGCCTGTATCAAGGAATTCGTATCCGTGGCCAACGACAGCAAACTTGGAAGTATGACCGGTGTGATAGAAGGGAAAGTCTTATTTTCAAGAAATATGATTAAAGTCTCAAGTCGGACCATTTGTGAGAGGGTGGAAGGAAACTGGACTGGATCTTTTCGTTGGTACCAACCAAGATACAAAAACGTTATGATAGGCCAGTTAAAGTTCCACGTGGCAAAACCTTCTAAGGACAAACGGGTTAAGCGCGGAGCAGTCGAGAAAAGACCAGTCAAAGTCTCCGGAACTGTGTAATCAACATCTGTGCGAGAAAGATGCAAAGATTCCAAATGCTCGAGTCGGTCTTTGATATTGTGGAGCCTCAGAATACCATCCTTGCCTATTTTCAATGTGACCCTCCGCCAGCGAGGTGATTCTGATATAAACAAATTGAAAATCGTGGAGAAGTGAAGATGCTTGCTTGCGATACGTGGGCTAGACTGGGTATCCAGTTCAAATGAGAATGGATATCCACGATTGCGCTCCAAGAACATGGCGAGCACTTCTATAATGCTTTGATACTTTTTTTCAGTATAGTGATGCCGAATACGAACTTTGATCATGTTCCAAAAACTCCGTTTCATTGCCAAGAATTCGATGCGCCATGAAGAACAAATGTGGGAAAGATACCAGGGATAATCATTGATTCGATCCAGGACCAGGGGCGCGGAAAATAGTTTAAGAAATTGATAAATGATATATGGAGGTAGGTTTTGTGCGATAGACGATGTTGGTAGGCTCGAGTTATCAGCGTCAGCTGTAGTCATTGAGCTTGAGTTTGAATTTATTTTGCACAACAACTTCTGATTATACTCAGTATGGTGAGTAAAGTTTTCAACGTTAAACATACGATGGGTGCGAACAAGTCGAGTATGTATTACATAAGCACACTTTTCCCAAGTGTTAAGCGCCAGAACATTCCAAGTTATAGTTACGCATACTGGGAAGTAGCGGTAAGTCATCACAGTGACAAGCTGTATCCCATCTACATCCAATGGAAACGATGAGACATCTACAAAAAAGGGTGAGAACCAGAGTTTGATGCCCATAGGTACCTTGTAGGAGACCGTCAAGAACGGAAACCTGAATTATTTTGGATTCCTTTTTTTTGTTTTTACATGTTCAAAGTGGCCACAATGATAATTGCAAAGAGACCTCCAAAGGTGCTGATGACTTCCGAGGCAATGCTGGTTTTTTCTGATAGAGATGGCTATGAACTGGACTTGTGTAGGAGTGATGGTATGTCGTGTACATGCTGTGGTATGCGCTTTTGGTATTTCTCCCACCATTAGCGATTCCCCATGACCGGATTGGAGATTTTTCGAATAGGAGACAGATGTATTTCAACTCATAGCACAAGGGTCATACCCAACATTAGGAATTGTCACGCATGCACTTATCATTGTTTTCAGAGGCTGTATTCACGGAGACAAGTAGAGTGTCGATATTATATTTCAACTAAAGAAATATAGCCTGGTTTCAAATAACTATTGGTCCAAAATGACAGAGATAATATAGTTTGTGAGTTTGATACACGCAAAAACGGGTAATGGTGTCATGAAAAAGAATGTTTGTGCAGGTACGAGTTGCCGCCCAGAAGCATCCTTCCCTTTTCCTGTCAGCCCCTTTTTCCTTCAAGTCCTTCAATGTCGTTCGCATTGCGCGCGCGGACCCATCCCTTTTGGATCAAAGATTCCTGGCCAAGTTGGTTGGCGCTGTCGCACGATGGGAATGCAGAGCGTTCTATAGTAACGAGAGAGAAAAAAAGCGCTGTAGTTGTAGCCCGACAGGTTGGATTTTCCAGACGACCGTACACCATCATAGGACCCACTACTAATCATAATCCGGGTGCAAGTAAGGGTCCTGAGAACGATCGTGAACAGGGTTCCAATTTACGGCTTTGCTCCACGGTGTCTCTTGGTATTGAATATCGTGCAGTTTACACATCTTCCTCAGCCGGATTTCAAGTGCTTCAGTCGCGTCTGAATTCTGAAACCACTCAATGTCGAGTTTCTGCAATTTCTCAACAACAGAGTCCACTCGCATTTTGCGCTGAGCAACCAAGTCCATAATTTTATATGTTTTATCTTGTGCGGGGGCAAGGCAACCGTACACCGCAAGTGATTGTAGGCGGGTCAATTTGGGAGTTTCGACTCCATCCATTCCATTAAGCCACCCGAAGACGTCGTCCATAGTGCCACGAATAGAAGCCAGATACAAGGTCCTGACATCTGGGGTATGTGACAATATCCCTATGACAGAAGAGGCATATATGTTCTTTAATTTGATGGCTCGCAGATGGCAGTGTGACCTGCTGAAAAAGGACTTCAAAACACCAATGAGGGGGAGCCCATGATCTAGAAGCCAGCCAGAGTCAATAATAGACAACTCCTTCAGTGACGGCGTTGTTAGTGCCTCTATCAAAGAATTCGTATCCGTGGCCAAAGACAACAGGCTTGGAAGTACGATCGATGTGATAGAAAGGGATGTTCTATTGCCAAGGAGTATGATTAAAGTCTCGAGTCGAACCATTTGTGAGAGGATGGAGGGAAACTGGGCTAGATCTTTTTGTTGGTAACAACCAAGATACAAAAACGTCATGATAGACCATTTAAAGTTCAACACGGAAAGATATTCTAAGGACAAACGTGTTAAACACGGAGCGGTCATGAAAAGATCGGTGAGAGTTTCTGGAACTGTGTATTTGACATCTGTAGAAAGATACAAGGATTCCAGATGCTCGAGTCGATCCTTGATAGGGTGGAGCCTAAGAATATCATTCTTGCATATTTTCAACGTGACCCTCTGCCAGCGAGGTGACTCTGATATAAACAAATTGAATATGGTGGAGAAGTGGGGGCATTGTCTTGGAGCACCTGCGCCAGGCTGGGTATTCAGTTCAAATGAGAATGGATATCCACGATTACGCTCCAAGAACATGGCGAGCACTTCTATATTGCGTTGATGCCTTTTCTCCAATTCAGTATAGTGATTCCAAATACGAACTTTGATCATGTTCCAAAAACTCCGTTTCATTGCCAAGAATTCGATGCGCCATGAAGAACAAACGTGGGAAAGATACCAGGGATATTCCTCGATTCGATCCAGGACCAGGGGTGCAGAAAATAGCTTAAGAAATTGATAAATGATATATGGAGGTAGGTTTTGTGCGATAGACGATGTTGGTAGGCTCGAGTTATCAGCATCAGCTGTAGTCATTGAGCTTGAGTTTGAATTCATTTTGCACAACAACTTCTGATTATACTCAGTATGGTGAGTAAAGTTTTCAGCGTTAAAGGAACATACAATCATCGGGTGAGACTCGGACGAAAGTCGACTATGTATTACATAACCACACTTTTCTCAGCACCAAGTGTGACACTTCGCCAGAACAATCCAAGTTATAGTTGCGCAGACTGGGAAGTAGCGGTAAGTCATTACAGTGACAAGCTGTATCTCATTCACATCCAATGGAAACGATGAGACATCTACAAAAAAGGGGGAGAACCAGAGAGTCTCTCTGTTCGATGCCCATAGACGAGGTGTAGCGCGTCAGGTACCTTGTAGGAGCCGACACGAGACCCTCGTCAAGAACGGAAACCTGAATTATTTTGGATTCCTTTTTTTCTTCGTTTTTACGCGTTTTCTAATTTATCCAAGCTTTGCAGCACCTCAAACTATCCATGTTGGCCGCAGTCGTGTTACTCCGCGAATGAAACCAAGATGACGATGTAATCATTCCTGCTAGAAGGAGACAAGCGTCCACAAGCCAATTTGTGTAAGAGTTGGGTCGTAGCACGTAATACCAATTTTCTGCAATTTCTCAAACAGAGCCCATTCGTGAAATTCGGCGCTCGTAGGTACTTCAGTAAAGACAATCACCTTTCGTGATGAGATTAGCTTGACATCAACACGCTCGACATACAACCTCTCCCGACACCTTCAACTCAAGTGCCTCTCGTGCCTCTAGCCATTCATTCTCCTTGTCCTTCGTCCTCACCACTGCAATCTCTCCCATTCCCAATGGCTTTATCGTCTGCGCTCTTCGCCCAGAACACAACCGTCGTATCTCTGACAGGTTCATGTGAATACGTTTGCTCGATTTGCTAATGAGCGACATTTCACGCAGTACAGGACGGTCGTCACGATATTTGAGGTCAGCCCATATCCGCCGCTGAGCCTCTCCTGCGGATTCAAACTTTTCGGGCGAAGGCTCTTCAATCGTTCCACGAGTGATGTTGGAGATGAAGCCTGCGCGAAGTAAAATAGAAAGAATGGCGAGGTTTTGGGTGGTATGGTGGACGGCTATCTTTGCATGCCGAGCGCGAAAGGCATTTTGGATACGAGCACAAAGGTCATGGGGTAAAGTCATGACCAGCCTGATGAGGTAAGCGGTCAGGCTCGTCCATGGCTCTCATCACAGACACAGAGTGAGCATATCAAGGGTCCTTGACAAGCCTTGCCTCCGCTTCTTCTCTAATATTTGCCTAGTTTTCTGATTCACAACCTCCGGTTGTCGTACCTGCGCGAAGTGGAAGATCCTTATGGTCCTCGTCTGATCTCCTTAAACCCATCCTATGCCTCCAACCCTTATGTTGTCGCTGCCTCTCTTGCAGATAGCGACAGATGGCCAGAACTTTCCATTCCTTCCAGCCCACAGATAAGTGAAGACGAGGCTGAGCGACCGTCGGGATTCCCTGGTGCACGCCTCAAATACACCCAGACTATCATGGGCGACAAATCAGGCGGTATTGGGATTCGCGTGAATGGAAAGCGCATATCTACATCGAAACGAATGTCAGGCATCGCGAAGCAAGCAGAACAGCCCTCGGTGCTAAGCACCACAACACCCGTTGCACTCACCAATGAGACCCAAGATGGCGAGGAGGAAACTACGTCCACCAACATTCCGCGACTAAACGTGCAAATTCAACCTCCAACAGCCATGGAGGAAACACCGATGACCAAAGCTACACAATTTGTACCAAGATTTGCAGGAGCAGCAGAAATGGAAGCGCGGAGAAGGGCGCGGTTGGTGGCTAGACGAATGCCTGTGC
Source organism: Amanita rimosa (assembly GCA_023014395.1). Classification (NCBI taxonomy): domain Eukaryota; kingdom Fungi; phylum Basidiomycota; class Agaricomycetes; order Agaricales; family Amanitaceae; genus Amanita; species Amanita rimosa. The sequence goes on from JAEBUO010000005.1 coordinate 992,340, forward strand.
CAGGTTCCCAACCACTGCCATCAAAAACGGATGCTGATTTCTCGTCGTCCGAAGAAGAAGAGGCGGATGTGTTGGACGACTCATCGTCCGACTTTGGCGACCAGGGTGCTAGCATTGACGATGCTGATGAGTTTGATCCGTGAGTCTCGTTATTCGCGTTGCCAACTGTGATAAGTTGAATCCACTCAGCGAATTTGCTGCAACACGCACTGCTATGACGTATGAAAGCGCGTCTGACTTTATGTCAGTTGCTTCAACATCGATGTCGAATGCCTCAGCACCGATGTCATCCTCACACACTAATGGGCGTCAAAGACCTCGTCTGAGCCCTGTCGAGGAAACCTCAGACTCTCGTCAGCGTACGACGTCGCGAATTCCTATCGGCAACAATTCCGTAATGGTGACTGCAGCACCGGCGGACAATCCAAGAGAAAAATACTACCCACGTGATGCAGGTTCGAAAGCTCAGTCAGTGCCTCGGAAATCCACAATCCCTGGCATCGTTCCGGCCCCTCATTTATTTGTACCACCTTCTAACTCGTTAGATCTATCCTTTACACGCAAGAAGGTGGGGTCTGTCACATCCACCAAGTCCGCCTTGACAGCGATGATGGCTTCATCGGGGTCAACCAATCCATTTGCAGAGTTGTACGCGGCTGTCTCGGGAAGGGGTGAACTGGCGGCTACCAATGTTACAGTATACTTTCCTCACGCCGAGTCAGCTGGGATTCCGATGGTTTTGAATGTCAAGAAGGATGCAAGTGTGGAAGATGTTATTGGGTTCGCTCTTTGGACGTATTGGGAAGAGAAGTGGAAACCAAAGCTAGATGAAGGGTTGAGTGCCGAGGATGATCAAAAGTGGGATGAGACTCTGTCGACTGTCAGATGGGTCTTGAGGATAGCTGAGATCGATGGCGAGATAGATGACGATTTTCCTCGTAAAGTTCTCTCTGAACATCGTCTGCAAACTTTACTTACATATCTGTTTCAGCTCCCGACCGAATGGGCAAAATCACAAGATTCGATTCAGAGGCTTACGCTTATGCCATCATTGAAGCTAACCCAACGCAAGGTGAGGCTTCAGGTGAAGGGATTCACTTCGATTTCATGGTTCAGAACAGTGGAGCAAAACCGAGTCATATTTGAAAAAATTCACAAGAGGCTGGACAAGCTTGCACCACCTGGGCCTAGTGCTCCTTCCGTTGCGGCAAGTGTTGCAACGGGTTCTGCGATTGGATCCGTATCGGGATCCAGTTTTTTAGGCCCGACTACAGGTCACGGTCCGCAGATTCTGTTAAGAATACGAATTGCAGAGCATGCAGATACCGTGCACGTCTCTACAACAATACCCGTGTATGTTCTCCGTATCGTCCGAGTTAGGAAAGGGATCTCACAATCAGATCAGTTCTGCTGGGATGTATCTACAAGAAGCGCTGGAACTTGTATGTCGCAAGCGCAAACAAATGGACCCCAAAGATTATGCTCTCCTGCTCGGCGATCAAAGCTTGCTAATACCCCTTGATCGGACAGTGGCAAGTTTACAAGGGAAGAGGGAACTTCTGCTCGTTAAGCGTAGTATGTTACCTCAATATGGAGAAGATATCGCTAGAGGTATCGGGAAGACAACAGATCCTAATGGTCAGTAGTTTTTTTTTTTTTTCACGGTGGCGAAGAAATTGATTGTTTCGGATAGCTTCGATATTCAAACGTATGTCAGAGACACCAGAAGTCCAGTTTGCCCCAGATTATGCGACCGCCTACAAGGTATTCAAATTGATTTCTTAGCAGCCTCATAGCCTGACATGCGTTCAGAAATATACTATCTATAGGAGAATGCCAATGCTTGTTGCGAAGCAAGAAAGAACATTGGCTATAGATGACGTCTATGTAAACGTTAGCATGTTTATCTTGAACAACAATTCGAAGCTAATTAACCTCGTTCATGATAGATTATGCCATCGAATCGCGCCAAGGCTGTTTTTGATACGGCAAAGACGACATCACATCACATCAACAGCATTGTACAGTGCAAACAGTCAACGAAGATGACATCTTTATTCAAGCTCGTTATGAGTGGAAGACGATATGATTTTGAGGCTGAGTCTCCTAAAGCTGCAGGTACGTTAGAACGCGTATGATTTCACTCATAGGCTGATGTCTGTGTTTAAGCCGAGATTGTCTCCACCATCAACAATCTCAAAAATGCATTGGAAAGGTCGGGAACCGTCAGTCGTTCGCGAAGGAGCAAACAAATTAGTTGATATGTTATTGGTTGAGAATTTGCATTCTTTTTCTCTAAGCCGCTTTACCACAACTTTGTACTATACTCCGCTTTCGTTGCACCAGAATTACCACCGCCCCAGCACTGCATGTACATGGCATACAACACTAAAAACACAATTGGTCATAAAGCTTAAAGTATGATTGGATAACCATGTACTAAACTTACCGGGTCACCGAAGCATGAACGCAGCCATCCTCACGATTACCTAGACGCACAATTCCTTTTCCGAATCACAATTCTTTCGGTATGAGTGAATGTCGTTGTGTATCGGAGATAGGTCAGCATCTGGGGAAGTTCACCCTTCAGGAGGGAGGAGACATAGGATGTGTAGTGGATGGCTTGTGTGATAGGATCATAGTTCCATAGAGCGGTCTTGGGACTATGCATAAAGGTACGTCAATTAATGGCCACGGCCACGGGCTTAATGAAACGCACGGTCTCGAACTGTTCTGTGATGACAGATACAAAGGAAGAAGGCTTGCATGGGGGTGGTGTCGATGGCTTCTTACTAAATCCACTGGCAGTAGGACATGTGCGACCTTGAGGACAGCGGTCGTCTGGACATAGGCGACAACTTATGGGTCTGACGACAAATTATGTGGTGGAACTAGTCACTGCTAAGTACTAAGTTGTCCATCATCTCGTTGGTGGAAGTCATCACAGCCGTTCCCTCGTAAGCAACTTGTTTCGACCAGTCATGTCAGACACGAAAGTTCAAGATGTCTTCGTTCCACCAGGTGAGCTAACATCGTGATCGGTTGTTGATTATCGATTATCTCTTGCCTCTGAACCGAAATGCAGACCCAGAGCTCGTTTCCATCCTCAAGGAGCGTTTCAAATGCCCCCATTTCCGCATCCTTGTCATTGGCCAGGCCAATGCAGGCAAGACAACAATTCTTGAAAAAGTCTGTGGTGTCGCGCGAGGGACGGAGCCTATTATACTCGACAAGAATGGTCTTATTCTCTCTGCTCCAGAGCCCAAGCCTAGCCTCTCTTCACGGGTCAAGCGCATTTTCCGCTCGGACTCCGCTTTAACACACTTGACGCCATCCATGGAGGTGCATTGGGTTCTCTATATCATGTATCAAAGTTTGCGTGTCTACTGATGCATGTGTAGCGTGGTCTACATGATATCGAACACCAGATAATGTACCGTGGTAGTAACTTCATCTTTCATGATTCACGGGGCTTTGAGTCTGGAGCAACAGAGGAGATGGATAAAGTTTGGGAGTTCATCGAGCAACAAGCCAGTGCTGATGAACTGAGGGATCAATTACATGCCATCTGGTATTCTTTCCTTGTTCATTCTCTTTGTATTAACAGATATGGTTTGCACAGGTATTGTATTCCAATGGATGGTTCTAGGCCTCTTCCTCCTCAAGAGCTTGCTTTCTTTCAAAAAGGGACTGGCAAAGGTGAATCTTCCCCCCCTTTTTCTGTGAACAGCTTAGGTTTCATTGTGGCTTTGATTCTATAAACTGAGTGATCATGCACAGTCCCTTTGGTAGCAATTTTTACCAAATTTGATGGCTTAGTGGTTCAAGAATATGCCAAGTTGGTTGATGTGGAACATGGGACAGGTTAAATTGGAACAGGCTAGAAGGAATGCTGAAGAGACTTTCCAGAGAGTGTATTTGCCTAAAGTTATGAGTGCTAAGCATGCTCCAAAGGCATATGTTAAATTGGAAGGTGAGTTGACATTTGGATAGTAGAAATAAATTCATATACAACTACTCAGACATGAATGATCCATCCAGGGATTGCCCTGAATTAACTGAAAAAACAGCTGATGCCATTGAAATTTCAAGCCTTAGGCAGCTGTTCACATCAACACAGATGAATAACATGAATATTTGTGTTAAGGAAGCTCTTAGGTATGGTCAACTAAAAGATATTGGCCTATGTTTAGTGTTGCCATCGGCTAGGCTAATAGCCATTAGCTGGTTTAGCTTAGCCGGTTTTTAGCCAAGCCATAGCCTATATTTGGCTAAGGCTGTCATGACTGACTGAAAAGCTTTGGCCTTTTCACTAAGTCACTTCCATTTTATTATTTATTTTCTTCATATTATATAACCACATGCTGACTAAGCAGGTGTCTATTGCTTGGCACTTAGATAAAGTAGTAGATAAGATACCAGAGCATGGCGCTGATGACTCATTACTATTACTACATGCGCAGTTGTCTCACTCATACCATACTATATTTAGAGTAGGGCTTAGGGTAGTGCACAGACCACCTGTCGTAGTATATAAAGGGTGCAATCCAGAACCCCAGAGTCCTCAGTCGAGTTCTCTTGGGTTTCTCCCCTCCCTCTCCTCTCCTCTTGTCCATTCACTGTTGGGGCTCTTAGGCATCACGCCGAGGGGTTCCTGATAGTAGAACTCGACTTCTTCTCTAACAGCCCCACGCTTGTTATACCCGGACCACAGGGTTAAGTGGACAAATACAGGGGGATTACACAGTCATACACTGACTATAAAATTGTGGTACCAGTTGCCAGACGCTGTTAAAACTGCGCACCTGTGGCTCTGCATCGCAGCCCTAAACTAGCTTTGCATTACGTTCCCAGTCTATGCAAACCAAAGGACCTAACCCGGTTGATAGGGTTACCTGTGCACAGGAGACCAGTGCTGGACTAATCACACAATACATGATTCGTATCCAGGGACCAGCCTCACCAGCCCCCTGGCACGTTAAATTGCCCTGATCTAGGCCTCTGAAGGCTATATTTGTAGTTACGTAAACACCTTTTCTCGTACTCCTTGGAGATAGCCAGCACTTGCCCACACATCTCTGAGAAAGGCCTGCACCTGTATGGTGTAGTGGCAACTGGACAACTGTTTGGACCCAGTTTAGATAGACCTTTCAAATTAAAATAAACCAGTAGTCAGTATCATACATTGTAGCACTGCAGGGGTGGTTGTAGACCCTGAGTGCACATTTTGTACATATGTTCCCAAGCAAGTGACAGGCCAAGACCTCCCTCACTTATGTACAAGTACAAAATAGGAGATACAAACAATGATACTTTTTGGGATGCTGTCACAGGCGATCTTGATCCAAACAACGTGGGTTTTAGTTCATCAGAAGGAGAATCTACATCATCATCATCATCACATTCAACCAACTCTATCACAGAGGAACCACACCAGTGGGAAGCAGCACCGTTTCCCATTTTAGTACCAAATCCAGCAACTCTAAATCCTAACCTACTATTCAACTCCAATGCCAATTTCATCAGAGAACCCACACCACCTTTTTCATCACCACCACCCCCACTTACACCATCACCTACATTGCCACTGCCAAACTATCACAGTATGGCAGCACCCCAAGAAATGACATCAGCAGAATTGCTGAACCTCCTCAATGCGCAATATCAGGACTCCCTCGGCGTGATGCCTAAGAGCCCCAGACAGCAGACAAGACAGGAGGAGGAGAGGAGGGAGGGGAAACCCGAGAGAACTTGACTGAGGACTCTGGGTGCTGAATTGCACTCTTTATATACTACGACAGGTGGTCTGTGCACTACCCTAAGCCCTACTCTAAATATAGTATGGTATGAGTAAGACGACTGCGCATGTAGTAATGGTAATGAGTCATCAGCGCCAAGCTCCGGTATCTTATCTACGGCTTTATCTAAGCGCCAAGCGATAGGTGCCTGCTTAGTCAGCATGTGTTTATATAATACGAAGAAAATAAATAATAAAATGAAAATGACTTGGTGAAAAAGCCGAAGCTTTTTAGTCAGTCATGACAGTACCCCCTTTTTAGGATTTGGCTTCCAGACAAATTCAAACTTCATTGTCATCTTTCAGCGCATCGCGCTCTATCACAGATGATTCCTCTATTTCCTCGATGATGGGGGAGAGTGGGCGTGAAGGTGGGATGAAGTTTTCAATCGTTTCAGCGCGAGGCGCTATATCATGTGATTGACGTAGGCACATGTGGCATTGACATGGCCCTTCCACATCTCCTGGCTCTGTAAGGGTGTCTAAACCCTTTCTTCCTTTCCATTTTTGCCAGTTTTGCTCCCATTTTGCAGCTGGTTCTACTGCATTAACATCAATTTTGGACACTATTTTGTCCAAGGATTGGGTGAAGTTTTCATAGGGTCTGAAAGTCAACCCACTAAAGGTTGCTTTGTCAAGCCTTCTGATGGCTCTGGGGTTTCTATTGTAGAAGTTTTTTATTTTTCTTTTTGCATTTTGTAGATTGTCCAGTGGTTCCCAGGAGTTATGTTCAATGGTGTATCCTTTCCACCTGACTAAGTACTCCATTTTGTTTCTCTTTAATTGTACATCGATTATTTCTTCTACCTCATACTCTTTTTCGCTGTCTATTTCAATTGGTGGTGGAGGTTGTGCTTTTTGCCCTTTCATTGGTTGTTTCCAAGGGCGGATTTGTGAGACATTTACCATGGGATGGATTTGTTGGGAGAAGGGTAAGTCCAACTCTACTGCATTTGGCGACACTATTTTCTTGATTGGGTATGGCCCAATCCATCTTTCCACCAATTTCCTAGTTGGTTGTCCTGTCAACCTTAGGTCTTTTGTTGACAACCAGACTTTGTCTCCAACTTTGTACTCTGGTGCATCTGATCTGTGTCTGTCGGCATACAATTTCATATCACCCTGTGATTTTAATAAGGCTGCTTGAGTTTCCTCATGGATTTCCTTCATTTTTTGAGCAAAATCTGATGCTGCCGGGTGACTTCCCTCTCTTCTTGGCTCGATTCCCATCCTGGGGTGTTTACCATAGTTGACAAAGAAAGGGGTCTGTTTGGTGGACGCCTGAATTTTGTTATTGTAACTAAATTTGGCAATGGCTAACCATCCAGACCAATCCTCTTGCCTATGGTCTACAAAGATTCTCAGGAACTGTTCTAGGTCCTGATTCATCCTTTCAGTTTGTCCATCGGTTTGCGGATCGAACGCAGCGGATAAGTCCATTGAAATTCCCAGCATTTGATTTAGCTCCTTCGTCATCTGTGCTGCAAATTGCGGACCTCTATCCGAGATGATTGATTCAGGGAGTCCATGTAGTTTCCAAATGTGATCCCTGAATAGACTTGCCAGCCCTTGTGCTGATGTTTCTTCTGATGTGGGTATAAAGTGCGCCATTTTGGACATTCTATCACAAACTACCAAAATTGCATTGTGACCATGTGATTCGGGTAATTTTGTGATAAAGTCAGCGGAAATATGTGTCCAGGGCGTTGCTGGTGCTGAGTTTGGCATTAACTTTCCAGTGGGAGGCTCCGGGAAATTCTTATTCTGTTGGCATTTGTCACACCCACTAACGTATTTTTTAATAAATCTGGTGATTCCTGGCCACCAGTAATTTCTTGTGACGAGTTCAATCGTCTTCCACTGTCCTCCATGTCCTGCAATGGGTGTGTCATGGTGTAAGTGGACTATCTCCATCCGCAGTTTCTCATCCTTAGGTACATAGACTTTTCCTTGCCAGAGGATAAGTCCCTGCTCCATTTCCCATTCTCGAGCATTTAGTGTTTTAACACCAGCCTTTTTCATGGCTTCTACCGCTTTTACCACCGCTTCGTCACGTGCTTCAGAATGTCGAATTTTGTTTAGTAAATCTTTTTCTGAGCTATGAATAAATACATGACCATGATGTAGTGCAGCGATTTTGAAAAAGTCCGGTTTGAGGAGCATGACATCCTTGTTGTCATCATCCACCCCCTTTTTATGGTCTGGCCTCCTGGACAGAGAATCGGCCTTTCCCATAGTAACACCAGCTTTATGATGCAGCACAAAATTAAATCGACTGAGGTACAAGGCCCATCTAGCCTGTCTGCGATTCAACTTTTTTGCACTCATAAAGTACTTGAGATTCTTGTGATCAGTCCATATCTCGAACTGTTCACGCGCTCCTTCCAAGTAATGACACCATGTTTCCAGACAATGCATAATGCCTAGCATTTCTTTATCATGGACGTCGTAATTGCGCTCAGTATCATTGAGCAATTTCGATAGGTAGGCCACAGGCCTCCACTTGTCATCCTTGCAGAGCATAGATAAGACACCACCCGTAGTGTAATCTGATGCATCTGACTCCACCCTGAACTTCCTATCTGAATCCGGGGCAACTAGTAAGGGTTGCTCTGTGAATATCTTTTTCAGGCTTTGGAAAGCTTTTTCTTGGACCTCTGTCCATTCCCATGTTTTTTCTTTTCTGACCAGATTGTGTAGTGGTCATGCAATTTTGGCAAAGTCCTGTACAAAGCACCTATAGTAATTGGCTAGGCCTAAGAACCTTTGTACGTCCTTGACACAAGAAGGGGTAGGCCAGCTAATAATTGCTTCAACCTTCTTTGTATCCATTTGGATTCCCTTGGGTCCTAGGACAACGCCCAAGAATTCCACTTCTTCCATGCACCACACACACTTTTCTGGTTTTACATACAGATCATTTTCTTCCAATCGCTGCAAGACTTGTTGCACAATTGCGTCATGCTCCTCTTTTGTTTTAGTAAAGATGAGTATGTCATCAATGTACACAATGACTTTTCCTGCATTGATCATATCTGTTACGGTCGATGTCCACAACGTCATTCAGCGTCCAAGTCTACAGCGACAAACAGAGTCTCGGTCTGTTCCCAATCACTGGACGAGGGTTTTAGGCACTAAGTCTGACGATGACGAAGGCTAGAGAGAGAGCGAGGAGAGCGGTTGAGGCGACGAGCAGAAGAGCGTTCAAGTTATGGATAAGATTCGACTAAGTTGGAACTAAGGAACTACAATACATGAGCGGGGTTTATATATGTTGAGAGAACAATAGGAATATAAGGGGAAAGAGCATAGCTATCTGAGAAAGGAAAGGTGAAGGTAGCTATTAAAGGAGATAACGTCCAGGCGTAACTATGGGTTTGTAACAAGTAAAATGTAGTCCGTCAACAAAGGGAAAAGAGAATTGTAACAATATCACGGAAAATGTCATTCATCATTGCTTGGAAGGTGGCGGGTGAGTTAATCAGCCCAAAGAACATTACTACCGGTTCAAAAGAACCTTCAGGGGTAGTGAATGCAGCTTTCCATTCGTTGCCTTCCTTGATCCGTACATTATTGTAACCCCACCTGAGATCTAGCTTAGTGAAGTATTTGGCACTGCCTGTTACGGTTGATGTCCACAACGTTGTTCAGCGTCCAAGTCCACAGTGACAAACAGAGTCTTGGTCTGTTCCCAGTCACTAGACAAGGATTCTAGGCACTAAGTCTGGCGATGACGAAGGCTAGAGAGAGAGCAAGGAGAACGGCTGAGGCGATGAGCAAAAGATCGTTCAAGTTATGGATAAGATTCGACTAAGTTGGAACTAAAGAACTACAGTATATGAGAGGGGTTTATATACATTGAGAGAACAATAGAAACTAAAGGGGAAAGAGCATAGCTATCTAGGAAAGGAAAGGTGAAGGTAGCTATAAAAGGAGATAACGTCCAAGCGTAACTATAGGTTTGTAACAAGTAAATGTAGTCCGTTAACAAAGGGAAAAGATAACTGTAACATTACCCCCTTTGTATGTGAGAAGTCACCGACTTCTACCAGCCAGAAGTTGTCCAGCCATGATCCGTTCTGGACTCAGCCCACTTGACAGCATTGTCCAATTCTTTTGTTGAGGTCTCCACCTTCCATTTGAGCGCTTCAGCGGTGTGATGCAGGTTTTGAGCGTTCCGTAAGAATGAGTCGCGTTCCTCATAAGTCATTTCATGAGGGTCAATAGTGAGGGTGAGTGCGGCGAGGTTGTCAGTTGCGGAGGAGAGGTTAGTGATGGAGCAGGTGGCGGCAGCAAGGGCGTCGGCGACGATGGTGAGCGTGGTGTTCCGTTTGACGAATTGGGTGAAATGGGGAAGGTGATGGTCATCTGGGTATACCTGGGGAAGCAAATCCGGGTGAACGTGGAGGTCATCATCCTCGAAGTGGACGATGGTGGTGTTTTCAATAAAGACCTCGAGAGGGAGGTCCGGGAGGGTGATGAAGGGTGATACGGTGGCGATGGTTTCATCAATGCGCCAGTGAGCGCAGGAGAGGAGGGCCAGGACGGTGAAGTAGGTGACAAGGGCGAAGAAAATGAACATGTCGGTATACGTGAGTATTGGCATTAGGTGATGATACCTGGAAATTTATACGTGTTCCAGGTTGCTGATTGTTATGATATGGACTTTTTCTTTATTTTTCTCTATTTTATTCAGAGGCCTACGGACGTATAACAAGATGCGAGCATACGGCGCGGGACCCCTATCCAGATATGGCAAGAGGATTATATAACCCAGGGTGGCTATACGATCAGGGCTATTAGGAGATATTGGGTGAAACGGCATTCACGGGAAGGGACTGGGAGTCTGGATGAGTCCGGACAGGTCTGGGAGATGGGTCTGGGTCTTGTTGCTGCGCGTGCATAGCCTTAGCGGCTGCGCAGACTGTGCGCACAGACCAGCGGCTCAGGTATATAAGGAGTGCGTCTGTAGGTAGGAGTCCTTAAGACTCTAGATTGTTTCCTCCTTGTAGGTTACAGACTATTGTGTCTAATAGCTTCGTCTCTATATCTTTTTCTCCTCTGAAGCTTGTGATTGTGTCAAGGATTAGTCCTAACATAATCTAGAGTCTTCTACATCACACCCTTCGTCATTGGTCACAGTGCGGAGCAAGTCTTGCTCGTCGTCACGGACAGTGACAAGGAGAGTTCAGTTTCAGTAAACCGTCTGACTCTGTACACGTTACAACACGTGCCTACATACAGCCTCGAGGAGTCTAGGCGACACCGACACCAACAGCAGATAGCCTCATCTTATCAATATAAGGTGACTACGGCCAATTGGCTACTGGCAACAAAACAGTATTAGACGAGAGCTTGGAGCGCGCTGTAGTCGACCGGGCAGGGTCTTGCAGGCACCAGCACTAGTACTGCGGAAAAGGGGGCGGAACCCTTGAAGACAATCCACTTGTGTGCCATGTATCAAGGAGATACAGTCTGAGAACACCAATTACGTATCAGATCTATTGATCTGAGCATGAGGACATCTCAGTGAAGACCCGGGCACCACACATCTGGGTCAGTTGAAGGAATTAAATCGAAGATCTGAGTGCGGGTGCATTATTGACCGCATCAGACAGTGGACGTATTAGGAAGTACGTTTACGGAAGAAGAGGCGACATCCCTCTACTTGAGGCGTCATTGGAATCGCAGATCTAGGAAGATCAGAACAAATCGGAATGGCAGGGCTGTTCAACTATGTATTGCCAAGGGCCGGCATGACCCTTGAAGAAATCGGGAACATCTTCTCGATTGGATGGGCGCAGGGGTGCGCAGCAAAGAAATCACCTATTACAGTAACTAAGGAGGTCCGGACCAATAACCGACCTCGAGATGCACATGTCAGGGCATGGCAGCGCTGGCAGAAGGAACAAAGACGTCTTCAAAAGGAAATGAAACGTCAGGAGACATTAGCGGCATGGTGCACTGAAGAAGCGGCCATCAGAGAACAGGAGGATGTGTGGCAAGAATTGCTAAAAATATGCCACGAACAGTTGATGCAAAAGTGCCGGTTCAAAGAGCTTGAACAGCAGATAGCCAGGGAAAAGAAAACCCTGGAGGATATCTTAAATCAGTTGGAACTGGGGTCACCCATACGAGAGGCGTTGTTCAATACGCCGTCAAATATTGAATTACTACTGATCAGTTTCAACACCCATACATTGAAACATGATGGTCTGATTTTAACCGCCAAGGAACGAAATCGATTAATGCATGCTCTAAATGGGAATATAGAAGGGGCAGTTGAAGTCCATCATCGATACAGCAACTTCCAAATTCATCCTGATGTTCCCGGATATTGTTATCTCAGTATGATCAAAGTGCAGTATTGGAACCAATACAACTGGCCCGCTTATCCTCAGATATTCGAATTGGTGTCATGGGATCCCAGATTGAGAAACACCAGATCACAGATCACCATCAGACCCACTCAAGGGGTTGACAATTGTTATCATGTAGAACCTTGTATGGATGGGCTTCAAGCTTGGAGATACATGTTCTTTTTGGAATGAAAAGGATCAGGACATAAACGGCTGGGAGCATTCCGATTTACCGCTGACATGCTTACCAATATGTACAATGCATTAACTGGATGGCGAACTGTTTGGGCAGAAGACATGGAACTACCGGCCCCTCAAGGTGCTACAGCAGCACAAATCGCTGCTCAGGAAGATGTCATCCAGAGACAACAGGTGCAACGAGAAGAAACCATTGCAGCCATTGGACAAGTGGTGGCAGGAATGGTAAATGAATACCGACGAGCCAATCCAATTCCGCTGCCCACACCTCTCACCAAAGCCGAGATGCCTGATTACTATGAAGGCGATCCTCGCATGGTGGATGGATGGTTGAGGCAGATGAGAACGTACTTCACATTGGCTCGAGAGACTCAGTTAGATCGAAAGATCTCCATCTGTTTATATCAAATCTGAAAAGGAAAAGATAATTGAGCAGGAGACTGGGCAGGAGTAAAACTGAAAGCAGTCCAGGATGCGGACCAAGAATACCAAAATGAGATGATTAATTCTGGATGGCCAACTAACCTGTCCTGGGCCTCGCTAAATCAAGGTGTTATTGTGAATGATCATGAAATCAGATGCCCATTAAGAAATCAGTTCCCTTTTACTTCATGGGAAGATTTTACAACGCAAATGCATGAATTCTTTATGTCAACTGAAACCCGAGAAAAAGCGACAGATGCAATTCTTGCATTAAAACAAGGAAATACAATGATTGAAGATCATGTAGTCAGGTTTAACGCCCTAGTACCATTGGTCGGATGGGACAATAGAGCATTGATCGCATTATTCAAGCAAAACATCAATCCTGCATTAGGACGAGATCTGATCAGACACGGAAATCTAGGGGATGATGCAACCCTGAAACAGATCCAGGATCAGGCAATAGAATTGGCACGAGCCTATCGTAAGGCAACGGAAGCATACGGACCGGATAGACAAAAAGGCAGATACAAAGAAAAGGAGGTTGCTAAGGATAGTAAACCAAACCAGTTTCAATACAGTACGCCAACAACGTCCAAAGACCCGAATGCTATGGATGTAGACAAGAGTAAAAAACCTGTTATAGGAAATTGTTACAACTGTGGCAAAGAAGGCCACTTCGCACGAGGTTGCCCAGAACCTAGGAAATCCCAATGGAAGGATAAGGGGAAATGGAGGGCAAGAGAGGTTAGGATAGAAGAGCTCACCGAGGAGCAGTGGAAAGAACTTGGCAAAGAGAAGGGTTTTGGCAAAAGCCAGTAGGCGAGCGCTCAGTGCTGCTGGCTGATAGAGTTTCGAAAATGAACAATGACTCTTGTGTAAATGTACAAGGATTATTATATGAATATTCTTCTCATATTCATCGAATTCAAAACTTAAATGTGAGCGCCAAACCCCGGATCAAACAATGGACCCCTGCATGGGTAATGAGAAGGATATGGCAACAAAACAAACAGGTTGCTATAGACTGTCTAAAGGGATGGGTTCATGAAAAACGTTTATCTGAAGTAACACTGCAACTGCTGAAGGAACTAAATCAACAGTCAGAATCCGAAGCAATGTGGAACTTGACACAGCTGCAACAACAAATTGTCAAAGCTTCAGGAAAACAAGAAATGAACCTTAAAGGAATCATAACTACTATGGATACAGGATCCACAATTCCTGTCATGGCTTTAGTTGACTCAGGATGCACAGGGTCATGCATCAACAATGAGTTTGTGGAGAAGCATCGGATGAACAAACGATGCCTTCTACGGCCGGTACCAGTCTATAACGCAGATGGGACTCGTAATACCATGGGGAATATCGAATACATGGTTCAATTCAAACTACGGATCGGAGACCATGAAGAAGTCATGGACTGCTGTGTAGCACGACTTGGAAAAACGGACTTGTTTTTGGGGCATGACTGGTTGCAACTGCACAATCCAAGTATGAATTGGAAAAAGCAGGAAGTCACCTTTAGCCAATGCCCAGGGATGTGTTGGAACCAATCCAGTGTGAGCGAACCTGAGGAGGAGGTGGATGAAACTGAATCCTTGGAAGATGGAGAACATCTACTGGCTGTACATATAGGATCAGAAGAATTAAAGTTGTGACCACTTTCAACCGACATTGCAGCAAAAGAAGCGCTGGCTAGCAAAAAACGATCATTGGAAGAAACTGTACCGAGGCATTATCTCAAATATCGAAAGGTTTTTGAGAAGGAAACGTTTGATGAGCTACCACCAAGACGACCATGGGACCATGCTATCAAATTTATCCTGGGAGGACAACCAACGGATTGTAAAGTGTACCCATTGAATAAAGAAGAACGGGAACAATTGGATGAATTCCTGGAGGAAAACCTGAAGTCCAGATGAATTAGACCAAGCACCTTGGAACAGGCATCACCATTCTTCTTTGTTAAGAAAAAGGATGGGAAACTGAGACCGGTACAGGACTATCGGAAGTTAAATGACATCATGAGAAAGAACCAATACCCATTGCCATTGATTGGAGAACTGATTGATCGGTTATCAAAAGCCAAGGTCTTCTTGAAAATGGATATCAGATGGGGTTATAACAACATCAGGATCAAGGAAGGTGATGAGTGGAAAGCGGCTTTCAAAACTCACCGAGGCCTGTTTGAACCTCTGGTCATGTTTTTTGGTCTCTGTAATTCTCCGGCAACATTTCAGACGATGATGAACGACATCTTTAGGCAGGAGATTGCCGAAGGATGGGTTGTTATCTATATGGATGACATCTTAGTATTCTCCCAATCGCAGGACGCACACACGATGCATGTTAACCGTATCTTGGCGAAACTGGAGAATCACAAATTATCCTTGAAACCGGAGAAGTGCTGGTTTGATCAACCTCAGATTGACTTCCTTGGACTTGTCATTAGTCAAGATTCCATTCAGATGGAGAAAGGCAAGGTACAAGCAGTGGTTGATTGGCCAATTCCTACCTGCAAGCGTGAATTACAGCAGTTTTTGGGTTTTATTAACTTCTACCGGCGTTTTGTGCAAGGTTTTGCTAAAATAGCGAAACCTTTAACGGGTCTTACAGGGAAGATTGAGTGGACGTGGACGGATCAGCAAACTTTGGCCTTTCAGGGACTGAAAGACCTTGTGGCGAGGGAGGTAGTCCTCAAAATTCCTGACGACGATGGTCAATTTTGTGTGGAAGTAGATGCGTCTGATTTTGCAATTGGAGGAATCTTGTCCCAACAAAGCAAGGACGGCTCATGGCGACCTGTGGCATTTATTTCAAAGTCGTTAAATGAAGCTGAACGGAATTATGAGATCTACAACAAGGAAATGCTTGCAGTCATGCATGCGTTTTACAAATGGTCTCATTACCTGAAAGGTGCAAAAGAGCAGATTGAGGTTCTCACAGATCATCAAAACCTCACATACTTTCGAAAACCGCAGAATCTGAACAGACGACAGGCACGATGGGTCACCGACCTACAAGAATTCAACTTTGTCATTAAACACAGGTCTGGGAAATCCAACTCAAAAGTGGATTTATTGTCGCGAAGAGCAGGACATGAAAAGGGACAAAATGACAATGAAGGGGTGATACTCCTGAAAGATCATTTGTTCGTAAGGGTCTATGATGATGATCGGGCAATCAAAGACATTATCAAGGAGATTCAAAAGGTCTCGGCTCGGCAATGGGAAACTCAGGTTCGGCAAGGCATTGAAGAGCAGGACCCGGACTTTAAAACCGAGAAAGGACTAGTTGAATGGAAGGGTCGGATTTACGTTCCAGCGGATGCGCGGATCAGGGGTGACCTAATTCAGATTCACCACTCTTGGGGACATTCAGGGGTAGTTAAAACTGTGGAAAGTCTCACTTGCAATTTCTGGTGGCCGCAAATGCGAAAGGACATTGAACGCTTTATACGAGGATGTGAAACGTGCCAGAGAGCAAAGCCGGATCGACAGCCAAGAGCAGCACCATTAAATCCAAATGAGATTCCTGACGCACCATGGGAGGTCATCTTGGTAGATCTAATCGGACCATTACCAGACTCAAAAGGCAACGACATGATCATGGTTGTGGTAGATCGGTTTACAAAGAAGGCGTACTTCCTCCCAACAACGTCATCAATCACGTCACAAGGAGTAGCAGTTCTATTCCGAGACAATGTCTTCAGAGAACACGGGTTACCAAGAAAGGTTATTAGCGATCGAGGATCCCAATTCGTCTCTAAATTCATGGACAATTTGTATGGGATCCTGGGAATACAGCCCAATAGATCCACAGCTTATCACCCGCAAACCGATGGGCAGACGGAGCGTGTTAATCAGGAAGTCAAAGAATTCCTGACAATGTTTGTCAATCATCGACAGGATAATTGGAGTGATTGGCAGTGGCTCAATTTTGCCATAATGACCGGATACACTCGTCTACGGGGTTTTCACCATTCTTCATGAACTATGGAAGACATCCCAACAAGGGGATGAACCCACTGTATCAACCGAAAACTGTTGTCATGGAAGAACTGGTTAAAGAAATCGAGGATGTCCACACTAAAGCCAAAACTGCACTGGAGAAAGCCGCTGAAGCAATGAAGAAGTGGTGGGATGCGCACAGAACACCAGCGCAAAACTATCAACCAGGAGACAAGGTGTACCTCAGTACCGAGAATTTGCCAACGCTTCGAGCAACTAAGAAGTTAGATGGCAAATTTGTGGGACCTTTGGAAGTGGTTGAGAAAGTTGGCACATCTGCATACCGGTTAAAGATTCCTGCAGCTTGGAAAATCTATAACATCTTCAATGAAGTACTCTTAAAACCGTACAATATCCCAGAGTTCCCCAACCAAATCGAGAAAGTTGCCAAACGTAAAGAGGCACAAATGGTGGAGGAATCCAAAGACGATGAGTACGAAGTTGAAGAAGTCATGGACAGTAGAGTCAGCGGACGAAATGGTGGCAGACTGGAATACTTGGTCAAGTGGAAGAATTACCCCGTGGAAGAATCTACATGGGAACCTGCAGAGAATCTCACCAACGCTAAGAAAGAGGTTCAGAAGTTCCACAGGCAAAATCCGAGTGCTCCCCGGCGACTGGCGATCACAGACTTATGATTTAAAAATTGGCACAACTACACGGATACAAAGGCTCCCAAACGGTTGTTCGGTTGGGAAGACGGCAAATTCGAGCGTGACTACCTCGACAAGTTAAAACAGAATTGGCAAAGATGGAAGGGTGACCGCAAACTCATCTACGCTGAACCCGACACGGACGGGGCGTTCTCAAGAGACCTTGAGCGCGGTGGGCCGGTTAAATCCACGCTTGATTCCCCTAAGGCAAACCATTGCATGATATAGCACTCGGCACTGAAGCGATTTACGACCAACGCGTGACTTCCCGGGACGTGAAGTCTTAAGGAGGAGGTCATGTTACGATATGGACTTTTTCTTTATTTTTCTCTATTTTATTCAGAGGCCTATGGACGTATAACAAGATGCGAGCATACGGCGCGGGACCCCTATCCAGATATGGCAAGAGGATTATATAACCCAGGGTGGCTATACGATCAGGGCTATTAGGAGATATTGGGTGAAACGGCATTCACGGGAAGGGACTGGGAGTCTGGATGAGTCCGGACAGGTCTGGGAGATGGGTCTGGGTCTTGTTGCTGCGTGTGCATAGCCTTAGCGGCTGCGCAGACTGTGCACACAGACCAGCGGCTCAGGTATATAAGGAGTGCGTCTGTAGGTAGGAGTCCTTAAGACTCTAGATTGTTTCCTCCTTGTAGGTTACAGACTATTGTGTCTAATAGCTTCGTCTCTATATCTTTTTCTCCTCTGAAGCTTGTGATTGTGTCAAGGATTAGTCCTAACACTGATTTCCGTGTCCGAATCCCAACTTTCTGTATCTAATGGATCTTCGATTGCAGGGTCGGTGAGGAGTTCTTGTTCCTCCGTGATGAACCTGGTTAATGAATCTAGATGTTGGATTCCTGGTGTCATTGTTGGGGTTACTAAGAATCTTCTGATTCGCCTGATAATGTCTGCTATTACCTCTGTCAGTGCAATGGACAGATATTGAAGCTCATCAAGGATGTCTTCTATGAGAATGCGAGGCCTCCCTGGTATTCTGATTCTTCGGTTAATCAGCCAAATTAGTGTGCTACACTCCCGTATCTGTTTAGTGATTTCATCCATCTGTTTATATTCTTCTGGACAAAGCAGTCTTCCATGAGCGCTTTCATAAACGTTACTGCTCCTGATGGCTAGAAGTTGGTAGGCAGGTGGGTCTTTATTATAGGGAGGTAGATTGTCAGTTGAGAATCATAAGTCGTGGTACTTGGGAAGATAGTTCTGAATATCATTGCAGGGGAACTCTGTCATTCCTGAAGGGTTTTTTTGGTGACGGTGATCAAGTCGAGGGGTGCAGTAGTATTGTGTGACCAATGCCACAGTTCGGGTGAGTTTTCCCGACAGGTTCAGTTCTCTAGGAGCATGTTGGAAGGGGAGATATTGTATGCGGGTGTAGACAGTTTTTTCTTTAAGACCTATAGTGTATCGAGAGAGTGTTGAGCAGTTCCATTTTGTATAGTGGTAGTTTTGTTTCAAGACATGGCGGTTTCTGTATCGAGTCATGGTTCAGAGGTGTCGGCGTTGTTGGTATTCTGATAGGATGTCAGTGGCGTTTGCAAGATTGCAAGCGGGTTCCCAAGAGTTATCATTCGATCCGTAGCCTTTCCATTTAACTAGGTAATGGTAGCCTGCGCCTCGCTTCCTGTGGGCTAGAATTGCCTCTACCTCGAATTCCTCTTGTCCATTTACGAGATCAGGGGGTGGTTTCACATAGTTCAGGCCGTGTGCAGTCATTTCTCTATACGGGGTAAGGAGTGATGTATGAAACACAGGGTGAATGTGCCATTGTTTCGGGAGTTTCAATTTGTATGTTACTGGTCCCATCACTTGTTCAATTTCAAAGGGTCCTTCTCATTTTGGTGCTAGCTTCCTGGACTGATATGGTATGTGAAGATTTCGGTTCTCAAGCCATACTTTGGTGCCCTTTTTGAATCGTATTGCTTTGTCCTTGTGTCGTCTTGCTATTAATTGTCTTGCTAGTTCATGTGCTGCTAGCGCTTCTTCTCTGGCCTTCCTTAGGAACTGAAGGCATTCTTCTGCTGCTGGTGTGGTCATTCGTGTTGTAGCTGTGGGAAGCGCAACAGGGTCCGTCCCATACATTAGTCTGAATGGGGAAGTTTTGATCGTGTCATGATGTCGGTTGTTGTGAGCAAACTCGGCTATTGGGAGAAGCGGTTTCCATAGATGTGGTTCATTGGAGCAGAACATTCGAAGGTAGACTTCTAATTCCTGGTTGACTCGTTCTGTTTCTCTATCAGTCTGTGGATGATAGGCTGTGCTCATTCTATGGTCGATTCCTAATGCTTTTCGTATTTCCTGAAATACTTTTGCGGAGAATTGTGGTCCTCGATCCGAGATCAAAACGTCGGGTAGGCCAAACCATTTGAAAATTTCAGAGACGTAAAGTTCCGCAGTACCTAGTGCATCGATTGTCTTCTTGCAAGGTGTGAAAATTACCCCCTTTGTAAGACCATGGTCCACTGTGACCAGGATTGAGTCAAAGCCATCGGAAAGGGGTAGATCAGTGATGAAATCAAGGGTTACTTGTTGAAAAGGACGGGTTGCCTTTGACGGAATTGGGTGAAGGGCAGGTACATTTGGGTGTGTATTAATCTTCATTTGTTGACAGAGGGCGCATCCTTCAATCCATTCCCTGACATGTTTGAACATTCCGGGCCACCAGTAGTCACATTTAAGGAGTTCAAGGGTCTTTAATTGTCCAGGGTGACCTGATGATTGTGCTTCGTGCATTTCCTTAATCAATTTGGTTCGTAATCCGTCTTGGTCAGGGATGTAGGTCTTGCCGAGATAGTGAACAATGCCATTGGTATAAGACCAATCCTGTATGTTCGATTTGATCGGTGGGGCGCGGTGCGTGGTGATAACCTCAATTAGAATATGTCCGAAATCATCTTTTGACATTGCTCTTTGAATTTCTGTGACTAGATCTTCTGCAATAAGACGAATAAATCGATCCTCTGGTAGGACTACAATGTCTTCTTGTAATTCACTGTTTCCCATATGATCAGGACGTCGGGATAGGGCATCTGCTTCAAACAGTTTTGTGCCAGGGACGTGCTCAATGCGTAGGTCAAATTCTGATAGTAGGGATGACCATCTAGCTTGTCTGGGCGTTAAGCATTGGGCAGTTCGATAGTAGGACAGATTCTTGTGGTCGCAGTGGACTATAGTGGTGTGGGGTGATCCATGTAGTAAATGTCGCCAGGTCATCAATCCTTTGATAATTGCCAAGAGTTCCTGATTGTAGATCTGGTAATTCTGTTCTGTTTGTGTTAATGCGTGTGAGATAAATCCGCAGGGATGTAGAGATCCTGTTTTGTCTGCTTGTTTCAAGACTGCTCCTATTGCCTTATTTGATGCATCAGTTTGAAGGATAAAGGGTCGAGTAGGATCTGGCATTAATAATACCGGCATAGATGCAAATCGTTTCTTCAGAATTTCAAAAGCATTGTTTTGCTCAATGGTCCAGTCAAATGGTTCTGTTTTCTTAGTGAGGTCGGTAAGTGGTTTAGTGATGGCAGCGAAATTTCCAATGAAACGTCGGTAAAAGTTCCCAAATCCAAGGAATGATCGGACTTGTTTAACTGTGGTAGGAACTGGCCAATCGGCAATCCCTGCTAACTTTATTGGGTCCATCTGAATGTGTCCAGGGGTGATGATCATTCCTAGAAATTCGACTTCCTGCATGGCGAACTTGCATTTTTCAAGTTTCAGGAATAGATCGTTATCTTGTAACTGTTGTAAAATTCGTTTTGTCTGCTCCTCCAGCTGTTCTAGTGTTTCCGCACAGATTAACATGTCGTCCATGTAAATGATCAGCCATCCTTCATTGATCATGTCCCTAAAGTACTCGTTCATCATAGTTTGAAAGGTTGACGGCGAGTTGCATAATCCAAAGAACATTACTGTTGGTTCGTAGAGCCCTCGATTGGTAATAAAGGCTGCTTTCCATTTGTCTCCCTTCTTGATTCAAACATTGTTGTATCCCCATTGGAGGTCTAGTTTGGTAAAATACTTGGCGCCTCGTAATTTAGTCATGAGATCGGAAACAAGGGGAAGGGGATATGCGTTTTTGACAGTCCATTCATTCAGATATCAATAATCCTGACAGGGTCGGAGTGCTCCACTTTCTTTCTTTGCTACAAAGAAGAATGGTGATGCCTGCGGTGATGTAGATGGTTTAATGTATCCTTTCTTGAGTTGTTCATCAATCCATTCGTCTAACAGTCCTTGTTCTTTGACCGATAGAGGGTAAAGTTTACTAGCTTTTGGGACAAAACCCTCCTTTGTGTTGATTGCATGATCCCACGGTCGACTGGATGGGAAGCATTCTGATGCCTTTTTGTCAAAGATGGTGCGCCATTGCTCATATTCTGTAGGTAGAGTGGTGGATGGTTCGTCTTTCTTTAACCTATGCTCTAGTTCTTGTGATGCCAATGTTTTAACTCTAATCCAATAGTCATCCTCACCCCATTGCTGGGAGTCAAGGGCTAGCTGCCAGATTGCTTTTGGCGACATGTCCAGGTCTCCCATTTTCAGAGATTTCTCTCGCCAGTTGATGATCGGGTTATTTTCTTCTAACCAGGGTATTCCTAGAATCATTCGTTGATCACCTAGCTTAGTGATCCAGAACCAATTGATAAACTGCTGTCCCTCAATCATGTAGCATATTTTGGTCCGATGTGTGATCATTCCTTTTGCATTTACTGTTCCATCTGCATTTCTGACTTTGATTGGTTTCTTAAGTCGTTCTTTTCTGAGCTCTTTCACTGCTCCCTCATCTACGAAGTTTCCTTCTGCTCCACAATCGATTAGGGCAGATGTTCCAGCAGGTAAATCAGTCGATTTGATAGTTAATGAAATGCGCTTGTCATTGTTGGATAATACTATTACAGAATCAAGCGCTAACTGTTCAGATCTTGATAATAAGGAAGGGCCAACCGCTGAGTGACGCTTCCTAACTAAAAACCCTCGTTTTCGAATTCGTTTAAGAGGGCATTCTTTTCTTCAGTAGACATTGCTGAAAAGATTGCTCTAATTTTCTTTGCTGGTTCGTCTTCTTCCTTCTGTTGTTCCTCAGTGACAGAACAGACAGCCTTATTCTGATAAGAAGACCTGGATGAAGACGCATCATTGTGTTTTGGGCAGTTCCTGGAGATGTGTCCCTGTGTTCCACATCTGAAACACTTGCCAGTCTTTCGGTATTCCTCTTTTTGATCATCAGTCAATCGGCTAGGAGTTGTGGTATTTATAGCTCTGATTGCTCCGGATCGATTGTTGTTCCGGTTGAAACGTGTTCCAGACCCATCAGTGGTTCTCCTGTTTCCCTGTCCTGTCATGTCCCAAGCGTTATGGTGATCCTCAGCCTTATCATAGGCTTCTTGCATCGTCTTGATCTTCCTTTGGTCCTGTAAGATCGTTCTAGCAAGTTCTAATGGTAACCCTTTGACGAATGCCTGCAACTGAGCAGGTATTCCAGTGAGTCCAGAGGTTCCTATATCCATGCAAAATTTTCTGATGTACTCTGGGACTGAAACGCCGTTTCCAACTCTTAGTTTGGATAGATTGTTCAGGGCTCGAAGGGTGCTGTTGACTTCTCCCCAGTCATTGATGAAACACATTTCAAATGCTTCATAGTTGCTCCATTTGAACATAGCTGTGGTACTGCCTCTGTTGTCATTCAATTCGCTTCGGATAATAGTTTTCCAGTCATCTAGTTCTGGTCCCATGCACGCAAGCGCATACCTGACTTTTTTCTCATCTTTTCCTTCATAGTTCTGTTCATTGAGGGTAAAGTAATCCTCAAGCTGTCCTAAAAATGACCTTGCTTCGATTCGTTTGCCTGTAAAAGGTCGTATAGGCTGCGGTTTGATATCTCCTTTAGAGCTAGCACTGGTTTCAGATGCCATTCTTGGTTCAGGAGTGATCGGTGGTTCGGGGTTAATCAGTGGTTCAGGGGTTGGTGTTCTGGTGATTGGTTTCGGTTCTGGAGTAGGGGTTCTACTCGGAGTTCTAGGTTTCAGAGATGGGGGTGGTCCTTGTTTCGAGTAATCTGTATCAAACGGGTTTTCCTCAAGCTTGGCTTGTTCAATTCGTAGTAATTCCTCCCACTCTGCTAAAAGGCTAGCTGTGATTCCGTGTTGGTTGCTTCCACTAAAGAATTTCCTATAGAGGGTCCTTCCTGGTTCGTTTTCTGGTTCCTTCACAAGGTAGAGTGGTTCTCCTTGTACTTCACTACCCCAGTCTAGGTAGATTTGATTGGGTAAATCGAATTCAAAGGCTCCTGAGTAGAAGTCTCCTGAAAAATATTTGTCTGGGACTGGTTCATTTCGTTTCCGTCCTTCTGTAACAAAAGTTCATTGATAGAGAAAAACTTCTCGTCATCCAAGGTAGGTTTTCCCCTTATAGGTGACAGATCCGTTTGGGGGTCGTTCCTGAGAGCTGCAGGTCTCAATGGTGTCAGCTAGGGGTGATACCCTGAGCTGGTCCTGAGTTCCAACTTATGTTACGGTCAATGTCCACAACGTCGTTCAGCGTCCAAGTCCACAGCGACAAACAGAGTCTTGGTCTGTTCCCAGTCACTAGACAAGGATTCTAGGCACTAAGTCTGGCGATGACGAAGGCTAGAGAGAGAGCGAGGAGAACGGCTGAGGCAACGAGCAAAAGATCATTCAAGTTATGGATAAGATTTGACTAAGTTGGAACTAAAGAACTACAGTATATGAGAGGGGTTTATATACGTTGAGAGAACAATAGAAACTAAAGGGGAAAGAGCATAGCTATCTAGGAAAGGAAAGGTGAAGGTAGCTATAAAAGGGGATAACGTCCAAGCGTAACTATAGGTTTGTAACAAGTAAATGTAGTCTGTTAACAAAGGGAAAAGATAACTGTAACACTGCCTGCTCGATCTATGAGTTCGGATATTAAGGGTAGTGGATAGTTATTTTTAACCATCCACTCATTCAGGTATCTGTAGTCCTGAACCATCTGCTTCTTTCCATCTTTTTTGCTTACAAAGAAGACGGGTGACGTCTGTGGTGATTTTGAGGGTCGGATATACCCTTTTGATAGTTGATCATCCACAAAGTTCTGTACTTCTTGAAGCTCATCTGGGGACAGGGGGTAGACCTTTCCTTTTCGAGGCTGGTAGCCTGGTTTGGTATCAATTGCGTGATCCCAAGGCTTCCTAGCCGGCATGTGCTCTGATGCTCCTTTCTCGAAGATTTTAAGGTATTGATGGTATTGTTCAGGTACCATCTCTTTAGCTGTGAGTTTTGCCAACTCTCGCACATGTCTCATTGATCCGGCCTTTGATCCGGCGGATGATGGAAACACTGGTAAGAATGGGTATTTATCCCCATACTTGTATTGATCCGGGTGTTTCATTTGCTCCATGTACGTGAGATGCTTCTCACTTTCCTCCTTTTCTTCGAGCCAATGCGCGAAGTCTAATTCTTTTTCCTGTTCCCACAGATATTCCAGAACACGCCAGTGTTCCGCTGATTGGACCTTCTGCTCCCGCTTCTTGGTCCACTCCCTTTGCCTATGTCCACAGCTCCGTGGACAACATGTCAATTTGATTTGGCTGGTTTCCCAATTGATTTCAGGATTGTGTTTTTGTAACCATGTGGATCCAATGATTACATTAGTTTTTCCCAGCTCGCATATCTCAAAGGTGGCTCGTTCCTTGTGCCCTTGATAAGATAAAAGAAGATCAACCTCGTGAGTGATCATTCCTCCTTCATTGTTTGTTCCGTCCACATTCCGAACTTGAATGGGACGCTCCAGGGGTATGAGTTTGAAACCCATCCTTTTTGCATATGCGGCATGCATGAACAATCCTGTTGCTCCTGAGTTGAGCAATGCGGTCTGTTGGGTTTGTTCATGTGTGTCCAACCTTTCCAACCCAATCTCCATCAAGATCTTGTCCTTTTGTTTTATTGACCTAACTAAAAATTCCTTTTCTCCCTTTTTCAACATCCTTTTTGGACAAGCAGTTTCAGCGCTAGGCGCTATATCACGCTGCTTTCCTTTTAAGTTCTTTTGTCCCTTGGTAGATACTTGTACTACTGTATTTGGTAACGAGGAATCAAGCACAGGTTTTGCCGCCCTGCCGCGCTCCTTGGGAGTGACACTTTCAGCACTGTGCGCTATATCAAGGTGTTTCACCTGGGAGTTCACCTCTTGCGGGGACGTTCCAGAAGTCCTTGAGACTTCTGAGATGGTCCTTGCATCAACCCGGTCAGCGCTAGGCGCTATATCAAGGGGCTGTGCACTATCTAATCTATCTAGTACAGCGTATCTATTTTGAGAGTCCAGTACAGGACCTACTGACTCTCTTCCTCTTTTAAATTCTCTTCTCCTTTCTTGAAGTACTCCTTCATTTCGTCAAACGTCATGGTGCGAATATTGAGTCCTGATCTGCAGTTCCTGGAAATGTGTCCGATCTTGCCGCATTTGTAACAGCGGAGTGGTGGTCTTTGGTTTTGATCAATGTCCATTGCATTAGGGTCCGGCAGATTTGCCGTACTACTTGAACTCGTGGAGGCTCCAGCTCCCAATCGTCCCTGACTCGCTGATCCCGATCCAAATCTCCATCGGGGTTTGGGCTGGCCAGGGGCTACCGGCTTCGCTGTATCCAGGCCTTTGGATGCTCCTTCACTCCTATTGGTGGAGCTACTGGTCCGCGAGGAGTAATACTTCTCCTCGGCTTTTGCCTGTCTCCACTGGCGATCCAATCTCACTGCTTTCTGGTACCATCCTTCAATGGTCTCAGGCACTTCATTGGCCTCCATGATCCTTTTTCGGAGTCTGGTATTCAAACTTCATTTGAACTCCTCAATGAGAGCTCTTCCTAGGTATCCGGTGCCTCATGATACCTTCTTAAACTTTTGTACGTGTTCCTCACATGTGCTGGACCCTTGCGTCATGGTCTGCATCTCCGAGATCTTTGATGACTGCTCATCAGTGTCACCGAAGTCCCTTCTGATCTGCCTGAACAGTTGTTCCACCATTTGCGGAATTCCTTCTTCATCGTTGGCCATCTGCTCCAACAGATTGTCCTTCCATTCTGCAGCAAAGCCTTCTGTCATGTACAAGATGATCAACAAGATCCGTTCTTCCTTGTCGGATTCCGGCATTTTTAGTTGAATGTACAACCTGCATGTGTTTATGAAATTTGTCACTTCGGACATTTTTCCGGAGAAAACCGGCGGCTTGGCTACATCTATTCTAGATGATCCGCTGGTGCCAGGAATATTGAATACCGTCCCTGGCGGTATGTTAATGATATTGGCGGGGGGAGGAGTGTGTGTTGCTGCAGCCCATACTCCTCCCCCCGCCAATATTGTTAACATACTGCCAGGGACGGTATTCAATATTCCCGGGACCAGAAATGGTGGATCATCTAGAATAGATGTAGCCAAACCTCCAGTCTTCTCCAGAAAGATGTCAGAAGTGACAAATTTCATTAACACATGCCGACTTTACATTCAACTAAAGATGCCGGAATCCAACGAGGAAGAATGGATCTTGTTGATCATCTCATACATGATGGAAGGCTTTGCTGCAGAATGGAAGGACAATCTGTTGGAGCAGATGGCCAATGACAAGGAAGGAATTCCGCAAACGGTGGAACAATTGTTTAGACAGATCAGAAGGGATTTTGGTGATACTGATGAGCAATCATCAAAGATCTCGGAGATGCGGACCATGACACAAGGGTCCAGTATGTGTGAGGAACACGTACAAAAATTTAACAAGGTATCACAAGGCACTGGATACCTGGGAAGAGCTCTTATTGAAGAGTTCAAACACAGTTTGAATACTGGACTCCGGAAAAGGATCATGGAGGCTGATGAGGTACCTGAAACCATCGAAGGGTGGTACCAGAAAGCAGTGAAGTTGGATTGCCAAAGGAGACAGGCAAAGGCCAAGGAGAAGTATTACTCCTCACAGACCAGTAGCTCCACCAATAGGAGTGAAGGAGCATCCAAAGGCCCGGATACAGTGAAGCCAGTAGCCCCTGGCCAGCCCAAACCCCAATGGAGATTTGGATCAGGATCAGCGAACCAGGGATGATTGGGAGCTGGAGCCTCTGTGAGTTCAAGTAGTATGGCAAATCAGCCGGACCCTAACGCAATGGACATTGATCAAAATCAAAGACTGCCCCTCCGTTGTTACAAATGTGGCAAGATCGGACACATTTCCAAGAACTGCAGATCAGGACTCAATATTTGCACAATGATGTTTGATGAAATGAAGGAGTACTTCAAGAAAGGAGAAGAAAATTTAAAAGAGGAAGAGAGTCAGTAGGTTTCATACTAGACTCTTGTAATAGATACGCTATCCTAGATAGATTAGATAGTGCACAGCCCCTTGATATAGCGACTAGTGCTGACAGGGTTGATGCAAGGATGATCTCAGCAGTCTCAAGGACTTCTGAGACATTCCCACAAGAGGCAAACTCCCAGGTGAAACACCATGATATAGTGCACGGTGCTGAAAGTGTCACTCCCAAGGAGCGTGGCAGGGCGGTACAACCTGTGCTTAATTCCTTGTTACCAAATACAGTAGTACAAGTATCTACAAAGGGACAAAAAGGCTTAAAAGGGAAGCAGCGTGATATAGCGCCCAGCACTGAAACTGCTTGCCCAAAAAGGAAATTGAAAAAAGGAGAAAAGGAGTTTGTAATTAGGTCAATAGGACAGAAGGACGAGATCTTGATGGAAATAGGGTTGGAAAGGTTGGACACACATGAACAAACTCAGCAAACCGCGTTGCTTGATTCAGGAGCAACAGGGTTGTTCATGCATGCCACATACGCAAAAGAGATGGGCTTTAAACTCATACCCTTGGAACATCCCATTCAAGTTTGGAATGTGGATGGGACAAACAACGAAGGAGGAATGATCACCCATGAGGTCGATCTTCTTTTATCTTATCAAGGCCACAAAGAACGAGCCACCTTTGAGATATGCAAGCTGGGAAAAACCAACATAATCATCGGATCAACATGGTTATGAAAACATAACCCCGAAATAAATTGGGAGACTGGTCAAGTCAAATTGACATGTTGTCCATGAAGCTGTGGACATAGGCAAAGAGAGTGGACCAAGAAGTGGGAGCAGAAGGTCCGATCTGCGGAACACTGGTGTGTTCTGGAATATCTGTGGGAACAAGAAAAGGAGTTGGACTTCGCACACTGGCTCAAAGAAAAGGAGGAAAGTGAGAAGCATCTCACGTACATGGAACAAATGAAACACCTGAGTCAATACAAGTATGGGGATAAATACCCCTTCTTGCTGGTGTTCCCATCTGCATCTGCCGGACCAAAAGCCGGATCAATGAGACATGTATGAGAATTAACTAAACTCATGGCCAAGGAGATGGTACCTGAACAGTATCATCAATACCTTAAAATCTTCGAGAAAGGAGCATCAGAGCACATGCTGGCTAGAAAGCCTTGGGATCACGCAATTGATACCAAACCAGGCTATCAGCCCAGAAAAGGAAAAGTCTATCCTCTATCCCCAGACAAGCTACAGGAAGTACAGAACTTTGTGGATGATCAATTGGCAAAAGGCTACATCCAACCCTCTAAATCGCCACAGACATCACCCGTCTTCTTTGTAAGCAAAAAGGATGGAAAGAAGCGGATGGTTCAGGACTACTGATACATGAACAAGTGGACGGTTAAAAATAACTACCCACTACCACTAATATCAGAGCTTGTAGATCGAGCAGGGAGTGCCAAGTACTTCACTAAGCTAGATCTTAGATGGGGTTATAATAACATACAGATCAAAGAAGGCAATGAATGGAAAGCCGCATTTACTACTCCTGAAGGTTCTTTTGAACCAGTAGGAATGTTCTTTGGACTGACCAATTCGCCAGCCACCTTCCAAGCAATGATGAATGATATTTTCTGCAATATGATCAACACAGGAAAAGTCATTGTGTACATTGATGACATACTCATCTTTACTAAAACAAAAGAGGAGCATGACGCAATTGTACAGCAAGTCTTGCAATGACGGGAAGAGAACGATTTGTATGTAAAACCAGAAAAATGTGTGTGGTGCATAGAAGAAGTTGAATTCTTGGGAGTCATCCTGGGACCCAAGGGAATTCAGATGGATACAAAGAAGGTCGAAGCTATTATTAGCTGGCCAACACCTTCTTGTGTCAAAGATGTACAAAGGTTCCTGGGCCTTGCCAATTACTATAGGCGCTTTGTGCAGAACTTTGCAAAAATCGCACAACCACTACATGACCTGGTCAGAAAAGAAAAAACATGGGAATGGACAGAGGTCCAAGATAAGGCTTTCAAAAACCTAAAAAAGATATTCACGGAGCAACCCTTGCTAGTTGCCCCGGATTCAGATAGGAAGTTCAGGGTGGAATCAGACGCATCGGATTATGCTACAGGTGGCATTTTATCTATGCTCTGCAAGGATGACAAATGGAGGCCTGTGGCCTACCTATCAAAGTTGCTCAATGGCACTGAGCGCAACTATGACGTCCATGATAAGGAAATGCTGGGTATCATGTGTTGCCTAGAAACATGGTGTCATTACTTGGAAGGAGCACGTGAACAGTTTGAAATATGGACTGATCACAAGAACCTTGAGTACTTCATGAGTGCAAAAAAGTTGAATCGCAGACAGGCTAGATGGGCCTTGTACTTAAGTTGGTTCAATTTTGTCTTGCATCATAAAGCAGGTGTTACTATGGGAAAAGCCGATTCTCTGTCCAGGAGGCCTGACCATAAAAAGGGGGTGGATGATGACAACAAGGACGTCATGCTCCTTAAACCAAATTTTTTCAGAATTGCTGCACTACGTCATGGACACGTATTCATTCACAGCTCAGAAAAGGAACTCTTAAACAAAATTTGACATTCTGAAGCATGAGATGAAGTGGTAGTAAAAGCAGTTGAAGCTATGAAAAAGGCCGGTGTTAAAACACTAAACGCTCGAGAATGGGAGATGGAGCAAGGACTTATCCTCTGGCAAGGAAAAGTCTATGTACCCAAAGACGAGAAATTGCAGATAGAGATAGTCCGCTTACACCACGATACACCTATTGCTGGACATGGAGGACAATGGAAGATGATTGAACTCATCACAAGAAATTACTGGTGGCCTGGAATCACCAGATTCATTAAAAAATATGTCAGTGGGTGTGACAAATGCCAGCAGAACAAGAACTTCCCCGAACCACCAGCTGGAAAGTTAATGCCAAATTCAGCACCAGCTCAGCTGTGGATGCACATTTTGGCAGATTTCATCACAAAATTACCAGAATCCCATGGACACAACACAATTTTGGTAGTATGTGATAGAATGTCCAAAATGGCGCATTTCGTTCCCACATCAGAATAAACATTGGCTCAGGGGCTAGCCACATTATTCAGGGACCATGTTTGGAAACTTCATGGACTCCCTGAGTCTATAATCTCAGATCACGGTCCACAGTTCGCCGCACAAATGATGAAGGAACTGAATCAAATGTTGGGCATTAGTACAGATTTGTCCACAGCATTCCATCCACAGACAGATGGACAAACAGAGCGAATGAATCAGGACTTGGAACAGTACCTGAGAATCTTTGTGGATCATAGACAAGAAACATGGTCTGGATGGTTAGCCATCGCCGAATTTAGCTACAATAACAAAATTCAGGCATCTACCAAACAAACACCATTCTTTGTCAACGATGGCAAACACCCCAGGATGGGAATCGAGCCGAGAAGGGAGGGTAGTCACCCTGCAGCATCAGAGTTTGCCCAGAAAATGAAGGAAATTCATGAGGAAACTCAGGCTGCCTTACTAAAATCACAAGGTGACATGAAGCTCTATGCAGATAGACACCGATCAGACGCACCAGAGTACAAAGTTGGAGACAAAGTCTGGCTGTCAACTAAAGACCTAAGGTTGACAGGCCGACCAACTAGGAAGTTGGTGGAAAGATGGATTGGGCCATACCCAATCAAGAAAATAGTATCACCAAATGCAGTAGAGCTGGATCTACCTTTCTCCCAACAAATTCACCCTGTGGTAAATGTCTCACAAATTCGCCCTTGGAAATGACCAATGAGAGGGCAAAAGGCACAACCCCCACTGCCAATTGAAATAGATGGCAAAAAAGAATAT
The DNA here is from genome assembly GCA_023014395.1 of Amanita rimosa. Classification (NCBI taxonomy): domain Eukaryota; kingdom Fungi; phylum Basidiomycota; class Agaricomycetes; order Agaricales; family Amanitaceae; genus Amanita; species Amanita rimosa. Next base: position 1,023,963 of record JAEBUO010000005.1, read on the forward strand.
GAAGTGGAAGAAATAATAGATGTAAGATTAAAAAGGAATAAAATGGAGTACTTGGTTAGGTGGAAAGGATACACCACTGAGCACAACTCATGGGAGCCATTGGACAATTTACAAAATGCAAAAAGAAAGATAAAAAACTTTTACGATAAAAACCCCGGAACCATCAGAAGGCTTGACAAAGCAACCTTTGATAGGTTGACTTTCAGACCATACAAAAACTTCACACAATCCTTAGACAAAATAGTGTCCAAAATTGATGTTAATGCAGTAGCACCAGTTGCAAAGTGGGAGCAAAACTGGCAAAAATGGAAAGGGAAAAAGGGGCTAGACACCCTTACAGAGCCAGGGGATGCAGAAGGACCATGTCAATGTAACATGTGCCTACAACAATCGCATGATATAGCGCCTCATGCTGAAATGATTAGAGATCTCACACCACCTTCCTGCCCACTCTCACCCATAATCGAGGAAATAGAGGAACCATCCATGATAGAGTGCGATGTGCTGAAGGATGACAACAAAGTTTAAATTTGTCTGGAAGCCAAATCCTAAAAAGGGGGTACTGTCATGACCAACTGAAAAGCTTTGGCCTTTTCACTAAGTCATTTCCATTTTATTATTTATTTTCTTCATATTATATAACCGCATGCTGACTAAGCAGGTGTCTATTGCTTGGCACTTAGATAAAGTAGTAGATAAGATACCGGAGCACGGCGCTGATGACTCATTACTATTACTACATGCGCAGTCGTCTTACTCATACTATACTATATTTAGAGTAGGGCTTAGGGTAGTGCACAGACCACCTGTCGTAGTATATAAAGGGTGCAATCCAGAACCCCAGAGTCCTCAGTCGAGTTCTCTTGGGTTTCTCCCCTCCCTCTCCTCTCCTCTTGTCCATTCACTGTTGGGGCTCTTAGGCATCACGCCGAGGGGTTCCTGATAAAGGCTATGATTGGCTAAGCTATGACCAAATAGCTGCTCCAAGCCAGCTATAGCCAGTTTTCTCTACCCTCTCCCTTCCCTCAACATTTAATTGCACTCACTGTCACCACTTGTCATCACCACCACCCATTGTCACCACCACCACCAGCCACCCACCATCACCATCACCACCCACCATCACTGCCACCCATTGCTGCCATCACCCACTGCCACCACCACCTGTCACTGCCACCCACCACTCACTGTCACCACCACCTGTTACAAGCTCATGCTTAACACAAACCCACAAGCCTTGCAGAGAGAGGAGAAGGATAAGAATGAGTGAAGGAAATGATATTGAGACTACATTAGACAGAATCTAATGCCCATACAATGAGTGTAAGATAACTATCTTAAGTCTTGGGGAACCAAGACTACCTACAGCTGGTCCTATATACTATTCTACTCCTTGTGACCCTTCCCACTGGCACCTCTACAGCCTCAGTGACTCATACTTCTTGAGCGCTGCTTCCAGACCCTTGAGTGCTGCTTCTGGACTTCATCTATCTTTAGCAATGCTGTGCGCCCTTGACAGTTCCACATGCGCCCATGGCCTAGAACCTTCCCCTCAGCCTGGCGCTCCCACAGTCTCCATCTGGGCCCTATCCCATGAGGCATACTGCTCACAGGCCTCCTGCAATCCCAAACAGGGAGTTGCCATTGCCATATCAAGCTGTTGAGCATTGCTGCTGATCCCATGCCTTATTGGGGTGATGTACTGATGCGCTGATGTGATCCACGTGCACTGCCACCCAGGGTTGCAATCTCCTTCCTAATATGTAGGTGGTTGGTCCAACCAACCATTGTCTTGTCTTCTAGTGAGCACTCCCATGTTCTAACCCACTTGAAGTGTTCCTATAGTCCCTTCCATGATCCCAGATCATGTATAGATGTCCCAGAGTGGTCCCAAACCACTAGTGAGATAGAAAGAAGAAAATAGTGTTAGGATGGATTCCTAACACCACCCATCATCATCATCACCATGGCCATCACCATGCCTCCTACTCACCACTATCATGTCACCAACTTGCCCCCTCATCCCCTTACTACACGGACAATATCAATCTGGGCCCCTGTACATTTTTTTTTTGTTTTTTTGAATAGCTACTAACATTTTTGAATCTTTTGTCCACTTTCACATGCACCCTCACTCCAAGCACTTGCACCCACACTGTTATGGTTGATGTCCACAATGTTGTTCAGCATCCAAGTCTACAGCAACAAACAGAGTCTCAGTTTGTTCCCAGCCACTGGACAAGGGTTCTAGGCACTAAGTCTGACAATGATGAAGGCTAGAGAGAGTGAGGAGAGCAGTTGAGGCAACAAGCAAAAGAGTGTTCAAGTTGTAGATATGATTTGACTAAGTTGGAACTGAAGAACTACAATACATGAGAGGGGTTTATATACATTTGGAGAACAAAAGAATTGTAAGGGGAAAGAACATAGCTATCTAGAAAAGGAAAGGTGAAGGTAGCTATGAAAGGAGATAATGTCCAAGTGTAGCTATTGGTTTGTAACAAGTAAATGTAGTCCATCAACAAAGGGAAAAGAGAACTGTAACACACACTGCACCCATACCTGCACCTAGACCACACCTGTACCTGCACCCACACCCACACCTGCACCTGCACCCACACCTTGCCTACCCCATGTGCCTCTGCTCCTGCCCACCACATTGCCCTCCCACCCATGTCCATGCCTTCACCACCCTCCATCCTTGCCCATGCCCACACCCTTGCCCTTGCCCATATGCCCTCACCACCCTTGCCCTTGCCTCACACCCATGCCCATGCCTGTTAGGACTAATCCTCACACAATCACAAGCTCTGTAGAGAGAGGGTAGAGAAGAGATGTATTGTAGACACAGTAGTCAGTGACCTGTGAAGAGGAAACTATCTAGAGTCTTAAGGACTCCTACCTACAGATGCACTCCTTATATACCTGAGCCATTGGTTTGTGTGCACAGACTGCACAGCCTCTAAGGCTGTACATGTGCAGCTACAACACCTAGGCTTACCTCCTAGACCTGTCTGGATCCATCCAGACTCCCAGTCCATTCCTGCAAATGCCATTTCACCCAATATCCCCTAATGGCCTTTGATCATATAGCCACCTTGAGTTATGTAATCCTCCTGCCATACCTGGATAGGGGTCCCTCACCATATGCTTGTGTCTTGTCATGTGCCCATAGCCCTCTGGATAAAATAGAGAAAAATAGAGAAAAATGTCCATGTTGTAACAATGCCACACTCTTACTCACACCCATGCCTGTGCCCAACACCAACTGCCATGCCCACCCCTCAGCCACCTACTAGCCCACTTGCTCCCTGCTATGCCCATGCCTATGTGCCTCCACTCCTGCCCACTGCATCAACCTCATGCCCATGTCCATGCCTTTGCCACCCTTGCCTTTGCCTCATGCCCATGCCCATGCCCTTGCCACCCTTGCCCTCACTTGCCCATGCCCACACCCACACCCTTGCCCTTGCCCATACACCCTTGCCCTTGCCCATACACCCTCACCACCCTTGCCCATGCCTCACACTGATGCCCATGCCCATGCCCTCTCCCTTTCCCTTACCTCATGGCCTTGCCTCACACCACACCCATGCCCACTTCCTCACACCATGCACCATCCCCTCACCCCATCCCAGCAACCCCACCATCATCACTCTCATCCTCACCATCACATCCCCACAACCTGTCTCCAACTCCAATCAGTATATATATTTATTGTAAATTAGGTTTTGTATCAATTAGTGTCAAATTTGAATTATTTGGAAATTTTTATTTTATACAATTGAAGTTTGTTCTGTATGCTAGAACACTGAGAGTTAAGAGACTCAGATCTGAGTCAATATCTTATCACATGACATTGTCCTAGAATGCTATATCAATGTTAGAACTGGCTAGGTGTATAAAATAAATCAAGCATAAACAAAACTGACAAAGCCAGCTCAAGTTCCAGGCTAAAGTAATAGTGTAGGTATCAAGTCAATTGGGGGGAGCCCCAATAAACTGGCTATAGCTGGCTACATAGCTGTTTTGTAGCCGAAAAATTGGCTATGGCAACTTAGCTTAGCCATAGCTTAGCTAAGCCAAGCTTTGGCAACACTAGATCTCATGAAACAAGACTACAGTCTCACTCACTTTCTGGTAGTCATGATATCAGATCCATGCAACAGGGAAACTGCAGTTTTACTCACAAACTGTCAATGATGCCATCAGATCTCACCACCTGGCAGTCATGGCATCAAAGCCCATAAAGATGGAAAACTACAGTGTCACTCACATACTGTTCATCATGGAATCAAATTCCATGAAACCCAAAAATGACATTCTCACTCACATACTGTTGGTCATGGCATCAAACTTCATGAAACTAGAAAACTGCAGTCTCTTCACTTGCTGTTGGTCATGGCATCAAATTCCATGAAACAAGAAAACTGCAGTCTCACAAGCTGTTGATCATGGCATCAAATTCTATGTGACAGGCAAAATGCAATCTCAATCACTTTCTGTTGGTCATGGATTCAGATTCCATGAAAGAGGTACACTGCAATCTTGCTCACTTTCTGTTGGTCATGGTGGCATCAGATCTTATGAAACAAGAAGACTGTAATCACTCACATCCTATTGGCAATGACATTAAAACAGGGAAACTACAGTCACACTGACAAACTGTTGGTCATGGCATCAAATTCATGAAACAAAAGAACTGCAGTTTGGCCCACTTCCTGTTGGTCATAGTATCAAATCCCATGAAACAGGAAAAAGAGAATTAGAGTTTGACTCACTTCCTATTGGTCATCATGGCATCAGATCTTATGAAACAAGAAAACTGCAGTCTTACTTACTTCCTGTCAATCATGGCATCAGATCTCGCAAAGCAAGAAAACTGCAGTCTTACTTACTTCCTGTTGGTCATGGCATCAGATCTCACAAAGCAAGAAAACTGCAGTCTTACTTACTTCCTGTCAATCATGGCATCAGATCTCACAAAGCAAGAAAACTGCAGTCTTACTTACTTCCTGTTGGTTATGGCATCAGATCTCACAAAGCAAGAAAACTGCAGTCTTACTCACTTGCTGTTGGTCACAGCATCAGATCCCATACAATAATAAAACTGCAGTTCCACTCACTTCCTGTTGGTTATACCATTATATCCCATAAAACAACAGAACTGCCATCCCACTCACAGACTGTTGTCAACAAGGTGTAAAATAAACCACATGAACAAATAAACAATATACATACATACTGTTAATGGTCACTGTGTCAGACCTACTCTGCCACCAAATGAACCACTCACATTCTAACAATTTGCATATTAAATCATTATGTACTGCATGATAATGATGCATACATAGTGCATTTGCTATATCAATGTTATTACTTTCTTTGTATCAGATACATAACATTCACATACCCAAAAATGGGGGAATTCTTTAAACACATTTGTGAACCATGGTCCAGTTTTTCTTATTTGAATTTATGACATTTCTCCAATGCATGTCAAACATAGGTAGTGTTGCCAAAGCTTGGCTTAGCTAAGCTACGGCTAAGCTAAGTTGCCATAGCCAATTTTTCGGCTACAAAACAGCTATGTAGCCAGCTATAGCCAGTTTATTGGGGCTCCCCCCAATTGACTTGATACCTACACTATTACTTTAGCCTGGAACTTGAGCTGGCTTTGTCAGTTTTGTTTATGCTTGATTTATTTTATACACCTAGCCAGTTCTAACATTGATATAGCATTCTAGGACAATGTCATGTGATAAGATATTGACTCAGATCTGAGTCTCTTAACTCTCAGTGTTCTAGCATACAGAACAAACTTCAATTGTATAAAATAAAAATTTCCAAATAATTCAAATTTGACACTAATTGATACAAAACCTAATTTACAATAAATATATATACTGATTGGAGTTGGAGACAGGTTGTGGGGATGTGATGGTGAGGATGAGAGTGATGATGGTGGGGTTGCTGGGATGGGGTGAGGGGATGGTGCATGGTGTGAGGAAGTGGGCATGGGTGTGGTGTGAGGCAAGGCCATGAGGTAAGGGAAAGGGAGAGGGCATGGGCATGGGCATCAGTGTGAGGCATGGGCAAGGGTGGTGAGGGTGTATGGGCAAGGGCAAGGGTGTATGGGCAAGGGCAAGGGTGTGGGTGTGGGCATGGGCAAGTGAGGGCAAGGGTGGCAAGGGCATGGGCATGGGCATGAGGCAAAGGCAAGGGTGGCAAAGGCATGGACATGGGCATGAGGTTGATGCAGTGGGCAGGAGTGGAGGCACATAGGCATGGGCATAGCAGGGAGCAAGTGGGCTAGTAGGTGGCTGAGGGGTGGGCATGGCAGTTGGTGTTGGGCACAGGCATGGGTGTGAGTAAGAGTGTGGCATTGTTACAACATGGACATTTTTCTCTATTTTTCTCTATTTTATCCAGAGGGCTATGGGCACATGACAAGACACAAGCATATGGTGAGGGACCCCTATCCAGGTATGGCAGGAGGATTACATAACTCAAGGTGGCTATATGATCAAAGGCCATTAGGGGATATTGGGTGAAATGGCATTTGCAGGAATGGACTGGGAGTCTGGATGGATCCAGACAGGTCTAGGAGGTAAGCCTAGGTGTTGTAGCTGCACATGTACAGCCTTAGAGGCTGTGCAGTCTGTGCACACAAACCAATGGCTCAGGTATATAAGGAGTGCATCTGTAGGTAGGAGTCCTTAAGACTCTAGATAGTTTCCTCTTCACAGGTCACTGACTACTGTGTCTACAATACATCTCTTCTCTACCCTCTCTCTACAGAGCTTGTGATTGTGTGAGGATTAGTCCTAACAGGCATGGGCATGGGTGTGAGGCAAGGGCAAGGGTGGTGAGGGCATATGGGCAAGGGCAAGGGTGTGGGCATGGGCAAGGATGGAGGGTGGTGAAGGCATGGACATGGGTGGGAGGGCAATGTGGTGGGCAGGAGCAGAGGCACATGGGGTAGGCAAGGTGTGGGTGCAGGTGCAGGTGTGGGTGTGGGTGCAGGTACAGGTGTGGTCTAGGTGCAGGTATGGGTGCAGTGTGTGTTACAGTTCTCTTTTCCCTTTGTTGATGGACTACATTTACTTGTTACAAACCAATAGCTACACTTGGACATTATCTCCTTTCATAGCTACCTTCACCTTTCCTTTTCTAGATAGCTATGTTCTTTCCCCTTACAATTCTTTTGTTCTCCAAATGTATATAAACCCCTCTCATGTATTGTAGTTCTTCAGTTCCAACTTAGTCAAATCATATCTACAACTTGAACACTCTTTTGCTTGTTGCCTCAACTGCTCTCCTCACTCTCTCTAGCCTTCATCATTGTCAGACTTAGTGCCTAGAACCCTTGTCCAGTGGCTGGGAACAAACTGAGACTCTGTTTGTTGCTGTAGACTTGGATGCTGAACAACATTGTGGACATCAACCATAACAGTGTGGGTGCAAGTGCTTGGAGTGAGGGTGCATGTGAAAGTGGACAAAAGATTCAAAAATGTTAGTAGCTATTCAAAAAAACAAAAAAAAAATGTACAGGGGCCCAGATTGATATTGTCCGTGTAGTAAGGGGATGAGGGGGCAAGTTGGTGACATGATAGTGGTGAGTAGGAGGCATGGTGATGGCCATGGTGATGATGATGATGGGTGGTGGTGACAGTGAGTGGTGGGTGGCAGTGACAGGTGGTGGTGGCAATGGGTGATGGCAGCAATGGGTGGCAGTGGTGGTGGGTGGTGATGGTGATGGTGGGTGGCTGGTGGTGGTGGTGACAATGGGTGGTGGTGGTGACAAGTGGTGACAGTGAGTGCAATTGAATGTTGAGGGAAGGGAGAGGGTAGAGAAAACTGGCTATAGCTGGCTTGGAGCAGCTATTTGGTCATAGCTTAGCCAATCATAGCCTTAGCCAAATATAGGCTATGGCTTGGCTAAAAACCGGCTAAGCTAAACCAGCTAATGGCTATTAGCCTAGCCAATGGCAACACTAATGAGATCTGATGTTATACCCATCAGTTTGTGAATTACTGCAGTTTTTCTGTTTCATGGGATTTGATGGCATGACCAACAGCTTGTGAGGGGCTGCAACTTTCTAGTTCTATGGGATCTGATGCTATGACCAATAGTTTGTGAGTGAAACTGCAGTTCTTTTTTTCATGGGATCTGACTGGCCAACAGTATGTGAGTGAGACTGCAGTTCTGTTGTTTCATGGGATCTGATGCCATGATGAACAGTATGTGAGTGAGACTGCAGATTTCCTGTTTCATGGAATCTGATACCATAATCAACAGAAAGTGAGTGAGACTGTAATTCTTGTTTTGTGAGATTTGATGCCACAACCAACAGGATGTGAGTGAGACTGCAGTTTTCTTGCTTCATGAGATGTAATACCATGACTAACAGGAAGTGAGTGAGACTGTAGTTTTTTGTTTTATGATTTAATGTTATGCTGAATAGGAAGCAAGTGCAGCTTTTTTGTTTCATGAGATCTGATGCCACTATGAGCAACAGAAAGTGAGTGAGTCTGCTTTTTTTTTTGTCTCATGGAATCTGATGCCATACCCAACAGTTTGTGAGTGAAACTGTGGTTTCCATGTTTCATGGAATCTGATGGTATGACCAACAGGAAGTGAGTCAAACTGCAGTTTTCCTCTCTGATGAAATCTGTGATGACATGACCAACAGAAAGTGAGTGAGACTGTAGTCTTTTTGTTTCATAGGATCTGATGCCATAATCAACAGAGTGTGAGTGAGACTAACTGTTTTTTTTTGTTTTATAATGCCTGATGGCATATCCAACAGCTTGTGAGTGATCCCACATGTTTCCTGCTCTATGAGATTTTATGGCATGACCAAGAGGAAGTGAATGAGATTGCATTTCTCTTGTTTCATGGGATCTGATGCTATGATCAACAGCTTGTGAGTAAGATTGCAGTTTTCTGTTTTCATGTGATCTGATGCCATGATAAATAGAAAGTGAGCAAGACTGTAGTTGTCTTGTTTAATGAGGTCTGATACCATGCCCAGCAAGTAAATGAAATTAATATTGGCCTGTATTTCTGGTATTTATATATCTGCAGATTGTAAGGTGGTTTTTGCTTTTTTATTCACAAGAGTCTGCCTTAATTACTCTAGGTAAGTCATTGACTGGTATAGACTGTCTGCACTAATTGCTCTACAAGCTGGTATGCATAATTTCATGTGATAGCTGCCAAACATTTACCATTATGTCATAAGCATGACATTTTGGCTTTTGGGGGAGTTGAAGCAAATAATACATTTACCTGTAATGTAGGTTGATGTTTTTTCTCATTCTAGCAGCTGACATTACATCACAAAGTCTGCAGGTTGTCACATTCTAGCTGGTAAGTATTCTTATCTTAGTTGATACTATTAGATCTTAAATTTCATAAGCAATGATTATCATTGCCAAGAAGTCTGTTTGGACTGGAAAACCTTTCATACAGTCTCTCAAGGATACATTGGAACTGTTCAAAAACCAGGATTATGTAAAGAAACTAAAGGCTCAAATCAGTTTTGATGCTTTGCCTCTTCTAAATGAGGAGATAGTTGCATTTCTTGATGAGAAAATGCAGGAGATATGATGGATGGCATGTACCTTTGAAAGTAATTGGTTCAAACAAGTTGATGTTCTTTTATAGGTGGCATACTTGTTATGATTGTGCTCTGCTTATGTGAAATCCCTATTCATATGTAGTATGTTCTTATTATTATCCCCTTCTTACTTTGTTGGTTATGTTGAACTTTGCCAAGTGTGATTGGACTCTGGTCAGACTCTGCAGTATTTTGCACTCCCCCACAAAGTCACAAAGTTCACTAGACTCCAATCAGACTTTAAGTTACAACCTGACTAGCTGCATTGACAGTAATGTATATCAACATAAAGAATACCATCCAAGGCATATTCTCATGTCTCACAATCCCCCCATTGTCATTCTTCTGAACATTGAATACCTTACCATGCACATTCTCACACCTACTAAAATTTCCCACATTTAACATATCCTGTGAATTAACTGCATGGGAACATTCCCAGACTTTGCAGACATTTTCCATATATATAATTTATTTACAATATGATCATATTTGTGGATGAAATGTCATTTCCTCTTAGTTACTAGAAAATATATGTCAGTAAAATATTATACATACATGGATAATCCCTGCATAGATTGATCCCAATTTTTTTTTTCAGGTGACAAGGCATGAATAATATGTTTGTCTTAAATAATATGCTGTGATGGCTGTTGGAGGTTTTGACTTAATCTTGTGGTGCACTGTACACTGAACCAATATTCTGTTGGGTGTGTACTGCAGTACAAGAAAAGTAAAAGATAATTACATAATATTGGAACACAACAATAGGGTCTGCACACCCATAAAAGCACAACATATGTTTTAAAGTAATGATGTACATACAAGTATGCACATTGGCAAGAAACAGCAAGAAAGAAACAAGGGGCAAGGCTCTCCCAAGGACCAATGTGGAGCCCTTACATCCTTCCCAACTAGATTGTCCCAAAGATACAATCTAAACTTAAAGAATGAAATGGAGAGACACTCTCCTTGAGAGGATGATGAGTGTAGCCTCAACAGTCAGATGGGCCCCATGGGGGAGCCCTCAGTGTCCATGCCATGAGGAGAGAGCTCTCCAGTAACTGAGATGGGCTTGACCACAAATGAAGGCTGCAGGTCACTAACCAGGGGTCCCTTGTCACAAGAGAGAATATTTTCATATATTTTCATATTCAGACACTATGAACATTACTAATAAATTACACATATGGTAGCTACTTTGTTTGTACTTCTTTACTCTGGCTTATGAGTTGATTCCACCACCCTCAGAATGGGTCCTGATCACTCATCATCCACCTATGGACAGTTCTACTCTTCTGGGTCACAAGATTGCCACCTCAGATTCCAACAGAGGATTGATCAGTCAGTCCTGGAGTTGAGGTTTAAGCTTCTTTCAAGGTGTTCTGAGAGAGGTTTCCCTATCTTCCCCTTTGCTTTTGTTCTTTGAGATAGGGAGGGTATTGAGATCCTCAGGACTGGGATAACCTCACTCCAATTGGGTTTGGTCAGTTGCTCCATGCTTGCAATGTGGTTTCTTGTGAAGTCCCTAAAGAGAGAGTCACAATCCTTGCTGGTTAGTCTGCACTTGTGAAAGTGCATGACTACATCCTTGAGTGAGTACTCATTCTTGTGAATGAGTCAGTACAGGGCATACCCAACTAGTCATCCTTCTTCCTCCTTCAGCCCCATATGAGTGAGAGTGCTCTTTTTTAGGACTAATCCCACCACAGTGATGGACCTTGTGAGACAATGTATTGACACAGTATAGTGTTACGGTCGATGTCCACAACGTCGTTCAGCGTCCAAGTCTACAGCGACAAACAGAGCCTCGGTCTGTTCCCAATCACTGGACAAGGGTTCTAGGCACTAAGTCTGACGATGACAAAGGCTAGAGAGAAAGCGAGGAGAGCGGTTGAGGTGACGAGCAAAAGAGTGTTCAAGTTATGGATAAGATTCGACTAAGTTGGAACTAAAGAACTATGGTACATGAGAGGGGTTTATATACGTTAAGAGAACAATAAGAATATAAGGGGAAAGAGCATAGCTATCTAAGAAAGGAAAGATGAAGGTAGCTATAAAAGGAGATAACGTCCAAGCATAACTATGGGTTTGTAACAAGTAAATGTAGTCCATTAACAAAGGGAAAAGAGAACTGTAACATTACCCCATTTGTATGCGAGAAGTCACCGACTTCTACCAGCCAGAGGTAGTCCAGCCATGGTCTGTTCTGGACTCGGCCCACTTGACGGCGTTGTCCAATTCTTTTGTAGAAGTTTCCACCTTCCATTTGAGCGCTTCTGCAGCGCAATGCAGATTTTGTGCGTTTCGTAAAAAGGAGTCGCGTTCCTCATACGTCATCTCGTGTGGGTCAATGGTGAGAGTGAGGGCGGCGAGGTTGTCGGTGGCGGAGGAGAGGTTAGTGATGGAGCAGGTGGCGGCGGCAAGGGCGTTGGCAACGACGGTGAGCGTGGTGTTCCGTTTGACGAATTGGGCAAAGTGGGGAAGGTGATGGTCATCTGGGTATACCTGGGGAAGTAAATCGGCTGGGTGGACGTGAAGATCATCGTCTTCGAAGTGGACAATGGTGGTATTTTTGATGAAGACCTCTAGTGGGAGGTCCGGGACGGCGAGGAAGGGCGAGAGAGCAGTGGCGGTTTCGTCGATGCGCCAGTGAGCGCAGGAGAGGAGGACCAGGATGGTGAAGTAGGCGATGAGGGCAAAGAAGGTGAACATGGTTACTGTAATGCGTTTATTGACGTTAGGTGACGATGCCTGGCGAGTTTATACGGATTCCGGATCGCTGATTTCCGTGTCGGAGTCCCAATTTTCCGTGTTCAACGGATCTTCAATTGCAGGGTCAGTGAGGAGCTCTCGTTCTTCCCTCATGAATATAGTTAGTGAATTCAAATGTTCAATCCCTGGTGTCGTTGTCAGTGTAATTCGGAATTTTCTGATTCGCCTGACAATATCCACTATTACCTGTACCATCGCGAGAGATAGATAATCAAGTTCGTCGAGGATGTCTTCTATGAGAAGGCAAGGTCTTCCTGGTATTCTGATTCCTCGGCTAATTTGCCAGATCTGCGCACTACATTCCCGTGTCTGTTTAGTGATTTCATCCATCTGTTTATATTCTTCTGGGCAAAGTAGTCTTCCATGAGCGCTTTTATAAACGTCACTGCTTTTGATGGCTAAAAGTTGGTAGGCAGGCGGATTCTCATTGTAGAGAGGTAGATCCTTGGTTGAAAATCGTAGGTCATGGTACTTGGGAAGATAATTCCGGGCATCATTGCAGGGGAATTCCGTTATCCCTGAAGGATTCTTTTGGTGATGGTGATCGAGACGAGGGGTGCGATAATATCGTGTGACTAACGCCATAGTTCGAGTAAGTTTTCCTGGTGGGGTCGGCGCTCTAAGAGCATGTTGGAAAGGGAGGTATTGTATGTGGGTATAGACGGTTTTTTCTTTAAGGGCTATAGTATATCGAGAGACTGTAGAGCAGTTCCGTTTTGTATAGTGGTAGTTTTGTTTCAAGACGTGGCAGTTTCTATATCACGTCATGGTTCAGAGGTGTCGACATTGTTGATATTCTGATAAAATATCAGTGGCGTTTGCAAGATTACGAGCGGGTTCCCAAGAGTTATCGTTCGATCCGTAGCCTTTCCATTTAACTAGATAATGGTAGCCTGCGCCTCGTTTCCTGTGGGCTAGAATTGCCTCTACCTCAAATTCCTCTTGTCCATTTACGAGATCAGGAGGTGGTTTCATATAATTCGGGCCGTGCACAGTCGTTTCCTTGTATGGGGTAAGGAGTGACGCATGAAACACAGGGTGAATGCGCCATTGTTTCGGGAGTTTCAATTTGTACGTTACTGGTCCCATTACTTGTTCGATTTCGAAGGGTCCTTCTCGTTTTGGTGCTAGCTTTTTGGACGGATATGGTATGTGAAGATTTCGGTTCTCAAGCCAAACTTTGGTACCCTTTTCAAATCGTATCGCTTTGTCCCTGCGTCGTGTTGCCACTAGTTGTCTTGCTAGTTCATGTGCTGCTAGCGCTTCTTCTCTGGCTTTTCTTAGGAACTGAAGGCGCTCTTCCGCTGCTGGCGTGGTCATTCGCGTAGTAGCTGTGGGAAGCGCAACAGGGTCCGTTCCATACATTAGTCTGAATGGGGAAGTTTTGATCGTGTCGTGATGTCGGTTATTGTGAGCAAATTCAGCTATTGGGAGAAGCGGTTTCCATAGATGCGGTTCATTTGAACAGAACATTCGAAGATAGACTTCTAGTTCTTGGTTGACTTGTTCTGTTTCTCCGTCAGTCTGAGGGTGATAGGCTGTGCTCATCCTATGGTCGATTCCTAATGCTTTTCGTATTTCCTGGAATACTTTTGCAGAGAATTGTGGTCCTCGGTCCGAGATCAAAACGTTGGGTAGGCCAAACCGTTTGAAAATTTCAGATACGTAAAGTTCCGCAGTACCTAGTGCATCAATTGTCTTTTTGCACGGTGTGAAAATTACCCCCTTTGTAAGACCATGGTCCACCGTGACCAGGATCGAATCAAAGCCATCGGAAAGGGGTAAATCAGTGATGAAATCAAGGGTCACTTGCTGGAAGGGGTGGGTTGCTTTTGACGGAATTGGGTGAAGGGCTGGTACGTTCGGGTGTGTGTTAATTTTCATCTGCTGGCAGAGGGCGCATCCTTCTATCCATTCTCTGACATGTTTGAACATTCCGGGCCACCAGTAATCACGCTTAAGGAGTTCAAGGGTTTTTAATTGTCCAGGGTGACCAGATGATCGTGCCTCGTGCGTTTCCTTGATCAATTTGGTTCGTAACCCGTCCTGGTCAGGGATGTAGGTTTTTCCAAGATAGTGGACAATGCCATTGGTGTAAGACCAATCTTGTATGTTTGATTTGATCGGGGGGAGCGTGGTGCGTGGTGATAACCTCAATTAAAATGCATCCAAAATCGTCTTTTGACATAGCTTTCTGAATTTCTGTAACTAGATCTTCAGCAATAAGACGAATAAAATGATCTTCCGGTAGGACTATGACGTCCTCCTGTAATTCACTGTTTCCCATATGATCAGGGCGTCGGGATAGGGCATCCGCTTCAAACATTTTTGTGCCAGGGATGTGCTCAATGCGTAGGTCGAATTCTGACAATAAGGATGACCATCTAGCTTGTCGGGGCGTTAAGCGTTGGGCCGTTCAATAGTAGGACAAATTCTTATGGTCACAGTGCACTATAGTAGTGTGGGGTGATCCATGCAGTAGATGTCGCCAAGTCATCAATCCTTTGATGATTGCCAAGAGTTCTCGATCATAGATCTGGTAGTTCTGTTCCGTTTGTGTTAATGCATGTGAAATAAATCCACAGGGGTGTAGAGATCCTGTTTCATCAGCTTGTTTCAGTACTGCTCCTATCGCTTTATTTGATGCATCGGTCTGAAGGATAAAGGGTCGAGTAGGATCTGGCATTAATAATACTGGCATAGATGCGAATCGTTTCTTTAGTGTTTCAAAAGCATTGTTTTGTTCTGTAGTCCAGTCAAATGGTTCAGCTTTCTTAGTGAGGTCGGTGAGTGGTTTAGCGATTGCAGCAAAGTTTCCAATGAAGCGTCGGTAAAAATTCCCAAATCCGAGGAAGGATCGGACCTGTTTGACTGTGGTAGGGACTGGCCAATCAGCAATCCCAGCTAACTTTATTGGGTCCATCTGAATGCGTCCAGGGGTGATGATCATTCCTAAAAATTCAACTTCCTGCGTGGCGAACTTGCATTTTTCTAATTTCAGGAATAGATCGTTATCTTGTAACCGTTGTAAAATCCGTTTTGTCTGTTCTTCCAGTTGTTCCAGTGATTCTGCGCAAATTAGCATGTCATCCATGTAGATGACTAACCATCCTTCATTGATCATATCCTTAAAGTATTTGTTCATCATAGTTTGAAAAGTTGACGGCGAGTTGCATAATCCAAAGAACATTACTGTAGGTTCATAGAGTCCTCGATTGGTGATAAAGGCCGCTTTCCATTCATCTCCCTTTTTGATGCAAACATTATTGTATCCCCATCGGAGGTCTAGTTTGGTGAAGTACTTGGCGCCTTGTAGTTTAGTCATGAGATCGGAAACTAAGGGAAGGGGATATGCGTTTTTGACAGTCCATTCATTGAGATATCGATAATCCTGACAGGGTCGGAGTGCTCCGCTTTCTTTCTTTGCTACAAAGAAGAACGGTGATGCCTGCGGTGATGTAGATGGTTTAATGTATCCTTTCTTGAGCTGTTCATCAATCCACTCGTCTAACAGCCCTTGTTCTTTGACGGATAGAGGGTAGAGTTTACTAGCCTTCAGGACAAAGCCTTCTTTTGTGTTGATTGCGTGATCCCACGGTCGACTGGATGGGAAGCGTTCTGACGCCTTTTTGTCAAAGATGGTGCGCCATTGCTCATATTCTGTCGGTAGAGTGGTAGATGGTTCGTCTTTCTTTAGCCTATGTTCTAATTCCTGTGATGCCGATGTTTTAACTCTGATCCAGTAGTCATCTTCGCCCCATTGCTGGGAATCTAGGGCTAGCTGCCAAATTGCTTTTGGCGATGCGTCCGGATCTCCAATTTTCAGAGATTTCTCTCGCCAGTTGATGATCGGGTTATTTTCTTCTAACCAAGGTATCCCTAAGATCATTCGTTGGTCGCCTAGCCTAGTGATCCAGAACCAATTGATAAACTGCTGTCCTTCAATCATATAGCATATCTTGGTCCGATGTGTGATCATTCCTTTCACATTTACGGTTCTGTCTGCGTTTCTGACTTTGATTGGTTTCTTAAGTCATTCTTTCCTGAGTTCTTTTACTGCTTCTTCATCTACAAAGTTTCCTTCTGCTCCACAATCAATTAGGGCAGATGTTCCAGCGGGTAAATCGGTCGATTTGATAGTTAATGAAATGCGCTTGTCATTGTTGGATAATACTATTACAGAATCAAGCGCTAACTGTTCAGATCTCGATAATAAGGAAGGGCCAACCGCTGAGTGACGCTTCCTAACTAAAAACCCTCGTTTTCGAATTCGTTTAAGAGGGCATTCTTTTCTTCAGTAGACATTGCTGAAAAGATGGCTCTAATTTTCTTTGCTGGTTCGTCCTCTTCCTTCTGTTGTTCCTCAGTGACGGAACGGACAGCCTTATTCTGATAAGAAGACCTGGATGAAGACGCGTCGTTGCGTTTCGGGCAGTTCCTGGAGATGTGTCCCTGTGTTCCACATCTAAAACACTTGCCAGTCTTTCGGTATTCCTCCTTTTGATCATCTGTCAATCAACTAGGGGTCGTGGTATTTATAGCTCTGATTGTTCCAGATCGATTGTTGTTTTGATTGAAACGTGTTCCAGATCCATCAGTGGTTCTCCTGTTTCCCTGTCCTGTCATGTCCCATGCATTATGGTGATCCTCGGCCTTATCATAGGCTTCCTGCATCGTTTTGATCTTCCTCTGGTCCTGTAAGATTGTCCTAGCAAGTTCTAGAGGCAATCCTTTGACAAACGCTTGCAGTTGAGCGGGTATTCCTGAGAGCCCAGAGGTTCCTATGTCCATGCGGAATTTTCTAATGTATTCTGGGACTGAAACGCCGTTTCCAACTCTTAATTTGGATAGATTGTTCAGGGCTCGAAGGGCGCTGTTGACTTCCCCCCAGTCATTGATGAAACGTGTTTCAAATGCCTCATAGTTGCCCCATTTGAATATAGCTGTGGTACTGCCTCTGTTGTCGTTTAGTTCGCCTTGGACAATGGTCTTCCAATCGTCTAGTTCTGGTCCCATGCATGCGAGCGCATATCTGACTTTCTTCTCATCCTTTCCTTCATAGTTCTGTTCATTGAGGGTAAAGTAATCCTCAAGCTGTCCTAAAAATGACCTTGCTTCGATTCGTTTACCTGTAAAAAGTCGTATCGGCTGCGGTTTGATATCTCCTTTAGAGCCTGTACTGGTTTCAGATGCCATTCTTGGTTCAGGAGTGATCGGTGGTTCGGGGTTAATTGGTGGTTCAGGGGTAGGTGTTCTGGTGATCGGTTTCGGTTCTGGAGTAGGGGTTCTACTCGGGGTTCTGGTTTTCGGAGATGGGGGTGGTCTCTGTTTCGAGTAATCTGTATCAAACGGGTTTTCCTCAAGCTTGGCTTGTTCAATTCGTAATAATTCCTCCCACTCTGCTAAAAGGCTAGCTGTGATTCCGTGTCGGTTACTGTCTCTAAAGAATCTTCTGTAGAGGGTCCTTCCTGGTTCGTTTTCTGGTTCCTTGACAAGATAGAGCGGTTTTCCTTGTATTTCACTACCCCAGTCTAGGTAGATTTGATCGGGTAAATCAAACTCAGATACTCCTGAGTAGAAGTCTCCTGAAAAGTATTTGTTTGGGACTGGTTCGTTTCGTTTCCGTCCTTCTGTAACAAAGTACCAGGTTCGTTGGTAGAGAAAAACTTCTCGTCGTTCAAGGTAGTATTTCCCCTTATAGGTGACGAATCCGTTCGGGGGTCGTTCCTGAGAGCTGCAGGTCTCAATGGTGTCGGCTAGGGATGATACCCTGAGCTAGTCCTGAGTTCCAACTTATGTTACGGTCGATGTCCACAACGTCGTTCAGCGTCCAAGTCTACAGCGACAAACAGAGCCTCGGTCTGTTCCCAATCACTGGACAAGGGTTCTAGGCACTAAGTCTGACAATGACAAAGGCTAGAGAGAAAGCGAGGAGAGCGGTTGAGGCGACGAGCAAAAGAGTGTTCAAGTTATGGATAAGATTCGACTAAGTTGGAACTAAAGAACTACGGTACATGAGAGGGGTTTATATACGTTAAGAGAACAATAAGAATATAAGGGGAAAGAGCATAGCTATCTAAGAAAGGAAAGATGAAGGTAGCTATAAAAGGAGATAACGTCCAAGCATAACTATGGGTTTGTAACAAGTAAATGTAGTCCGTTAACAAAGGGAAAAGAGAACTGTAACATATAGTAGTTATCTGGGTGAGAGAAAGCTATCTAGAGTGTCATGACTGCCTGAAAAGCTTTGTGTTTTTCACTAAGACATTTCGCTTTTATTATTTATTTTTCTCTCTATTATATAAACATGTGCTGACTAAGTAGGCACCTATCAGTTGGTGCTTAGATAAAGTAGTAGATAAGATACCAGACCTCAGTGTTGATGACACATCACTATTACTACATGCACAGTCATCTTACTCATACAGTACTATATTTAGCATAGGGCTTAGGGTAGTGCACAGACCACCTGTTGTAGTACATAAGGAGTGCAATCCAGCACCCAGAGTCCTCAGTTGAGCTCTCTTGGGTTTCCTCCCCTCCCTCCTCTCCTCCCTTCTGTCTGTTCTCTGTCCGGGGCTCTTAGGTGTCATGTCAAGGGAGTCCTGATAGTAGAACTCGATTAGTTTGCTCAACAGCCCCATGCTTGATATACCTGGACCACAGGGTTAAGTGCACAGAGAATTGGGGGATTACTACAGTCATATGCTGACTTTAAAATTGTGGTATTGGTTGCCAGACACCATAAAACTGTGCACCTGTGGCTCTGCATTGCAGCCCTAAACTAGCTTTGCACTACATTCCTGGTCTATGCAAACCAAAGGACTTAACCTTGTCAATAGGGTTACCTGTGCACAGGAGACCAGTGCTGGACTAATCACACAATACATGATTCATATCCAGGGACCAGCCTCACCAGCCCCCTGGTGTGTTAAATTACCCTGGTCTAGGCCCTTGAAGGCTGTATCTGTAGTTACATATATACTTTTTCCCTCACCCCTTGGAGGTAGCTGCCACTTGGTCATGTGCCTCTGAGAAAGACCCACACCCATATGGTGTAGTGGTATCTGGACAACCATTTGGACCCAGATTAGATAGACTCTTCATTAAATAAATCCAAAGTAGTCAGTGTAGTAAATTGTAGCACTGAAGGGGTGGTTGCAGACCCTGAGTGCACATTTCATACATATGTTCCCAAGCAAGTGACAGGCCAAGACCTCCCTCACTTATGTACAAGTACAAAATAGGAGACACAAACAATAACAATACTTTTTGGGATGCTGTCACAGGCAATCTTGATCCAGACAACAACAGATTCAGTTCATCAGAAGGGGAAACAACTGCATCATCATCATCACAATCAACCAACTCTATCACAGAGGAACCACATCAATGGGAACCAACACTGTTCCCAATTTTAGTACCAAACCCAGCCACACTCAACCCAAACCTATTATTCAACTCCAATGCAGATTTCATCAGAGAACCCACACCACCTTTCTCACCACCTCCCCCTTCGCTTACATCATCACCTACATTGCCACCACCAGGCTATCACTGTTACAGTCAATGTCCACAACATCATTCAGCATCCAAGTCTACAGCAACAAACAGAGTCTCAGTCTGTTCCCAGCCACTGGACAAGGGTTCTAGGCACTAAGTCTGATGATGACGAAGGCTAGAGAGAGAGAGCAAGGAGAGCAGTTGAGGCGACAAGCAAAGGAGCATTCAAGTTGTAGATATGATTCAACTAAGTTGGAACTAAAGAACTACAGTACATGAAAGGGGTTTATATACATTTGGAGAACAAAAGAATTGTAAGGGGAAAGAGCATAGCTATCTAGAAAAGGAAAGGTGAAGGTAGCTATGGAAGGAGATAATGTCCAAGTGTAACTATGGGTTTGTAACAAGTAAATGTAGTCCATTAACAAAGGGAAAAGAGAATTGTAACATTACCCCCTTTGTATGCAAGAAGTCACTGACTTCTACCAGCCAGAAGTTGTCCAGCCATGATCCATCCTTGATTCAGCCCATTTGACTGTGTTGTCAAGTTCTTTTGTGGAAGTTTCTACCTTCCATTTGAGTGCCTCTGCAGTGTGATGCAAATTCTGGGTGTTCCGCAGGAATGAGTTGCATTCTTCATATGTCATCTCATGTGGGTCAATAGTGAGGATGAGGGCAGCAAGATTGTCAGTGGTGGAGGAGAGGTTGGTGATAGAGCAAGTGGTGGTGGCAAGGGCATCAGCTATGACAGTGAGTGTGGTGTTCTGTTTGACAAACTGGGTGAAATGGGGAAGGTGGTGATCCTCAGGGTACATCTGAGGAAGTAGGTCAGCTGGGTGAATGTGAAGATCGTTGTCTTCAAAGTGGACAACAGTAGTGTTTGTTACAGTTCTCTTTTCCCTTTGTTAACGGACTACATTTACTTGTTACAAACCCATAGTTACGCTCGGACGTTATCTCCTTTCATAGCTACCTTCACCTTTCCTTTTCTAGATAGCTATGCACTTTCCCCTTTAGCTTCTATTGTTCTTTAAATGTATATAAACCCCTCTCATGTACCGTAGTTCTCTAGTTCCAACTTAGTCGAATCTTATCCATAACTTGAACACTCTTTTGCTCGTCGCCTCAACCGCTCTCCTCACTCTCTCTCTAGCCTTCGTCATCGTCAGACTTAGTGCCTAGAACCCTTGTCCAGTGATTGGGAACAGACTGAGACTCTGTTTGTCGCTGTAGACTTGGATGCTGAACAATGTTGTGGACATCGACTGTAACATAAGTTGGAACTCAGGACCAGCTCAGGGTATCACCCCTAGCCAACACCATTGAGACCCGCAGCTCTCAGGAACAACCCCCAAATGGATCCGTCACATATAAGGGGAAAACCTACCTTGGACGACAAGAAGTTTTTCTCTACCAACGAACCTGGTACTTTGTTACAGAAGGACGGAAATGAAACGAACCAGTCCCAGACAAATACTTTTCAGGAGACTTCTACTCAGGAGCCTTTGAATTTGATTTACCCAATCAAATCTACCTAGACTGGGGTAGTGAAGTACAAGGAGAACCGCTCTACCTTGTGAAGGAACCAGAAAACGAACCAGGAAGGACCCTCTATAGGAAATTCTTTAGTGGAAGCAACCAACACGGAATCACAGCTAGCCTTTTAGCAGAGTGGGAGGAATTACTACGAATTGAACAAGCCAAGCTTGAGGAAAATCCATTTGATACAGATTACTCGAAACAAGGACCACCCCCATCTCCGAAACCCAGAACCCCGAGTAGAACCCCTACTCCAGAACCGAAACCAATCACCAGAACACCAACCCCTGAACCACCAATTAACCCCGAACCACCGATCACTCCTGAACCAAGAATGGCATCTGAAACCAGTGCTAGCTCTAAAGGAGATATCAAACTGCAGCCTATACGACCTTTTACTGGCAAACGAATCGAAGCAAGGTCATTTTTAGGACAGCTCGAGGATTACTTTACCCTCAACGAACAGAACTATGAAGGAAAAGATGAGAAGAAAGTCAGATATGCACTTGCGTGCATGGGACCAGAACTAGACAACTGGAAAACTATTATCCGAAGCGAATTGAATGATAACAGAGGCAGTACCACAGCCACGTTCAAATGGAGCAACTATGAAGCATTTGAAACATGTTTCATCATTCGAAAACGAGGGTTTTTAGTTAGGAAGCGTCACTCAGCGGTTGGCCCTTCCTTATTATCAAGATCTGAACAGTTAGCGCTTGATTCTGTAATAGTATTATCCAACAATGACAAGCGCATTTCGTTAACTATCAAATCGACCGATTTACCCACTGGAACATCTGCCCTAATCGATTGTGGAGCAGAAGGAAACTTCGTAGATGAGGGAGCAGTGAAAGAGCTGAGAAAAGAACGACTCAAGAAACCAATCAAAGTCAGAAACGCAGATGGAACAGTAAATGCGAAAGGAATGATCACACATCAGACCAAAATATGCTACATGATTGAGGGACAGCAGTTTATCAATTGGTTCTGGATCACTAAGCTAGGCGATCAACGAATGATTCTAGGAATACCCTGGTTAGAAGAAAATAACCTGATCATCAACTGGCGAGAGAAATCTCTGGAAATTGGAGACCTGGACACGTCGCCAAGAGCAATCTGGCAGCTAGCCCTTGACTCCCAGCAATGGGGCAAGGATGACTATTGGATTAGAGTTAAAACATCGGCATCACAAGAACTAGAGCATAGGTTAAAGAAAGACGAACCATCCACCACTCTACCTACAGAATATGAGCAATGGCGCACCATCTTTGACAAGAAGGCATCAGAACGCTTCCCATCCAGTCGACCGTGGGATCACGCAATCAACACAAAGGAGGGTTTTGTCCCAAAAGCTAGTAAACTTTACCCTCTATCGGTCAAGGAACAAGGACTGCTAGACGAATGGATTGATGAACAACTCAAGAAAGGATACATTAAACCATCTACATCACCGCAAGCATCACCATTCTTCTTTGTAGCAAAAAAGGAAAGTGGAGCACTCCGACCCTGTCAGGACTACCGATACCTGAATGAATGGACCGTCAAAAACGCATATCCCCTTCCTGTTACGGTTGATGTCCACAATGTCGTTCAGCGTCCAAGTCCACCGCGACAAACAGAGTCTCGGTCTGTTCCCAGTCACTGGACAAGGATTCTAGGCACTAAGTCTGGCGATGACGAAGGCTAGAGAGAGAGCGAGGAGAGCGGTTGAGGCGACGAGCAAAAGATCGTTCAAGTTATGGATAAGATTCAACTAAGTTGGAACTAAAGAACTACGGTGCATGAGAGGGGTTTATATACGTTGAGAGAACAATAGGAGCTAAAGGGGAAAGAGCATAGCTATCTAGGAAAGGAAAGGTGAAGGTAGCTATAAAAGGAGATAACGTCCAAGCATAGCTATGGGTTTGTAACAAGTAAATGTAGTCCATTAACAAAGGGAAAAGAGAATTGTAACATTACCCCCTTTGTATGCGAGAAGTCACCAACTTCTACCAGCCGGAGGTCATCCAGCCATGGTCCGTTCTAGACTCAGCCCACTTGACAGCATTGTCTAGCTCTTTCGTTGACGTTTCTACCTTCCATTTGAGAGCTTCAGCAGCTCTGTGCAAGTTTTGCGCATTCCGGAGGAAAGAATCGCGTTCCTCATAGGTCATCTCATGTGGGTCTATAGTGAGGGTGAGGGCGGCGAGATTATCAGTGGCGGAGGAAAGATTGGTGATAGAGCAAGTGGCAGTGGCAAGGGCGTCGGCGACAACAGTGAGCGTAGTGTTTCTCTTGACGAATTGGGCGAAATGAGGAAGGTGGTGATCGTCAGGGTGTACTTGAGGGAGTAGGTCGGTGGGGTGGATGTGTAAATCATCGTCCTTGAAGTGGACGACAGTGGTATTTTCAACAAAGACCTCTAGTGGTAGGTCTGGGATGGCAATGAAGGGCGAGAGGGTGGCGACGGTTTCATTGATGCGCCAATGAGCGCAGGAGAGGAGAGTCAAGGTGAAGAAGTAGGCAGCGAGAGCAAAGAAGGTGAACATATTGGTATAATATGATTATTGGCATTAGGTGACGATACCTGGAGAATTTATACGTGTTCCAGATCGCTGATTTCCGTGTTGGAGTCCCAACTTTCTGTGTCCAGTGGGTCTTTGATTGCAGGGTCAGTGAGGAGTTCCCGTTCTGCCGTGATGAACCTGGTTAACGAATTTAAGTGTTCAATTCCTGGTGTCATTGTTGGGGTGACTAAGAATCTTCTGATTCTCCTGATAATATCCGCTATTACTTCTCCTAGTGCAATCGACAAATATTCCAGCTCATCGAGGATGTCTTCTAAGAGAATGCGAGGTCTCCCTGGTATTCTGATTCTTCAGTTAATTAACCAAATTTGTGCGCTACATTCCCGTATCTGTTTAGTAATCTCATCCATCTGCTTATATTCTTCCAGGCATAGCAGTCTTCCATGAGCGCTTTCATAAATGTTGCTGCTTTTGATGACTAGGCGTTGGTAGGCGGGTGGATCGTTATTATAGGCAGGTAGGTCGTCGGCTGAGAATTGTAGGTCATGGTACTTGGGAAGATAGTTCTTGATGGCGTTGCAGGGGAACTCTGTTGTTCCTGAAGGGTTCTTTTGGTGATGGTGATCAAGTTGAGGGGTGCGGTAGTAGCGTGTAATCACCGCCATAATTTGGGTGAGTTTTCCCAGTGGGTTTGGTGCTCTAGGAGCATGTCGGAAGGGGAGGTATTGTATGTGGGTGTAGACGGTTTTTTCTTTAAGAGCTATAGTGTATCGAGAGAGTGTTGAGCAGTTCCGTTTTGTATAGTGGTAATTTTGTTTCAAAACATGATGGTTTCTGTATCGAGTCATGGTTCAGAGGTGTCGGCGTTGTTGATATTCCGATAGGATATTGGTGGCATTTGTAAGATTGCAAGCAGGTTCCCAAGAATTGTCATTCAATCCATATCCTTTCCATTTAACTAGATAATGGTAGCCTGCGCCTCGCTTCCTGTGGGCTAGAATTGCCTCTACCTCGAATTCCTCTCGTCCATTTACGAGATCAGGGGGTGGTTTCACATAATTCGGGCCGTGCACAGTCGTTTCTCTATACGGGGTAAGGAGTGACGTATGAAACACAGGGTGAATGCGCCATTGTTTCGGGAGTTTCAATTTGTATGTTACTGGTCCCATCACTTGTTCGATTTCGAAGGGTCCTTCTCGTTTTGGTGCTAGTTTTCTGGACTGATATGGTATGTGAAGGTTTCGGTTCTCAAGCCATACTTTGGTGCCCTTTTCAAATTGTATTGCTTTGTCCTTGCGTTGTCTTGCTATCAATTGTCTTGCTAGTTCGTGTGCTGCTAGCACTTCTTCTCTGGCTTTCCTTAGGAACTGAAGGCGTTCCTCTGCTGCTGGCATGGTCATTCGTGTTGTAGCTGTGGGAAGCGCAACAGGGTCTGTCCCATACATTAATCTGAATGGGGAAGTTTTGATTGTGTCATGATGTCGGTTGTTGTGAGCAAACTCGGCTATTGGGAGAAGCAGTTTCCATAGATGTGGTTCATTGGAGCAGAACATTCGAAGGTAGACTTCTAATTCCTGGTTGACTCGTTCTGTTTCTCCATCAGTCTGTGGATGATAGGCTGTGCTCATTCTATGGTCAATTCCTAATGCTTTTCATATTTCCTGAAATACTTTTGTGGAGAACTGTGGTCCTCGATCCGAGATCAAAACGTTGGGTAGGCCAAACCGTTTGAAAATTTCGGAGATGTAAAGTTCCACAGTGCCTAGTGCATCAATTGTCTTCTTGCAAGGTGTGAAAATTACCCCCTTTGTAAGACCATGGTCCACTGTGACCAGGATCGAGTCAAAGCCATCGGAAAGGGGTAGATCAGTGATGAAATCAAGGGTTACTTGTTGAAAAGGACGGGTTGCCTTTGACGGAATTGGGTGAAGGGCAGGTACATTTGGGTGCGTATTAATCTTCATTTGTTGACAGAGGGCGCATCCTTCTATCCACTCTCTGACATGTTTGAACATTCTGGGCCACCAGTAATCACGTTTAAGGAGTTCAAGAGTCTTTAATTGTCCAGGGTGACCTGATGATTGTGCTTTGTGTGTTTCTTTAATCAATCTGGTTCGTAATCCGTCTTGGTCAGGGATGTAGGTCTTTCCAAGATAGTGAACAATGCCATTAGTATAAGACCAATCTTGTATGTTCGATTTGATCAGTGGGGCACGGTGTGTGGTGATGACCTCAATTAGAATACATCCGAAATCATCTTTTGACATTGCTTTCTGAATTTCTGTGACTAGATCTTCTGCAATAAGGCGAATAAAACGATCCTCTGGTAGGACTACAATGTCTTCCTGTAATTCACTGTTTCCCATATGATCAGGGCGTCGGGATAGGGCATCTGCTTCAAACATTTTTGTGCCAGGGACGTGCTCAATGTGTAGGTCAAATTCTGATAATAGGGATGACCATCTAGCTTGTCTGGGTGTTAAGCGTTGGGCGGTTCGATAGTAGGACAGATTCTTGTGGTCGCAGTGAACTATAGTGGTGTGGGGTGATCCGTGTAGTAAGTGTCGCCAGGTCATCAATCCTTTGATAATTGCCAAGAGTTCTCGATCATAGATCTGGTAATTCTGTTCCATTTGCGTTTCTGACTTTGATTGGTTTCTTAAGTCATTCTTTCCTGAGCTCTTTCACTGCTCCCTCATCTACGAAGTTTCCTTCTGCTCCACAATTGATTAGGGCAGATGTTCCAGCGGGTAAATCAGTCGATTTGATAGTTAACGAAATGCGCTTGTCATTGTTGGATAATACTATTACAGAATCAAGCGCTAACTGTTCAGATCTCGATAATAAGGAAGGGCCAACCGCTGAGTGACGCTTCCTAACTAAAAACCCTCGTTTTCGAATTCGTTTAAGAGGGCATTCTTCTCTTCAGTAGACATTGCTGAAAAGATTGCTCTAATTTTCTTTGCTGGTTCGTCTTCTTCCTTCTGTTGTTCCTCAGTGACAGAACGGACAGCCTTATTCTGATAAGAAGACCTGGATGAAGACGCATCATTGTGTTTCGGGCAGTTCCTGGAGATGTGTCCCTGTGTTCCACATCTGAAACACTTGCCAGTCTTTCGGTATTCCTCTTTTTGATCATCTGTCAATCGGCTAGGAGTCATGGTATTTATAGCTCTGATTGCTCCGGATCGATTGTTGTTCCGGTTGAAATGTGTTCCAGACCCATCAGTGGTTCTCCTGTTTCCCTGTCCTGTCATGTCCCAAGCGTTATGGTGATCTTCAGCCTTATCATAGGCTTCTTGCATCGTCTTGATCTTCCTTTGGTCCTGTAAGATCGTTCTAGCAAGTTCTAATGGTAACCCTTTGACAAATGCCTGCAACTGAGCGGGTATTCCAGTGAGTCCAGAGGTTCCTATATCCATGCGAAATTTTCTGATGTACTCTGGGACTGAAATGCCATTTCCAACTCTTAGTTTGGATAGATTGTTCAGGGCTCGAAGGGCGCTGTTGACTTCTCCCCAATCATTGATGAAACGCGTTTCAAATGCATCATAGTTGCTCCATTTGAACCATGACGTGATATAGAAACCGCCACATCTTGAAACAAAACTACCACTATACAAAACGGAACTGTTCAACACTCTCTCGATACACTATAGCTCTCAAAGAAAAGACCGTCTATACCCATATACAATACCTCCCCCTCCAACACGCTCTGAGAGCATCGACCCCACCAGGAAAACTTACTCGAACTATGGCGTTAGTCACACGATACTATCGCACCCCTCGACTTGATCACCGTCACCAAAAGAACCCTTCAGGAATGACGGAATTTCCCTGCAATGATATCCAGAATTATCTTCCCAAGTACCATGACCTATGATTTTCAACCAACGATCTACCTCCCTACAATAAAGATCCACCTGCCTACCAACTTTTAGCCATCAAAAACAGTAATGTTTATGAAAGCGCTCATGGAAGATTGCTTTGCCCAGAAGAATATAAACAAATGGATGAAATCACTAAACAGACATGGGAGTGTAGCACACAGATCTGGTTAATTAGCCGAGGAATCAGAATACCGGGAAGGCCTCGCATTCTCATGGAAGACATCCTTGATGAACTTGATTATTTGTCTATTGCGATGGCACAGGTAATAGCGGATATTATTAGGCGAATCAGAAGATTCCTAGTTACACCAACAACAACACCAGGGATTGAACATTTAAATTCATTAACCAGGTTCATCAGAGAAGAACGAGACCTCCTCACTGACCCTGCAATCGAAGACCCATTGGACACAGAAAATTGGGGCTCCGACACGGAAATCAGCGACCTGGAACACGTATAAATTCTCCAGATATCATCACCTAGCGCCCATAATCGCATTACACTACCATGTTCACTTTCTTCGCCCTCGCAGCCTATTTCACCATCCTCCTCCTCCTCTCTTGCGCTCATTGGCGTATAGATGAAGCGACCGCTGCCCTCTCGCCCTTTATTGCCGTCCCAGACCTCCTGCTCGAGGTCTTCATTGAAAATACCACCGTCATCCACTTCGAGGATGATGACCTCCACATCCACCCTGCCAACCTACTCCCCCAGGTACACCCTGACGACCACCACCTCCCTCATTTCGCCCAATTTATCAAACGGAATACCACGCTCACCGTTGTCGCCGACGCCCTTGCCGCCGCCACCTGCTCCATCACTAACCTCTCCTCCGCCACCGACAACCTCGCCGCACTCACCCTCACCATTGACCCTCATGAAATGACTTATGAGGAACGCAATTCATTCCTACGGAACGCTCAAAATCTGCATCACACCGCAGAAACACTCAAATGGAAGGTGGAGACCTCCACAAAAGAGTTGGACAACGCTGTCAAGTGGGCTGAGTCCAGAACGGACCACGGTTGGATGACTTCAGGCTGGTAGAAGTCGGTGACTTCTAGCATACAAAGGGGGTAATGTTACAATTCTCTTTTCCCTTTG
Organism: Amanita rimosa; assembly: GCA_023014395.1. Taxonomy (NCBI): domain Eukaryota; kingdom Fungi; phylum Basidiomycota; class Agaricomycetes; order Agaricales; family Amanitaceae; genus Amanita; species Amanita rimosa. Next base: position 1,052,908 of record JAEBUO010000005.1, read on the forward strand.
TTGACGGACTACATTTTAATTGTTACAAACCCATAGTTACGCCTGGACATTATCTCCTTTAATAGCTACCTTCACCTTTCCTTTCTCAGATAGCTATGCTCTTTCCCCTTATATTCCTATTGTTCTCTCAACATATATAAACCCCGCTCATGTATTGTAGTTCCTTAGTTCCAACTTAGTCGAATCTTATCCATAACTTGAACACTCTTCTGCTCGTCGCCTCAACCGCTCTCCTCGCTCTCTCTCTAGCCTTCGTCATCGTCAGACTTAGTGCCTAGAACCCTTGTCCAGTGATTGGGAACAGACCGAGACTCTGTTTGTCGCTGTAGACTTGGACGCTGAACGACGTTGTGGACATCGACCGTAACAGAGGTCCAGGAAAAGGCTTTCCAAAGCCTGAAAAAGATATTCATGGAGCAACCCTTACTAGTTGCCCCAGATTCAGATAGGAAGTTCAGGGTGGAGTCAGATGCATCAGATTACGCTACAGGTGGCGTCTTATCTATGCTTTGCAAAGATGATAAATGGAGGCCTGTGGCCTACCTATCAAAGTCGCTCAATGACACAGAGCGCAACTACGACGTCCATGACAAGGAAATGCTAGGCATCATGCACTGCCTAGAAGCATGGCGCCATTACCTGGAAGGGGCACATGAACAGTTTGAAATATGGACTGATCACAAGAATCTCGAATACTTTATGAGTGCAAAAAAGTTGAATCGCAGACAGGCCAGATGGGCTTTGTATCTTAGCTGGTTTAATTTTGTATTGCATCATAAAGCAGGTGTTACTATGGGAAAGGCCGATTCTCTGTCCAGGAGGCCAGACCATAAAAATGGGGTGGATGATGACAACAAGGACATCATGCTCCTCAAACCGGACTTTTTCAAAATCACTGCACTGCATCATGGTCACATATTTATTCATAGCTCAGAAAAAGAATTACTAAACAAAATTCAACATTCTGAAACACGAGACGAAGCGGTAATAAAGGCAGTAGAAGCCATGAAAAAGGCTGGTGTTAAAACACTAAATGCTCGAGAATGGGAGATGGAGCAGGGACTTATCCTCTGGCAAGGAAAAGTCTATGTACCTAAAGAGGAGAAATTGCAGATGGAGATAGTCCGCCTACACCATGATATGCCCATTGCTGGACATGGAGGACAGTGGAAAACGATTGAACTCGTCACAAGGAATTACTGGTGGCCTGGAATCACCAGATTTATTAAAAAATACGTTAGTGGGTGTGATAAATGCCAGCGGAATAAGAACTTCCCGGAGCCTCCTGCTGGAAAGCTAATGCCAAACTCGGCACCAGCAAGGCCATGGACGCACATCTCCGCTGACTTTATCACAAAATTACCAGAATCACATGGTCACAATGCGATTTTGGTAGTTTGTGACTGGATGTCCAAAATGGCACATTTCATCCCCACATCAGAAGAAACATCGGCGCAGGGATTAGCCACATTATTTAGGGACCATGTTTGGAAACTTCATGGACTCCCTGAATCTATAATCTCCAATCGAGGTCCACAGTTTGCTGCACAAATGATGAAAGAGCTGAATCAAATGTTGGGCATTAGCATGGATTTGTCCACTGCATTCCATCCACAAACAGATGGACAAACAGAACGAATGAATCAGGACTTGGAACAGTACCTGAGGATCTTCGTAGATCATAGACAAGAAACGTGGTCTGGATGGTTAGCCATCGCCAAATTTAGCTACAATAATAAAATTCAGGCATCCACCAAACAAACACTGTTCTTTGTCAACTATGGCAAACATCCCAGGATGGGAATCGAGCCAAGAAGGGAAGGAAGTCACCCGGCAGCATCGGAGTTCACTCAAAAAATGAAAGAAATCCACGAGGAAACTCAGGCAGCCTTGTTAAAATCACAAGGTGATATGAAGCTGTATGCAGATAGACACAGATCAGACGCACCGGAATACAAAGTTGGAGATAAAGTGTGGCTGTCAACCAAGGATCTAAGGTTGACAGGACGACCGACTAAGAAACTGGTAGAAAGATGGATTGGGCCATACCCAATCAAGAAAATAGTGTCGCCAAATGCAGTAGAGCTAGACCTCCCCTTCTCACAACAGATCCACCCTGTGGTAAATGTATCAAGGATACGCCCATGGAAACAACCAATGAAAGGGCAAAAAGGGCAACCCCCACCGCCAATTGAAATAAATGGCAAAAAGGAATATGAAGTGGAGGAAATAATTGATGTACGACTAAAAGGAAACAAAATGGAGTACTTGGTCAGGTGGAAAGGATACACTGCTGAGCATAACTCCTGGGAACCATTGGACAATTTACAAAATGCAAAAAGAAAAATAAAAAACTTTTACGATAGAAACCCCAGAGCCATCAGAAGGCTTGACAAAGCAACCTTTAAAGGGTTGACTTTCAGACCATATGAAAACTTCACACAATCCTCAGACAAAGTAGTGTCCAAAATCGATGTTAACGCAGTAGCACCAGCTGCGAAATGGGAACAAAACTGGCAAAAATGGAAGGGAAGGAAGGGTTTAGACACCCTTACAGAGCCAGGAGACATGGAAGGGCCATGTCAATGCAACATGTGCCTACGTCAATCGCATGATATAGCGCCTCGCGCTGAAACGATTGAAGACCTCACCCCACCTTCACACCCACTCTCCCCCATCATCGAGGAAATAGAGGAATCATCCATGATAGAGCGCGGTGCGCTGAAGGATGACAAAGAAATTTAAATTTGTCTGGAAGCCAAATCCTAAAAAGGGGGTACTGTCATGACCGACTGAAAAGCTTCAGCTTTTTCACCAAGTCATTTTCATTTTATTATTTATTTTCTCCATATTATATAAACACATGCTGACTAAGCAGGCGCCTATCACTTGGCACTTAGATAAATACCATAGATAAGATACCGGAGTCCGGCGCTGATGACTCATTACCATTACTACATGTGCAGTCATCTTACTCATACTGTACTATATTTAGAGTAGGGCTTAGGGTAGTGCACAGACCACCTGTCGTAGTATATAAGGAGTGCAATTCAGCACCCAGAGTCCTCAGTCGAGTTCTCTTGGGTTTCATCCCTCCCTTCCTCCCCTCCTCTCAGTTCTCTGTTGGGGCTCCTAGGCATCACGCCAGGGGGTTCCTGATAACATGAGAGGGGTTAATATATGTTTAGAGAACAATAGAATCATAAGGGGAAAAGGTATAGCTATCTGAGATGAAGGTAGCTATGAAAGGAGATAATGTCCAAAGCATAACTATGGATTTGTAACAAGTGAATGTAGTCCGTTAACAAAGGGAAAAGAGAATTGTAACAGGAAATGAAGAAAAATTAATTCTTACATAATATTTGGCATGCAACAAAATTAAATGTCTGTGTGTCCAAACAAGCACAACTATTTAATTAATATGTAAATGATGCACATAAGATATGTTACAAATGGACTTATTTTCTATGGTTTCTCTCTATTTTATCAAGAGGGCTACAGGCATATCTCTATACATGAACATACAATGGTTACCCCTATCCAAGTATGGCAGGAGGATTACATCAGCCAGGTGGCTGAGTGGTTGTGGCTACATGCATCTGTAGGTAGGAGTCCTTAAGACTCTAGATAGTTTACTCCCATCAGTAACACTACTCTACTGTGTCAATCTATTCTCTTCCTCTCTCATTGTCTCAACGAGGCTTGTGGTTATTGTGGGATTAGTCCTAACAAAATATGCACATTGACAAGAAACAAAGTAGCAAGAAATGAGGGCAAGACTCTCCTGAGGACAACATGGAGCCCTTATAATATGGCTAGCTACTGCCAAACAACCCCCATGATTGAATAAACATTTCATTTCAAATGGGATTTACTTTCACACAAGAGCAACTTATCTTAAGAAAGCAGTAATTAAAGCACAACAAAACCCTGATAGAATATATTCATTGTGCTGAATGTATATGTAAGTGAACATATGAAAACTGTAAATGAAGGAGGTGGGTGACGAAACCAGAATAAATAGTAAAAACACAGTAGCAGCACTTCCTTATACTTTTCTTTCACTTCTTGCCTTTGTCTTCTTGCAGCTCCCCTTATGCTTTCTTCGTCAACGTCAAGCTCCGCATGCTTTCCTCAAGAATCTCCGTACATCGGCATCTCTTCTCCTCCTTTTTGCTCTCGTCTCCAAGGTTGATGCCCGCCATACTCATCGTCAGTGACGACATCGAAGAAGGACGGACCGACGCTGGCATTGTCGACGGCTCAACATCAACAACTCGGACGACCGCTTTGCCTTCCAATACTTTGCGAACCTTATCGACGTCCCAACTCTTCCCTCCAGTTCCGGTGGACGATGAGTGAGCGACCACCATCGATTGTGACTGCCCACTGAACGCATCCCAGAACGCACCTCCCAACTTGCGCAGTAGGGTCTGGCCCGCCAGAACCGCAAGCGCAGCACTTTGTTCCCTCTGTTCGCGATCCTTATCCTTATCTTTGTCGCGTCCTATGCCATGGAAGCTAAGCTTGGGCGAGCTCGGCGGTGTTGGCAAGCCGGTGTAAGATGACGAGGAACCAGTGGTATGCTTTCCCGATAAAACAGATGAAAGCATAGAACCGTGATAAGAATAAGGGAGAGGAGGTGTCGACGGCGGTGACGAATAAGATGATGTAGAGACGAAGAATTGCGGGCGGAGGCTTGCTGCGAGACCGGTGAGTTGGGATGTTGTCGAAGGACGATGTGTCTGAGAGTGTTGACTCCTCTGGAAGTGTTGTTGAGCCGCCATCTTGCCCCATAGATGCATACGGTAACTATAGGGGATAACCTGTTCAACGACTATCGAATTCGGGCAAATAAATTACATACGCATCCAATGTCTTCATCGTCAATGGGTTACTGTCTGCCCATCCTTCGAATCCGCCGACGTTCAAGCCAGCGCCAAAGTTGGTCGATACGTTGATGTTCTTTGCCATTACGCCATTGAGTGCTGGATTTATGTTCTCCTGCAAGGCCCTGGTCACGGTCCTCTCTGCGCCTAGGGCCTGAGATAAATCGGGTATGAGGACGGTATGCACAGGCGTAACACCACCGCCCATTCCCATGCCAAATGAAGGCCGAGTGGTCCCACCCCAGAAAGCCGCAGCGCCCAACCTTGGTGACGTGGGAAGATCTTTCTGTGTGTTCGGTGTTAACAGACTAAGGGATGACGAGGAAGGCTGAGGAGAAGTCGTCCGTGTGGGGAGGGTAACCGAGACATTGGCATTCGTCGCACTCGAGTGCAAGGCAAGAGTAGGGTCGATAACACCCAAAGGTGTTGCTGCGGACACTGATTCGATAACCCCAGATCCTGATCCGAAACTCGCACCGGTTGCCGGAGTCATAACCGAAACCGAACCTGGGGTAGACACAGCCAAGGGCGCAGGTGCAGGAAGGTTCAGGCTTGCAAGGGACTCTGTTCCTCGACCTTCTAGAAGGATCTTCTTCAGGGCCGCTATCTCCTGACGAAGTGCCAAGTTCTCCGACTGAGTAGATCCAAGCTCACTGCGAATAGAATCGAGTAGGCGATCTCGGTCAGCGATATCTCCTTCCAGCGTCGTAATATATTCTGCCGAGTGGACGCGTCAGCTCGGCACGACGGAGGTAATGCGGGTGGGAAAATCAGTACCTTTTCGTCTAACTCGGAAATTGCGCGCTGATATCTTATTTCGGAGTTGACGCTTCTCTTTGCTGGACATTTTGGCGAGTACCTCAGGCGGTGGTCGCCAGTCGATAGCGAAATCTTCCTTATTATTGTCTGTTGGCGAAGTAGCACCAGACATACCGGATTGACGAGAAGGCAGTTCAACGTCGTCGATGCTAGAGGCCTCAGACGAGGCACGTAACTTGGACTTCCTTAGAGCCGCAGCATTTGCAGCAATGTTCGCCGCGGACTGTCCGGAGGTGGCAGACAAAAGACTGGAATCTCGGCTACTATGCACAGTGGGTGGAGCCATGGTCTTCTTGACGATGCCACCGCTTTGTACGGTGCCTTTCCTCGACTTTCCGTGACCGCCTACTTTTGCGGGTGTGATCGTAAGGGTGAGGCGTTCGCATTGTTCCTCCGGCTGTTTCTGAGAAGTGGGCTGTGCTTCATGGGAAGATTCTTCTTCCTCTTCCACAGTCTCCAATTCTGACGTAGATACGGATGGAGCAGGCGTCCCAACGAGGGCGGGGTCAATTCCAAGATAACTGGCAAGATCTGAGGATGAGGCGCCTTGAATGGGCAAAACTGCGTCCATGTTGAAGCCCATCGATAGATCCATCGGCATGTGCACGTCCGGGTAGTTCATCTGCATCCCTGCAAAGGACATAAAGTCGAATGAAGTGCCCTTAAGCGAGTCATCATCAATGAATGGCAAGCCAGAGCCCCCAGGTGAGCCAGAAAGAAGAGGGAAATCCGGGAATGCTGCTGGTGGCATGTCCTGGGGAGGAGTAGTCAGCAGATTCTGGAAAGGCGACTGCGGTGGCGAAGAGTCATTTTCTGAGGGCGGCGAAGCCGACGCGCTGGCGTTGGCTGCAAAAAGGTCGGTGTTGATGAAATCGGCGAAATCTACAGGGAGATGAGAGTCAACAAGCATTGCTCTTCCAAAGTCCGCCTGGCTGCTGTCTACCTCGGTTTATGTAATAGTTCCCAGCACGTGATCCGGTTGGCCCGCGTCGCCTTCGTACCCGCGAGTCAGGGGCTCATCATTCCCATGCCTCGAAGGCAGCGACTCGCAGTTACCCTAACCGTCCTGTGCGGCTTTGCTATTTACTTTTTCCCTTATCCAGCTCCAAAACACGTCTATCTGGAAAATGGCCTTCTAGAGGTCAACCCAGACGCGCCGCATCCTATTTACGAACTTATCGAATCCAATAAAGCACGGTGGGCGGACCGGCTCGCCCGCGCTAGCCAAACACTTCCTGAAGCGATAGCAGAATACATGCGGCGATACGGCCGACCGCCGCCCAGGGGCTTTGACATATGGTTCAATTGGGCCAAGTCACACAATGTCCAACTCTTGGATGATTACGATTCTATACATCACGGACTGGAGCCTTTTTGGGGTATATCGCCATCGGATTTCAGATTGATACAAGCAGATCAGGAATTAACAACGGATACTTTTACCATCGCCAAAAACTCGTCTTATAATCCAACATACCTTGCCCGTGCTTCCTTTTCTGACCCAGACACTTGGCAGCAAAGAGCCCTCCTTCGTGGCCTCGACGAGATCCTCGACTTACTCGAGCCCATTGACGACCTATTACCCAACTTCAGAATGATCTTTTCACCACATGACAATCCTAATTTGCTCACTAATTACGAAATTCGACAAGAGCATATAGACGCCGCTCGCAGTGGAACCTGTAAGCTCCTATTTATATGTTTGCCCACAATCGTCTTGATCTGCATCAGATGTCAACATTTCTACCTTTCCTCCTCCATCCTCAATCGGTTTCCGAGCAACATGCGCACCAGGTTCCCCAGCACGGCCATACGACGCCCTTGACATCCCCATCGACCGCTCCGTACGTCCTCCTCCACGCACAGGCCCCAAAACGTTCATCCACAGTCACCTGCCCGCGATGGACCCCTGCATGCATCCCTACCTCTTCCACCACCACGGACAATACGTCGCTCACGACATTGCACCATTCCCCTTGCAACCCCATCTCGCGCTCCAATTCGCATACTGCATCACCCCCGTCTTCCACGACATGGCTCCTCCCAGTTTCATTTCCTACGTCAACGACTCGTATCCGCGTCACAACGATCTTCCTTGGGACAAAAAACTTGACGAGCGGATCATGTGGCGCGGGAGCAACACAGGCATGATCTTCAACGCGGACACGCGTTGGCAATGGAGCCAGCGCGCCCGGCTGGTGAACATCACGATGCAGCTGGCTGGTTCCGAGACGGTCCTCTTGCCCGCCTCTCGGACCGCACAAGGGCGGAGGAGGACACCGATTGGACCCGGGACCCGCGTCCGACGCTCGCTCCTCAACCCAGCAATGACCGACATTGCGTTCACGGGCGAACCGTTCGGGTGCGAGCCGTATTATTGCAAGTATATCTCCACCCTTTTTCCCTTTCACCCGAAACACGACGCGGGGAGTCTCGAGACGGGGTTACACAAGTACTTTGTGGACGTTGATGGACACGGGTGGTCGTCCCGGTTCAAACGGCTCATCACGAGCAACGCGCTCGTGTTTAAGGCGACGGCGTACCCCGAGTGGTGGCTGGATAGGATACAGCCGTGGGTGCACTATGTACCTATCCAGGTGGATTACAGCGATTTGTATGATGCGTTGGTGTTTTTCCGGGGTGGGTTTGATGTTGGCATGTCTGGCTTGGAGGAAGGTGTAATTCGGGGAGCGGATGGTGAGGAGAACAAGGAAGAGGAAGATGACGAGGACGAGGACGGGGGTCAAAGACAGAAAGCGGTAGTTGGACAAGATGGGGAAGATGGGCTTGCGAGAGAGATTGCGAGCGCGGGACGTGAGTGGAGTCAGACGTTTTGGAGGAAAGAGGACATGACGGCGTACTTTTGGAGGATGATTCTGGAAGTTGCGAGAGTGAGTGGTGAAAGAGATGGCCGGGATGATTTGGAGATGGAGCACTAGGTCTGGCTTTGTATTTGCATACTAGATGTTGGTTTCAGAGTGTAGGTTTGTAATCATGCTGAGTGAAAACTAATAGCATTTTCCGACAAGAGGTGTGAAGGGCTTCTTTAGCAGGAAGACAAGTCCTGGATGGCAGGTGCATTTCCCTTGGGTCTGATTGATGTTGCCCAAAATGAAGTTTTCAGCTACATTTTCCTGACCAACCCACGAGGAATAGGGGGGTTTTGCGCAACAAGATTTGGATAGTTGAAATTTTAGAAACTTTTCGGGAGGACATTTCAACGGATCTCCGAGCGCCAAAGCCGCTAATGCTATCTCTGTTGTAAATGTCGCTGATGTCTTTTCAAGGGAGCGCGAGATCATTTGCAGATTAGTAAGCACCTTCCATCACTTGAGTTGTAGTAATTTTTTTTATTAATTCCCGTCTTCCCACCAATGATTGAATATTGAATATCGAAGGGACAAGATACAAGCCTTAAATTACATTCATCATGCATTCTCCGGACAGCCGTGCGCCCGACATGGATGGATGAATTCAAAGGTCTATACTAGCTGCCGGCATCGGCAGTGGGACAAAAATATCTATATAATGTTAATGAACGCTCAAATTAACTACTTGATCAAGTAGTAGACACGTTCGATACCACCCCGCGCCCATCTTCGAGCGAGATGCGTATCCTCAATATCTGCGTCGTGGCTGTTGCTGCATGTGCATCTGTAGCCAAGGCCCACTCTACACTTGGCATTTATAGCCTTGTGAAGCGCCGCCTGCCAGGCCTTGAACGGCGCTTCACATTCATCATCCTCAACTCGACAGACCCGTACCAGCTACAGAACGACAGGTATACGGTGTCTACAGACGTCTCGGGTCAAATAACAGTCAAGGGCACCTCTATTAGCGCACTGGCAACAGGGTGGGTGATTTGAATTTTTTTACTTGGATGCTGCAAACTCATGTTAGTACGGTGACATAGCCTGCATGGTTACTTGACCAACATTGCACGTATTAATATCAACTGGAACTCGCCTAGCCAGTTGGATATCGATCCTCGTTCTCTCCCTAGACTGTTCAATCCCTTCAGCGGCACCAGCGTAGTACCATGGAGGTACTATTTTAATCCTGGTACGCATGTAGCAGCCTATCTGTATCAACGTTTGTTGACACGCTATGGCATAGTGATGTTGTCGTACACTGCCGCATTTTGGTCGTGGGAAGACTGGGAAGCACAACTTGATTGGATAGCACTTCGAGGCGTCAATCTGCCACTTGCCTTGGTCGGGACTGAGAAGATCCTGGTTGAAGTTTTCCGCGAGATCGGTTTGACAGATGATGAAATCCTTTCGTTTCTCAGCGGTCCAGCTTTCCAGGCTTGGAATAGATTTGGGAATATCCAAGGTTCATGGGGTGCTATTGCTACGCCCTTCTCTTGGATAGAAGATCAGTTTTCATTGCAAAGGAAGATCCTGTGCAGAATGATTGAACTAGGAATGACGCCCATCCTGCCATCCTTTGCAGGCTATGTTCCTCGTGGCATCAAACGTATCTTTCCAAAAATCACATTTACGCAAGGCTCTCCTTTTGTCAACCTGGCCCCCATGTATACGTCCGACACTCGCCTGGATCCCGTTGAACCCCTTTTCACGCAATTGCAACAGAGCTTCATTTCGAAACAAATCCATGCTTACGGAAATATATCAAGGATATACGCACTCGATCTCTTCAGCGAAAACAATCCGTCTTCTGGCGACTTATCTTATCTACATAACGCCACCCATAGTGTTTTGCAGAGCCTGAAAGCTGGTAATCCCGCAGCGATTTGGCTCACTCAGGGCTGGCTGTTCTACAATAACCAGACTTTCTGGACACCAGAACGCGTTCAAGCGTATCTGTCCGGTGTTGAGAACCCGGAGGACATGCTCATCCTAGACCTTTGGTCTGAATCGCATCCACAATGGCAGCGGGTGAATTCATACTACGGGAAGCGCTGGATCTGGTGTCAAGGACACGACTTTGGTACAAATATTAATCTTTATGGGCAAATATTGAACGTTACCGTCGATCCAATGGAAGCCCTTGCTGCCTCCAGCAATCTCGTTGGATTTGGAATGACACCGGAAGGTCAGGAAACAAATGAAATTATGTACGACCTTTTGCTCGACCAAGCCTGGTCCAAGACTCCCATTGATACCCGCTCCTACTTCCACAATTGGGTCACTAGCCGGTACTCGGAGAGTTGCACCCTTCCTAGCGATCTTTACGCCGCTTGGGAGACTCTTCGTACGACCGTTTACAACAACATTGCAAATTTGAGCATAGTAGCGGCCGTGCCAAAGTCAATTCTAGAGTTGGCACCGGGGATCACCGTTTCAGTTGGTGGGACCGATCGTCATCCCAGAATCATCCCCTACGATCCGGCGGTTGTGGTCAAAGCTTGGAATTTGATGTACGACGCGTCAAAGGCGGAGGATACTCTGTGGCAAGATCCGTCATTCCAATATGACATGGTGGACTTTACGCGACAGGTTCTCGCGAACGCTTTCGCCAATCCGGTTTATGCCGATCTCGTGGAGTGCTATTTCCACTCTTCCTGCGACGGCTCAACTGTCTCCATGCTCGGACAGAAACTCCTTGGTATACTCTCCGCGCTAGACACGGTCCTTCTCAGCAATCGACGCTTCTTGCTATCTACCTTTATCGCGGCCGCGCGTTCTGCAGCTGGCGCGAACACGACTGTGGCCCATTATTTTGAAAACAATGCTCGTAATCAGATCACGCTGTGGTATCCCAAGGCCGAATCAAGTGTCAATGATTATGCCTCCAAAACGTGGGGCGGTCTCGTTTCCTCGTACTACATGACCAGATGGACCATTTTCGTGGACTACATCGTCGCGACGGATTCTGGGGATTATAACTACACTGCTCTTGATGCTCAGGTTTACCAGTTCTCGCAAAATTGGCAGAGCGAACGGTGGGGAACGAAGCCTGGGGAACCTAGTGGAACGGTAGGGTTACCTGAACAAGTGATAGCTGCAGTGTACGCGAATTGGACGACCATTTTTCAAGGATGACTTATTAATTTTGGGGGTGGTTGATATGTGAATGAATGCGTTCTTCACCAAGTCCTCTTTGAGGCTTGAAGCTTAAAGCTTGACGTGTTTGTGTGTGTGCACGCCAACTTGTGGAGCACGAGAATGCTTTATGCTCTGACACTATGGGCAGATCACGCATGCGCACAGTATACGGGACCGAGGTTTAAAGGTCCGATAGAAAGAAAAAATCAAGATTGTGTAACAGTGCCGACCAATACAGTTGATCAACCCCGTTGACGGATGACAAACATCAGCGTTGTGGAAGCAGTGAACACCGCCACTATGGTCGCCAGGGAGGTTGCCAGTATTGACAGTTCAACTTCCGGTCGGCATAGCATCCCCAAACTCCAAGATGCGACGTTTATCACTTGCCAATGATTGCCATGGTAAGCCCCCGAGTCGTGATTGACGTCAACAGATCAGAGCGGAACTTCGAGCCCTTTACTATACTCAGCTAATACAGGTAGGACAAGCGCAGTTCGAGACTATCGCTGAGAAAATGTTAAAATGGAGCAACGTACAATGCTTGCGGTGACGCGCTGTTCATGGAGCTTAGACTATGAATATTGTAAGTGACACGTTAGCATAGAAGGTTCCCCCCCTGCCCCTGGAATTTCATTTCTTAAATGTAACATTTCAAACTAACGTACAGTTTGTAGATGCCCTATCATATTCACGTATCACATATTAGCGTAACGGACTAACCAAGACTGGATCTCCGAGCCTACACCGAAAACATCGCGATTTGCCAAAGTGACGTATATGGTAGTATGAGGATAATTGTCTTCGATCGGAATGTGCTGAAACTTGGATTAGTCAAACATTCTACTAGCATTGCAGATATGAGAATGTCTGGGTACGTGATAAATGTAATTTAAACTCTGGGTCGTCGCATTATGATTGACGTGAGAATAATAGGAGAGTCTGTCCGGGATGTCAAAAAAGTTGGACATCATGACAAAGTCAAATATGTCGGGTATATTGATCGTTCAGTTCACAGAAATGTTTTTGGCTCAATTGTGCGAAATGGCCACTGGACAAGCCTATGTATGGCGATGCTGAAACACGCTCAAATTGCCAACAAGTTGATCAAACAGTGAGTAATTCAGTTGCGGAAGCTTAACAAAGTCCCGATCACTTAGGATTGTCTTCATAAACAATGCACATATGAGATCATTTTGAGTAATAACTTGAATACCCGCCATCCACGTACGTTATGTAATATGCGACAAGCAGAGTGATAACTGGCCATCAAATCACCGCACGAACGGACCGTCACACGTAATTGATGTCACCATGCGCGCTCGGTTACGACCGTCAAATGAGATGGAGAATGCACAGCCCAACCCTGATGAGGTTAAAGTACAAACGTGGTCTCCTTCTGAGAGGTCGCTAACAGTCTTGACTCTTCTTCAAACCCATCAGGAGAATTTCCGAGGATGTCAGGCCTCACCCCTGAACAGTATGCAAAAACTGCGGAAGACTTGTACGCACACTTCGACTAAGTGAAAAATCTAATTGTCCTAATGCGATCCTAGAATGGCGGCTAAGATGTATTCCTTAGCGGCATGCGGTGAGCACATCTGTGAAGTGCAGAACAACCGTACTAAGTGTATCAATACTTTCAAGTGATGATATACTACGACATAATGCTTACATTCGCTGACGAAGTCGAACTGATATGGTCCAAGAAATTCTCCTTTTTTTCCGTACTGTGGTATATCGTACGTTGTTCTTCTTTCTTTTTTTCTTTTTTTGCGTTGCGAATTGACGGGCTGATTATCAATCGGTTGCATCATAGAACCGCTACGTCTCGCCACTAGGCTACGTCGTCATTATCGTTTGTGCGTCCCAATCCGACCATGTTCTTACATAACATCGGTTAAGCGCGCGTCCGGTAGCATTCCATGACCGATGGAGCGATGCCGTCTGTGATCGCTACATTCTTTTCCCAGAAGCGCTTAAGATCAATACATCCTTTGCTGTCGGAGGTCAATTTGGTCACGTGCTAGATTATGATAGAGATTGAACTTGCAACAGTGATTTTCATTTTGCGGTTGTACGCATTGTATCAAGGAAGGACTATCGTCGTTGTTCTTGGCTCTATCCTCCTTGCGGCAGAGCTTGGCATTAAAATCGTATGTCTGCCAATCCCAATGCCTAGATAATAGCTGACCACCGAAATTTCGTTTGTCATGACAACTAACTAGTGGGCTTTCACATGCGGTACTCGATTACAACTACCACCGGGTGGGTTTACATTTCTTCCGTGACATTTCTGCACGGATTGTTCTAAAAAAAAAAAATGTTACCCTAGGACTTGTCGGTTGCATTTTAGTTGGAAAATCGGATTTGTGAGTAAAGCCCTAGTAATAACTACGTACGCGTGTCGCTTATGTGGCCGCCTAGGCGCATTGCTTTTACTTGGATCTCGGAACTGATCTTCGGTACTTCCAATCCCTCTCTTCCCCTCTTGCCATGACTTGAATCATAGCTCATTGCATGCAATAGATTCGATTGTCTTCTTTGCCACGCTTCATCGGGCAATCTCGAACCATTCGCGAGTGAGCGAGCACCGACATGTTTCCCTTTTCGATGTCATGATACGAGATGGTATGTGTTGACATGACACTCCCCGCTTTGGATGTTGACTGGTGAGAAATGAATAGGTGTAATATATTTCGGAGTCATCTTTGTCGCAAATTTGCTTACAGTTCTCATGTTCATGGTAACGTCCCTTCAGTACTTGCCTATATTGATACACTCTCTGATATTAGGCTCATGTAGTTGGCACCTGTGCGTCCGTTTTTTTTTCTTTCTGTTGTTCAACTTTGAATCATTGATTGATTTTGCTATGAATGTAGGCAGATATTAAAGCTATAAATGCAAGCTTCAGCACGCTGTAGGTTTTTTATGGAGGGCTCTGTTGATTAACATTAATATGTAATGTCAGGATTACGAATCTGATGGTGTCTCGGATGATTCTGCATATGCGATCCATCACCGGGTCCAAATACGACCAAGATCAATCTGTTGACCTGAACCATGCATTGCAATTGCAAAGGACCCGAAGCGCCTTTTTTTGAGAGTCCCCCTAAGTTTAGGTATAACCAATGGGAGACTTGGGTTTGGTACTATACGTAGGTCTCATATTTATGCAGTTCGCAAGAACATTGTAAAAATGTACAGTTGAATTGGATTTGTGCTATTATTCTACGTTTTAATTGGGGACCTACATAGCGGAAAGCAGAAGGCGTTTACTGACTAAGCAAATGGAATCAACCTCTAAACTCAATGATTCGAGATACGCAGACCATTTTCCGTTCATTTGAGTACGGGATATCATACCATTTACACGTACCAAGAGCTTTGGCAAACTTGACGCCAGTTAGAGCCATTAATAAGGTGATAAGCAACTGGGCGCTCGGGGTCCTGATGAGAAATTGGGGTTAGCTAACGACTTGGACGACCACCAATGGCAAGCCCCACGCCGCGCCCAACGCGGGCCCTGTTTAGCTTGTCTCTCCCTTCTTCCGCTGCTCCCTCCCGCAATTCTTCCCCAGCACCACCGCCGCTGCGCAATCACGCGCCTCGCGACACCAAGCTTGACATTATCTCAAACGAGTCACCCGGAAGCCTCGCTGTGGATGTCTACGATACGATGCTGCCCCGATGGAGGGCGGCCATTCGGCGGCGGTTGCTAGCTAGGGTAGAGCCCGAGTCCAAGGTGATTGCAAGGATGCAAGTATGTCACCTTTATCTTGTGTTGTTCAGTTGTACCCTTGTCTGATGAGGGCTCCTCGCAGGAATTCATTCGAACTCCCTTCCTGGACGCTTACTTTGTCTATACATCCTCACTGGGCACGCACACGTTTTTCATGGCCGCCATCCCTGCTCTGTATTTCTTTGGCTACGACGACTTGGGTGGAGGGTTAGTCGTCCTCAATGACTAATGCCGCTGTTTTTGTCTGACAACGCACTTGCCATTCTAAGCCTTATACTTATTTTGGCATTTGGTGTTTATTTAACTTCCGTGCTTAAAGATCTCGTATGCTCCCCAAGACCTTTCGCACCTCCTGTAACCCGACTTAGTGGGTCTCCATTTCTGCTCTCTATTAAAAACTACTGATTGCCTCTATGCAGCCATCAGCACCCACCATCTCGAATATGGCTTTCCGTCTACCCATTGCACCAACAGCGTATCCATCGCTCTCTTTCTCTTTGCTCTCATCCACAGACTCGCATATCCATCTCAGCTCATAGCTTCCGAGATCCCAATCGAGCCTGCTCTCTCGCCACAAGCCTTCGCATTCCTCTGCGTTCTCCTCTGCATATACACCTTCTCTATTGTCTACGGCAGACTATACACCGCCATGCACAGTTTTACTGATTGTGCTGCTGGTGTCATCATCGGGGCTGTGATATGGTGGGCTGAAACCAGCTGGACAGGTATACCAATCCGCCTCCTCTCCTCTTCTCACTCCGTCTTCATCAATGCCCTCACCTTCCTCGGAGTCGGAACACCCATCCCGTCTACCGTATCGGCATCAGCTGACCTTGTTGTCCACCTTGGCCACGGTCTTGGTCTAGGCTCCGCCGTATACACCTGGGTCGAAAAAGGGGGGTGGGAAGTTCCTTTGATACTCCTCCCCCTTGCTGTCCTCGCCGCCAACCAGCACCCGCAACCCGTCGATGACTGTCCTTGTTTCGAAGACGCCATCGCTTTTGGATCCGTTGTCCTTGGCGTTCTCATCGGAAAATGGGCGATGAACCAGCTCGGGATATCCCGTGTACCTACTCTCATGCCAGGGAGTGGATGGGTGTACGCTGCCGACGGGGGATGGATGCCCGTGGCGCGAACATGGGAAGACGTCCTAGTCTGGTGGGGCATTGCGCTTCTCAAAATGGTGTTCGGGCTCTTTACGATCTTTGCGTGGCGGCTGCTTGCGAAGAGTGCGATGCATTTGGTGTTACCCCCCATGTATCGGCTGTTGGCGCGCGCGTTTGAGCTGCCCAAGCGACGGTTCTACACGCCCGCGACGGACTATACGAGTGTGCCGAGTGAGTTTAGTAAAGAAGGTGGCGTGTTGCGTCCTATACCCAGTGTTATTGATCTGCCTGCGAAGCGTGGAGTTGCCGTAGTGGAGACGTGTAATGGTAATGAGATGAGAGGAAGAAAAAGAGGGAGGGATATTAAACTCAGGTATGGAGTGCCGGATAAGGAAAAGAACGCGGCGATGAAAGGATCCGAAGCTGAGACGTCGGATGAAGACAAGGACAAGGACAAGGACAAGGATGGGCAACCGATCAAGCACTACGACGCTGATGGTAATTATCTCTTGTTTTTCTTTTTGGCCTTTGTACATTGGGATGCTAACTCAATCCAGTGGTCACGAAATTGGTCGTGTATTCCGGCATCGCGGTACTGGCATCTGAAGCACTGCCAGCATTGTACAATATCATTGGATGGGGGATTCGATCCTGGCCGTCCGCCTAAATACATCCTAAATCTTCTCGCGACGTCCGTTTCTTTTTTATATACTGTACATATTCCCTACATATTATTAATTCATGATGATGCTTACGACAGTGTAAGGTATTCTAGTCAACTTTCTGTACTTGTAGCCAGTATTATTTTGAATGCAGGATGAAATCCTCTCGCAATGTTTATCGGCGCTTTGATTTTTTACCAAAATTGGCTTATGTAATGATTTCATTGTTGTAGTCGACTAACGGCTACTACTAGCAAGCTCAATGGCTACAGCAATCGCACAAAGTCTACCTTCCTATATCGTCTATGAAATTCTTAAGCACTTTTCTGCGCCCTTATTTCTTGATCAAATCGCTGAATATCCCTGGTACCTTGCCCACGTCTGTTCGTCATGGCGCACCGAATTCTTGACAATGCGACGGAATTTTTGGAACGAAATCATAGTTCACGTTCTCCATTCCAATGTTGGGACGCATCAACGCATCGTAGATGTGCTCACCCTGTTTTTGGAATGCAATCGCGGACTTCCATTCTCGTTTGAACTGGGTGTCGAGCCTGGCGTCTTAAAAAAATGTCCACTCTTCTTCACAATTTTCAACCTTTTGCTATCAGAGGCACCTCGTTGGCAGAGAGTTACATTGGTAATAGAGAGGGATGACATTCCGGAAATCCATATCAAGGGACAACTCAAGCATCTGGAATCCTTGTCTCTTTCCTGCAGATTTGGTGTTTCCGAGACTTTCAACGGTCTATTCACGACGTGGTCTCCGCGGTTTACAC
Source organism: Amanita rimosa (assembly GCA_023014395.1). Lineage (NCBI taxonomy): Eukaryota > Fungi > Basidiomycota > Agaricomycetes > Agaricales > Amanitaceae > Amanita > Amanita rimosa. Next base: position 1,070,916 of record JAEBUO010000005.1, read on the forward strand.
GCTTATCCTCAAACCGCCTCCCCGCAGGGAACATCAACTGGTCAAACATGACGTATATGTATGTTGGTTGTCGCCAACGGAAAGAGATGGCGATGCTGCCGTCCATCCTCTCACAGGCAGTGCGACTCGAGACTTTGAACATCGATTTTGGCTATGAGATTTTTCCCCCTAATATGTTAGCATCGATCATCGTGCTTCCCAGCCTGCTGTCGTTGGTCACAGATCGGGTTTCTCTGATACAGGCACTGACGACACCAGCTCTGAAGGAGTTGCATGCCAGCTCTAGCGCTCGACACGTTCTGGATCAGGGGCCTGAGTTCGTGGGCACATTTCAGTCCTTTTTCAGCAGATCACGATGCCAGAATCTGCAGGTGTTGAGATTAGAAGGCACGAATGCCGCGTCGGCCATACAGATCTTATCCCTTACTCCAGATATCAGGTCCTTGTTTCTGAGTGACATTCGTGGCTCCGTGGTCGACGTCTTCGGGTGGCTTACTGCGACTCATAGTCCCCAGCTAACCTACTTGCAATCGCTTGAGGTGTCTCATTGTCATCCACCAGAACGGGATCAAATGGATAAAATACTCGAATTTGTTGCTCAGCGCCGCGGAGCACGGGTGGGCTCAGACGTGGTTGCTGTTGAGAAATTACAGAAATTCGATATTATGTGGTGTTGGCATGACGATCGAGAGGCGATTCGAGGACTTGATGAGCAGTTGAGAACGATGTGCAACCTGTACGATATCCAATATTCAAAAGAGTGGAAGAGGGCCTATGGGACTTGGAATGAAGTTCACGATCGTTCTCAGGACGCTTATGTGTACCCAGATTTATTCTAGGAGTATGAATTGCTTGTTAGTGTCTGAGCTCTTGAAGCGCCGGACGGTCAGGTAATTTTAACTTCGATGATCTTAGTTATTCGACGTCTGGTGGAACGACAGAAAGGGCTTACTATCTTTTACAATAGGGCTGTCACTTGGAAAAAACTGTTGGTCGTACTGAAACAAGTCCTTGTGATGAAAATCACTAAATATTTGATTGATCGATTGTACTCAAACTGTCGCCTGATGCCAGTGACCCCAATCTGAAATTTCCTTCAAGGTTCTCAGCCACAGGAAAATCTCCCCGCGACGACGTTGATCAGGAAAGAGCAGCTATGTGGTATATGGTGACAGAAAGGGCTCGAGGGAGGAAGGTTCATAAATGTCCGCAAGTCTTTCTCTGATATTGCTGTAATGGCCTGCGAGGTTGTTCATGCTTTCACGAAGCGCAAGGAAGCCCCATGCAAGGTACTCAACCTACACTTATGGTTGTGTCTAGGACTGCCCCATCGATATTAAATCAGTCAGGGATTGAATAATGAGCCTATCTGTAAATACAGGACCGAGACGTGATTGCCAACAATACAACACCTGTCGCAAGAAACTTCATCTTAGCCTATTAGATAAGGATGTCAAGTCACGTTGCTCCTCGCAACTCAATGTCGACAGGCGGAGAAGCATACTTGGGCGACGGTCGCAACCACCGTCGCCCAGCTACCCTTGTACTTCCGGCATTAGGAAACGATTAATGTGGCCGTGCGCCGTAATGGATACTGATCTTGGGTTGTCGTCGTTACTGTGAATTTAGACGCCATACCCCATAATGCGAGAGAAACTCTTTGAGCATTATTGCTCGGTGTAGTTCCAGTGGAAAGAGTTCCAGATTCTTCACAAATTTATTATCAGCGAGAAAAATTCTATCTCCAGCGGTCGTTGATCGTTCAAGCGACGAATGAAAATTTCGAAAATACGGTGGAAGATCTAGATGGGATGAGCAACCCTTGCGATACCGCCGGTCGCATGCCTGCCATCAAATATAGCTTCTGCAAATTTTAGCTAATATTTTGGCGTACGCCCGCTGTAGAAGGCAACTGTCCCGAGCGAGTGACGACCTTCATATAATCTATATCCATACAATGGGAATATTCGTTGACATGTGAGCAAATAAACGTTGAATCTCTGGAAAGCTCGTTATAGTATCACATTCTTTATCAGGCTCTTCTTCCCACTCGGCAGCAATGATCAAATGAGGATTCGCGTCCGAAATTTGCCCAAGAACTCGAGAAAATGACTCAGGTAAAAAACCCGTGTGGCAAAAGTGTTTATAGCAGCACAGGTTTCTGGCCATTTCATGCGAAAGTCCGAAATCGGGGTGACTTCATTAGGGTTATACATTAGCGAGACTTGAGGCTGATGGCAAGACCTACCTTCTAAAATAGGATGCTCTTGGGTTTGCACCGCAAACCGCACTATGAAGATGCGAACTGCTGCCGATATCCCTTCGCAACGCTTGTGATGAGACAATTGGGTAAGTCTATGATATGAGGCAGTGGAGTATGCTGCTTCGCGTCGAATAGAATCCAGTTTATGGAATGAGTGGTACTTTCACAAGGAGCGGGGGGGGGGGGGCTGATCATCTGGTAATTGCGAATTCTGAGATCACTCACGATGCTTGCTGTTTCGCGACATGGATTTATCGTTGTAGTACCACAAATGAACTGGACAAGTAACGCTCAAGCAACTTATATTCGCCGATCACATTCCAAGTGGCGGATCCTTGTGTGATTTCAATTACGAGCTCGGAGCGGCATCAGTGGCGGCTGTCACGGGCTCAGCTCCGGGGAAGTACGTGGATTAGTAAATCCATCAGACATTGTTGCAGAACTTTAACAAACATAGCAGCGCACCTTATTAGGTTTTCAGCGCCCAGTTTACCACGAGAGAGGCGTAAATAAATTCCCTAAACGTTTGTGATGAGCAGGATCGACTTATGTAATCATTTCAGCTTATCTTTTCTGCGCCCTTGTTTATAGATCGAATCGCTGAATATCACTGGTATCTTGCCCACGTCTGTTCGTTATGGCGCACCGAATTCTTGACAATGTGACGGAAGTTTTGGAATCATAGTTCACGTTCTCCATTCCAATGTCAACGCATTATAGATGTGCTCACCCTGTTTTTGTAATGCAATCGCGGATATCCATTCTCGTTTGAACTGGGTGTCGAGCCTGGCGCCTTAAAAAATCTTCTTCACAATATTCAACCTTTTGCTATCGCTGGCAGAGTCACCTTGGTAATAGAGAGGGATGATGTTCCGGAAATCCATATCAAGGGACGACTCGAGCGTCTGGAATCCTTGTTTCTTTCTTGCAGAACTGGTCCTGCCGAGACTCTCAACGGTCTATTCACGACGCTATCCCCGCGGCTGACACGCTTATCCTCAAACCGCCTCCCCGCAGGGAACGTCAGCTGGTCAAACATGAAGTATATGTATATTGGTTGCCGCCAACGGAAAGAGATGGTGACATTGTCCATTCTCTCACAGGCCCGAGACTTTGAACATCGATTTTGGCAATGAAATTTCCCCCTAGTGTGTTAGCATCGATCATCGTGCTTCCCAACCAGCTGTCGTTGGTCACAGATCGGGTTTCTATGATACAGGGATTAACGACGCCGGCGCTGGAGGAGTTGCGTGCCAACTCTAGCACTCGACGGATTCTGTATCATGGGCCCGAGTCTGTGGGCGCTTTTCATTCCTTTTTCAGCAGGTCGCGATTCCATCGGAATCTGCAAGTGTTGAGATTAGAAGGCATGAATACCGCGTCAGCCATACAGATCTTATCGCTTACTCCAGATATCAGGTCCTTGTATCTGAGCGACATTAGTGGCCCCATAGTCGACGTCTTCGGGTGGCTTACTACGACCTACTTGCAGTCGCTCGAGGTGTCTCATTGTCGTCCACCAGAATGGGATCCAATGGATAAAATACTCTGAAGAGTGGAAGAGGGCCGCCTACTACGAAACTTGTGATCGTTCTCAGGACGCTTATGTGTACCCGGATCTAATCTAGTAGTATGAATTGCTTGTTAAAACCTAAGCTCTGGAAGCGCCGGACGGTCATGTAATTTTAACTTTAACGACCTTAGTTATTCGACGTCTGGTGGAACAGTGTATCGGGCCTTGCTTACAATCGCTTGCCCAGATAGCCATGGCGGTCTGCGCAGTATTTGCTTAGTATGCACGATCTTCAGGTTTGGATATGTAGTGGGCCAACGAAATGGAGTGCGACAGGCCAATTCTAAGTGAAGTACTTCCAGTTGGGGAAGGAAGCGTCGGTTATCTGGTTCCGGTACTGGTAGGAACCGAGACCGAGATCAGAGGGTCGACTTTTGCGCCTGACCTTTGATTTCCTTTTCCACATGAGCAGGACTGAACATATCGTCGTGAAATTGATCAGAGCGGGAGCGCTGGTGTGGAACAGAGCTGCTGCCTCCGGTCGTAGTGCTTAACGCTGCTTGAGAAAACTGATAGTGTTCGTCCCCGAAATGCCAGAAACGGTGGGCACATACAAAAAGCCGTCCACTGGATCTACAAGCGTTTCTTCTTCGTCCCTGCTGCCAGCTCCCCTCATCACAACGGAAGATCCTGTACCCATCAAAGAACCACTTTCGGGCGAGCTCTTGAATCCTTCCAACAAACGCCATCGCCGCTACCTTGAAATCCTTTAAATTCTTGACGACTGTCAGACATCCCAGTTATTGGTAAAGCGCCTCTCTTTCCTTTCGTCTCGCCTACGTTCATCCTCTTAATGTTATCACAAATCTAGGATAATTCCTCCCCCCCTCCTCTTGTTTGATCTGAGCATCTCGACGCTGCACCTGACCAGCTACACGCGCGCGGCCAAAGGCAGCAATGGCCCTATCTTCCGGTAGAGATTATACCTAATCATGATTAGCACGTGGTGGCATATAAGACGTGGCATCGTCGATGACGGTAGTGTCTTTATGTTGATATTAAAAGGAGCCAGATGTGCATGAAATACGTGAGGCGCGCTAGGGTATGCAGATAAGATCAAGACTCGACGTCGGAGTCTGGACAATGGACAGGGACGGCCGAAAGTGCAGAAAGGGCAGAGAGAATTTCAACACGTGCGTCATTTCCACTTAATTAGATCCTTCGCCTCCTCCAGGGAACGCTCTCGAGGCCAACGCAAAGCAAAATGCCTTCTTTATCGTCTTTCCTGGTTATCGTGCGAATTACGTGATTCTGACATTCTCTAAAATACGAGTGCGATGGGTCCGGATTCTAACCTGGCAGACACTGCCTCAGCGTTCACATGACATGTGTTGAGGCGCCTTAACCTCACCACTGTCCACCACCTCGTTGGTAGAAAGCATCCTAGCTGTTCTCTTGCAAACAACTTTTTTCAGCCAGTCATGCCGGGCACGAACGTTCAAAATGTCTCTGTTCCATCGAGTGAGTTAACATAGTGATCGATTACTTCTTGCCTCTCAACCAAAATGCAGACTCGGACCCAGAGCTCGTCGCTACCCTCAAAGAGCGCTTCAAATGCCCCCATTTCCGTATCCTTGTCATTGGTCAGGCAAATGCAGGCAAGACAACGATTCTTGAAAAGGTCTGCGGTGTCGCACGAGGGACGGAACCTATTATTTTCGACAAGAATGGTGTCAAGCTGAGGCCTAGCATCGTATCACGTGTCAAGCACCTTTTTCGTTCGGACTCTGTACCGACCTTACCACACTTGAAGCCATCCATGGAGGTGCATTGGTTTATCAAGTGTATAATGTCTTTGCCCATCCACTGATGCATGTATAGTGTGGTATGCATGATATTGAACACCAGATAATGTATCGTGGGAGCAATTTTATCTTTCATGATTCAAGGGGCTTTGAGTCTGGATCAACAGAGGAGATGGATAAAGTTTGGAAATTCATTAAGCAGAGAACTGGTGTTGGTGAACTGAAGGATCAAATACATGTCATCTGGTATTCTTTCCTTGCTTGTTCTTTGTATTAATTAATTCACATGGTTTGCACAGGTACTGCATTCCAATGGATGGTTCTAGGCCTCTTCCTCCTCAAGAGCTCTCTTTCTTTCAAAAAGGGACTGGAAAAGGTGAAATATTTCCCTCTGACTACCTCTCCTCATGAATAACTCAAGTTTCACTGTGGTTTTCATTCTGTAAAGTGTTAAACTAACTGGATGATTGCACACAGTTCCTTTGGTAGCAATTTTTACCAAATTTGATGGCCTAGTGATTCAAGAATATGCTAAGTTGGTTGATATAAAAGATGCACAGGTCATATGGCAACAGGCTAGAAGGAATGCTGAACAGACTTTCCAGAGAGTGTATCTACCTAAAGTTATGATGGCTAAGCATGCTCCAAAAGCATATGTCATATTGGAAGGTGAGTTGACATGTGAATAGTAGAAATGAAGTAACACATATCTTAGATATGAATGAGCCATCAAAGGATTGCCCTGAATTAACTGAGAAAACAGCTGATGCAATTGAAATATCCAGTCTTAAACAGCTGTTCACATCAACACAGATGAATAATATGGATATTTGTATTCAAGCAGTCCTTAAGTATGGTCTGCTCAAATCATATTGGCATAAGTCTGACATGTATTGGAGAAATGTAATAAATGCAAATAAGGACAACTGGGCCATGGTGTTCCTAAAGGTGTTTCAAGAATTCCCTCATTTTTGGGTATGTGGATGTGATACATTAGACACAAATAAAAATAATGATTTTGACACAGATTAAGGACTATGTATGCTTCATTTTCATGAGCTGGTACACAATGATTTGATATTCAAATGTGTTAGCATGTGGGTGTTTTCCTTTTCATTTAGTTGAAGATTGGGTCTGAGCCATCAACAGTATGTAAATTGTATATTTTTCCATGCCAGTCATGTGAATAATGGCATAATCAACAGAAAGTGAGTAAAATTGCAGTTTTCTGTTTTTGTGGCATCTGATGCTATGAATAATAGAAAGTAAGTGAGACTACAGTGTTCTGTTTGATGGGATCTGATGCCATGACAAACAGAGAGTAAGCTCACAGTTTTTTATTTGATGGGATCTGATGCCAGTACCAACAGTTGGTGAGTGAGACTACAGTTTCCTTGTTGATGGGATCTGATGCCATGATCAACAGATGGTGAGTGAGACTACAGTTTTTTTGTTTGATGGGATCTGATGCCACAACCACCAGGAAGTGAGTGAGACCACAGTTGTTTGATGGAATCTGATGCCATGGCCAACAGATAGTGAGTGAAACTACAGTTTTCTGATTTGGTTTGATCTGATTCTATGACCAACAGGAGGTGAGTGAGACTACAGTTTTTTTGTTTGATGGAATCTGATGCCATAACAGTTTGTGAGTGAGATTACAGTTATCTGTTTTTGTAAAATCTGATGCCATGACAAACAGAGAGTGAGTGAGATTACAGTTTTCTTGTTTGATAGGATCTGATGTCATGACCAAAAGGAAGTGAGTAAAACTACAATTTTCTTGTTTGATGAAACCTGATGCCATTACAAACAGTTGGTGAGAATACAGTTTTGTCATTTGATGGGATCTGATGCCATAACAAACAGAGAGTGAGTGAGACTAACAGTTTTCTTGTTTGATGGAATCTGATGCCATGACCAACAGAGAGTGAGATAACAGTTTTCTTGTTTGACAGGATCTGATGCCACAACCAACAGGAAGTGAGTGAGACTACAGATCTCTTGTTTGATGAAATCTGATGCCATGACTGACAGAGAGTGAGTGAGACTACAGTTTTCTGTTTGATGGGATCTGATGCCATGGCCAACAGAGAGTGAGTAAGACTACAGTTGTCTTATTTGATAGAATTTGATTTCATGGCCAACAGAGAGTGAGTAAGACAACAGTTTTCTTGTTTGATGGGATCTGATGCCATGACCAACAGATAGTGAGTGAAACTACAGTTTTCTTGTTTGGTGGAGTCTGATTCAATGACCAACAGTTTGTGAGTGAGACTACAGTTTTGTTATTTGATGAGATCTGATGCCATAACAAACAGAGAGTGAGTGAGGTTACATTTTTCTTGCTTGATGTGATCTGATGCCATGACCAACAGAGAGTGAGTGAGAGTACAATTTCCTTGATGGAATCTGATGCCATGACCAACAGAGAGTAAGTGAGACTACAGTTTTCTTGTTTGATAGGATCTGATGCCATGATCAACAGTTGGTAAGTGAGACTACAGTTTTGTTGTTTGATGGGATCTGATGCCATGGCCAACAGAGAGTGAGTGAGATTACAGTTTATTTGTTTGATGGGATCTGATGCCATGACCAAAAGAATGTGAGTGAAACTACAGTTTACAGTTTCCTTATTTCATGGGATTTGATGCCATGACCAACAGGAAGTGAGTGAGACTACAGTTTTGTTGTTTGATGGGATCTGATGCCAAGGCCAACAGAGAGTGAGTGAAACTACAGTTTTGTTGTTTGATGGAATCTGATATCATGACTGACAGGAAGTGTGTTGAGATCAATATTGACCTGCATTTTTTATATAGGTATATTTGCAGACTGTAAGTTGGTATTCATTTATTTATTTTTTCTGTCATAAGATTTTGTCTTCATTACTATAGGTAAGTCAATATTTTGCATAGACTGTATTGTGCTAATTAGTACACTAGCTGGTATGCATAATTTCACCTTATAGACAGACAGTTTACCAACAATGTTATTCAGCATGACATTTTGGCCCTTTGGGAAGTTGAAGTAAATGATACATTTGCCTGTAATGTAAGTGTTGATATTTTTCCTTATTCTAGCAGTTAACCTGTTATCACCAAGCCTTCAGACTGTCAGATTCTTGCAGGTAAGTCTTCTTATTCTAGATAATACCAACAAACCTTGATTTCTAAGCAATGATTATTATTGCAATGAAATCTTTTTGGACAAGAGAACCTTTCAAGCTGTCTGTCAAGAATACCTTGGAACAGTTCAAAAGCCAGGATTATGTAGAGAAACTCAAGACTCAAATCATTCCTGATGCTTTTCCTCTTCAAGAAGATTCAATGATTCCTTTTCTTTATGAGATAATTAAGGAGATATAATGGATGACATGTATTTTTGACAGTAGTTGGTTGGTAAGAGTTTATGTCCTTTTATAAGTGCCTGTGCTAACAACTGAACACAACAGCTTAATAAGTTCTGTTAGCTGCCCAAATTTAACCACATTTAGCATTGTGTTATATATTATATTGTATTTCATTCCACTTGAGATTAAAGTCTTGCAGCACAGATTGAATAATTGATAATACATCACATGTCTGATAGTGTTAGGACTAATCCCACAATAACCACAAGCATTGTTGAGAAGAGGAAAAATAAAGAGATTTGATTGACACAGTAGAATAGTGTTACTGGTGAGAGTAAACTATCTAGAGTCTTGAGGACTCCTACCGACAGATGCACTCCCTATATACCTGAGTCACTGGTCTGTGTGCACAGACTGCACAGCCTCCAAGGCTATCCATGCACAGCAACAAGACCCTGACTCCTACCTGGAACATCCCTGGATGCCTTCCTGTGAATGCCATGCTGCCCCCTATCCCCTTGTAGCCATAACTACCCAGTGTTACAGTTTTCTTTCCCTTTGTCTAATGGACTACATTTACTTGTTACAAACCCATAGTTACACCTTGGATGTTATCTCCATTTCATAGCTACCCTTTTCTAGATAGCTATGCTCTTTCTCCTTTAGTCTCCATTGTTCTTTGAACATATATAAACCCCTCTCATGTACCATAGTTCTTCAGTTCCAACTTAGTCGAATCATATCTACAACTTGAATGCTCTTTTGCTTGTTGCCTCAACCACTCTCCTTGCTCTCCCTCTAGCTTTTGTCATTGCCAGACTTAGTGCATAAAACCCTTGTCCAGTGGCTGGGAACAGACCAAGACTCTGTTTGTTGCTGTAGACTTGGACACTGAATGATGTTGTGGACATCAACCATAACATAAGTTGGAACTCAGGACCAGCTCAGGGTATCACCCCTAGCTGACACCATTGAGACCTGCAGCTCTCAGGAATGACCCCTGAATGGATCCATCACCTATAAGGGGAAATAATGACAAGATGTTTTTCTCTACCAATGAACCTGGTATTTTGTTACAGAAGGACAGAAACAAAACAAACCAGTCCCAGACAGATATTTTTCAGGAGCCTTTTACTCAGGAGCCTTTGAACATGATTTACCTGATCAAATCTACCTAGACTGGAGTAGTGAACTTGTTTTAGAACCAGAAGATGAACTAGGAAAGACTCTTTACAGAGACTTCTTTGGAACTAGTGACAGATACAGAGTTACAGCTAATATCTTAGCAAAGTGGGAGGAATTACAATGAATTGAACAAGCCAAGCTTGAGGAAAACCCATTTGATACAGATTACTTGAAACAAGGACTGCCCCCATCTCCGAAACAGAAAACCCCGAGTAGAACCCCTACTCCAGAACCACCCCCATCACCAAAACCAAAACCGACTGCTCCTGAACCAAGAATGGCATCCAAAAACAGTGCTAGCTCTAAAGGAGATATCAAACTGCAGCCTATACAACCTTTTACAGGAAAACAAATCGAAGCAAGATCATTTCTAGGACAACTTCAGGATTACTTTACCCTCAATGAACAAAACTATGAAGGAAAAAATGAAAAGAAAGTCAGGTATGCACTTGCATACATGGGACCAGAATTAGATGATTGGAAAACCATTATCTGAGGTGAGTTGAACAACAACAAGGACAGAGCCACAGCCACATTCAGATGGAACAACTATGAGGCCTTTGAAACACATTTCATCAATGACTGGGGAGAAGTTAACAGCACCCTTTGAGCCCTGAACAATTTATCCAAATTAAGAGTTGGAAATGGCATTTCAGTCCCAGAATACATTAGGAAATTCCGCATGAACATAGGAACATCTGGTCTTACTGGAATACCCACTCAGTTGCAAGCATTCATCAAAGGATTACCCTTAGAACTCACTAGGACAATCTTACAGGATCAGAGGAAGATCAAAACAATGCAGGAAGCCTATGACAAGGCTGAAGATCACCATAACACCTGGGATATGACAGGACAAGGAAACAGGAGAACCAATGATGGATCTGGAACACGTGTCAATTGTAACAGCAACTGATCTGGAACAATCAGAGCTATTAATACCACAACTCCAGGATGATTGACAGATGATCAAAAGGAGGAATACCAAAAGACCGGAAAGTGTTTCAGATGTGGAACACAGGGACACATCTCCAGGAACTGCCTGAAATGCAACAATGTGTCTTCATCCAGGTCTTATCAAAATAAGGCTGTCTGTTCCATCACTGAGGAACAACAGAAGGAAGAAGACAAACCAGCAAAGAAGATTAGAGCAATCTTTTCAGCAATGTCTACTGAAGAAAAGAATGCCCTCTTAAACAAATTCGAAAATGAGGGTTTTTAGTTAGGAAGTGTCACTCAGCAGTTGGTCCTTCCTTATCATTGAGATCTGAACAGTTAGCACTTGATTTTGTAATAGTATTATCAAACAATGACAAGGGCATTTCATTAACTATCAAATTGACCAATTTACCCACTGGAACCTCTGCTCTAATCGACTGTGGAGCAGATGGAAACTTTGTAGACAAAGGAGCAGTAAAGGAACTCAGAAAAGAACAACTCAAAAGGCCAATTAAGGTCAGAAATGCAGATGGAACCATCAATGCAAAAGGAATGATCATCCATTGCACCAAAATATGCTATATGATTGAAGGACAAAAATTTGTAAATTGGTTCTGGATCACTAAGCTAGGCAATTAATGAATGATTCTAGGAATACCTTGGTTAGAGGAGAATAACCCAATCATCAATTGGTGAGAAAAATCCCTGCAGATTGAAGATCCAGATGCATCACCAAAAGCAATTTGGCAGCTGACCCTAGACTCTCAGCAGTGGGGTGAAGATGACCACTGGATTAGAGTAAAAACATCAGCATCACAGGAACTGGAGCACAGGTTAAAGAAAGACAAACCATCTACCATGCTACCACCAGAATATGAGCAGTGGTGCACTATCTTTGACAAAAATGCATCAGAACATTTTCCATCTAGTTGACCATGGGATCATGCAATTAACACTAAAGAAGGCTTTGTTCCAAAATCCAGTAAACTCTATCCCTTATCCATCAAGGAACAAGGACTATTAAACAAATGGATTGACAAACAACTCCAGAAAGGATATATTAAACCATTTACATCACCCCAGGCATCACCATTCTTCTTTGTAGCAAAGAAAGAAAGTGGAACACTCTGGCCCTGTCAGGACTACCAACTGAATGAATGGACTGCAAAAAATGCATATCCCCTTCCCCTTGTCTCCGATCTCATGACTAAACTATGAGGTGCCAAGTACTTCACCAAACTAGACCTCTGATGGGGATACAACAATGTTCAGATCAAGAAGGGAGATGAATGGAAAGCAGCCTTCATTACCAATCAAGGACTCTATGAACCAACAGTCATGTTCTTTGGATTCTGCAATTCACTGTTGAACTTCCAGACAATGATGAATGAATACTTTAGGGATATGATCAACAAAGGATGGTTAATCATCTACATGGATGATATGTTAATTTGTGCAGAAACACTGGAACAATTGGAAGAGCAGACAAAATGAGTCCTACAGCAGTTACAAGATAATGATCTATTCCTAAAACTAGAAAAGTGCAAGTTCGCCACACAAGAAGTCGAGTTCCTTGCAATTATTATCACCCCTGGTCACATCCAGATGGATCCAATTAAACTAGCAGGCATTGCAGGCTGGCCAGTTCCCACCACAGTTAAACAAGTCCAATAATTCCTTGGATTTGGAAACTTCTATTGATGCTTCATTGGAAATTTTGCTGCCATTGCAAAACCACTCACTGATCTCACTAAGAAAGCTGAACCATTCGATTGGACCATTGAACAGAATAATGCCTTTGAAATTCTGAAATGATGATTTGCATCTATGCCAGTACTATTGATGCCTGATCCAACTCGACCCTTTATCCTTCAGACCAACACATCAAATAAAGCAATAGGAGCTGTCTTGAAACAGGCAGATGAAACCATATCCCTGCATCCTTGTGGATTCATTTCACATGCATTAACACAAACGGAGCAAAACTACCAGATCTATGACCAAGAACTCTTGGCAATCATTAAGGGATTGATGACTTGGTGACACCTATTGCATGGATTACCCCATACCACCATTGTTCACTGTGATCACAAGAATTTGTTCTATTATTGAACTGCTCAACACTTAATGCCCAGACAAGCCAGATGGTCATCATTACTGTCAGAATTTGACTTGCATGTCAAACATGTCCCTGGTACAAAGATGTTTGAAGCAGATGCCCTATCACAACGACCTGACCACATGGGGAATAGTGAATTACAAGAAGATGTCATAGTCTTACCTGAAGATTGTTTCATTCACCTTATTGCAGAAGATCTAGTTACTGACATCCAGAAAGCAATGTCAAAGGACCATTTTGGACACATTTTAATTGAAGTCATCACCACACACTGCGCCCCACCAATCAAATCGAATATACAAGACTGGTCTTACACAAATGGCATTGTACACTATCTCAGCAAGACATACATCACTGATCAGGATGGCCTATGGACCAAATTGATCAAAGAAACACATGAAGCACAATCATCAGGCCACCCTGGATGATTAAAGACTCTTGAACTCCTTAAACGCGACTACTGGTGGCCTGGAATGTTCAAACATGTCAAAGAATGGATTGAGGGATGTGCCCTCTGTCAACAAATGAAGATTAACATGCACCCAAACATGCCAGCCCTTCATCCAATTCAGTCAAAAGCAACACGCCCATTCCAACAAGTAACCCTTGATTTTATCACCAATCTACCCCTTTCTGATGGCTTTGACTCAATCCTGGTCATGGTGGACCATGGTCTTACAAAGGGGGTAATTTTCACACCTTGCAAGAAGACAATTGATGCCTTAGGAACCACAGAACTTTATGTCTCTGAAATTTTTAAATGGCTTGGTCTACCCAATATTCTAATCTCAGACTGAGGACCCCAGTTCTCTGCAAAAGTATTCCAGGAAATACAAAAAGCACTAGGAATTGACCATAGAATGAGCACAGCCTACCATCCTCAGACAGATGGAGAAACAGAATGAGTCAATCAAGAACTAGAGGTCTACCTTTGGATGTTTTGCACTAATGAACTGCATCTATGGAAACTGCTTCTCCCAATAGCCAAGTTTGCTCATAATAACTGGCATCATGACACAATCAAGACTTCCCCATTTAGGCTAATGTATGGGATGGACCCTGTCACACTTCCCACCACCACAACATGGATGACTATTCCAGTAGCCAAAGAATGCCTTCAGTTTCTAAGGAAGGCCAGAGAGGATGCATTAGCAGCACATGAACTGGCCAGACAGCTGGTGGCAAGATGACACAAGGACAAAGCAATATGATTCAAAAAGGGCACCAAAGTATGGCTTGAGAACAGGAACCTCCATATACCATATCAGTCCAGAAAGCTAGTGCCAAAATGAGAAGGACCTTTTGAAATCAAACAAGTGATGGGACCTGTGACATACAAATTAAAACTCCCAAAGCAATGGTGCATTCACCCTGTGTTTCATACATCGCTCCTTACCCCATATCAGGAAACAACTGTGCATGGCCTGAACTATGCATTACATTCCCGGTCTACGCAAACTGAAAAACCTAACCTGGTTGATAGGGTTACCTGTGCACAGGAGACCAGTGCTGGGGTGATTGCACAATACACAATCCATATCTAGGGACAAGCCTTGCCAGCCCCCTAGCGCATTAAATTGCCCTGGCCTAGGCCTCTGAAGGCTATAGTTTTAGTTTATGTAAATACCCTTTCACCCTACCCCTTGGAGATAGCCGGCACTTGCCCACATGTCTCTGAGAAAGACCCGCACCCGTATGGTGTAGTGGTAACTGGACAACCGTTTGGACCCAGTTTAGATAGACCCTTTCAATTAAAATAAACCAGTAGTCAGTATCATACATTGTAGCACTGCAGGGGTGGTTGCAGACCCTGAGTGCATGTTTTGTACATACGTTCCCAAGCAAGTGACAGGCCAAGACCTCCCTCACTTACATACAAGTACAAAATAGGAGATACAAATAACAATACTTTTTGGGACGCTGTCACAGGCAATCTTGATCCAAATGATGTGGGTTTTAGTTCATCAGAAGGAGAATCTACTTCCTCATCATCATCACATTCCACAAACTTTATCACAGAGGAACCACATCAGTGGGAAGCAGCACCGTTTCCCATCCTATTACCTAACCCAGCAACCCTAAACCCAAACCTACTTTTCAACTCTGACACTGATTTCATCAGAGAACCTGCACCACCTTTCTCATCACCCCCACCCCTGCTCACACCATCACCAACATCACCACCGCCACACTATCACAGTATGGCAGTGCCCCAAGAAATGACCTCAGCAGAATTGCTGAATATCCTTAACATGCAAGCCGCAACCATCCAAGCCCTCCAAAACCAGCTGACACAGCTGCAAACAAATGCTGCACAAGCTGCTGCAGCAGCAGCAGCACACACTCCTCCCCCTGCCAACATTGTCAACATGCCGCCAGGGACAGTATTCAATATTCCCGGGACCAGCGGATCGTCTAGAATAGACGTAGCAAAGCCGCCGGTCTTCTCTGGAAAGATGTCCGAAGTGACAAATTTCATCAATGCCTGCAGATTATACATTCAACTAAAGATGCTGGAATCTGACGAGGAGGAGTGGATCTTATTGATCATCTCATACATGATGGAAGGCTTTGCCGCAGATTGGAAGGACAATCTGTTGGAACAAATGGCCAACAACAAAAAAGGAATTCCGCAAATGGCGGAACAGTTGTTCAGGCAGATCAGAAGGGATTTTGGTGACACTGATGAGCAGTCATCAAAGATCTCAGAAATGCGGACCATGACGCAAGGGTCCAGTACGTGTGAGGAGCACGTGCAGAAGTTCAAAAAGGTATCACAAGGCACTGGATACCTGGGAAGAGCTCTTATCGAAGAGTTCAAATGCAGTTTGAATACCAGACTCCGAAAAAGGATAATGGAGGCCAACAAGGTACCCAAGACCATTGAAGGGTGGTACCAGAAAGCAGTAAAGTTGGATTGCCAGTGGAGACAGGCGAAAGCCGAGGAGAAGTACTACTCCTCGTGGACCAGTAGCTCCGCCAATAGGAGTGAAGGAGCATCCAAAGGCCTGGATATGGCGAAGCCGGTAGCCCCTGGCCAGCCAAAACCCCGATGGAGATTTGGATCGGGATCAGTGAGTCAGGGACGATTGGGAGCTGGAGCCTCTGCAAGTTCAAGTAGTACGGCAAATCAGCCAGACCCTAATGCAATGGACATCAATCAAAATCAAAGACTGCCCCTCAGATGTTACAAATGCAGCAAGATCGGACACATTTCCAGAAACTGCAAATCAGGACTCAATATTCGTACAATGACGTTTGATGAAATGAAGGAGTACTTCAAGAAAGGAGAAGAGCATTTAAAAGAGGAAGAGAGTCAGTAGGTCCCATACTGGACTCTCATAATAGATACAGTGTACTAGATAAATTGGTAGATAGTGCACAACCCCTTGATATAGTGCCTAGCACTGACCAGGTTGATGCAAGGATGATCTTGGGAGTCTCAAGGACTTCTGAGATGTTCCCACAAGAGGCGAACTCCCAGGTGAAACACCGTGAAATAGCACACGGCGCTGAAAGTGTCACTCCCAAGGAGTGCAGCAGGGTGGCTAAACCTGTGCTTAATTCCTCATTACCAAATACAGTAGTACAAGTATCTAAAAAGGGACAAAAAGACTTAAAAGGAAAGCAGCGTGATATAGCACCTAGCACTGAAACTGCTTGTCCAAAAAGAATGTTGAAAAAAGGAGAAAAGGAATTTTTAGTTAGGTCAATAGGACGGAAGGACGAGATCTTAATGGAGATCAGGTTGGAAAGGTTGGACACACATGAACAAACCCAACAAACTGCATTGCTCGATTCGGGAGCAACAGGGTTGTTCATGCATGCCGCATATGCAAAAAGGATGGGCTTCAAACTCATACCCTTGGAATGTCCCATTCAAGTCCGGAATGTGGATGGAACAAACAACGAAGAAGGAATGATCACACATGAGGTTGATCTCCTCTTATCTTATCAAGGGCACAAAGAACGAGCCACTTTTGAGATATGTGGGCTAGAAAAAACCAACGTAATCATTGGGTCAACATGGTTACAGAAACACAATCCTGAAATCAATTGGGAGACCAGTCAAGTCAAATTGACATGTTGTCCACGGAGCTGTGGACATAGGCAAAGGGAGTGGACCAAGAAGCAGGAGCAAAAGGTCTGATCAGCGGAACACTGGCATGTTCTGGAATATCTGTGGGAACAAGAAAAGGAGTTAGACTTTGCGCACTGGCTCGAAGAAAAGGAGGAAAGTGAGAAGCATCTCATGTACATGGAACAAATGAAACACCCAAGTCAATACAAATATGGGGATAAATACCCATTCTTGCTGGTGTTCCCATCTATTGGACCAAAAACCGGATCAATGAGACATGTATGAGAGTTGGCAAAACTCACAGCCAAAGAGATGGTACCTGAACAATACCATCAATACCTTAAAATCTTCGAGAAAGGAGCATCAGAGTGCATGCTGGCTAGGAAGCCTTGGGATCATGCAATAGATACCAAACCCAGCTATCAGCCCCGGAAAGGGAAAGTCTACCCCCTATCCCCAGATGAGCTTCAAGAAGTGTGGAACTTTGTGGATGACCAGTTGGCAAAAGGGTATATCCGACCCTCAAAATCACCACAAACGTCACCTGTCTTCTTTGTAAGCAAAAAAGATGGAAAGAAGCGGATGGTTCAGGACTACCAATACCTGAACAAATGGATGGTTAAAAATAATTATCCATTACCACTTATATTGGAGCTCGTGGACCGAGCAGGAAGTGCTAAATACTTCACTAAGCTAGATCTTAGGTGGGGTTATAATAATGTACGGATCAAGGAAGGCGATGAATGGAAAGCTGCATTCACTACCCCCAAAGGTTCTTTCAAACCAGTAGTAATGTTCTTTGGGCTGACCAATTCACCAGCCACCTTCCAAGCAATGATGAATGACATTTTCTGCGATATGATCAACGCAGGAAAAGTCATTGTGTACATTGATGACATACTCATCTTTACTAAAACAAAAGAGGAGCATGATGCAATTGTACAGCAAGTCTTGCAATGATTGGAAGAAAATTATTTGTATGTAAAACCAGAGAAATGTGTATGGTGTGTGGAAGAAGTCGAATTCCTAGGAATGGTTCTTGGACCTAAGGGAATTCAGATGGACACAAAGAAGGTTGAAGTGATCATTAGCTGGCCAGCACCCTCTTGTGTCAAGGATGTACAACGGTTCTTGGGCCTAGCCAACTACTATAGGCGCTTTGTACAAAACTTTGCAAAAATTGCACAACCATTACATGATCTGGTCAGAAAAGAAAAAACATGGGAATGAACGGAGGTCCAAGATAAGGCTTTCAAAAGCCTAAAAAAGATATTCACAGAGCAACCCCTACTAGTTGCTCCGGATTCAGATAGAAAGTTCAGGGTGGAGTCCGACGCATCTGATTACGCTATGGGTGGCGTGTTATCTATGCTTTGCAAGGATGACAAATGGAGGCCTGTGGCCTATCTATTAAAGTCGCTCAACAATACTGAGCGCAATTACGACATACATGACAAAGAAATGCTAAGCATTATGTGTTGCCTGGAAACATGGCATCATTACTTGGAGGGAGCACATGAACAGTTCGAGATATGGACTGATCACAAGAACCTTGAGTACTTTATGAGTGCAAAAAAGTTGAATTGCAGACAAGCCAGATGGGCTTTGTACCTCAGTCGATTTAATTTTGTATTGCACCATAAAGCCGGTGTTACCATGGGAAAGGCTGATTCTCTGTCCAGGAGGCCAGACCATAAAAAGGGGGTGGATGATGACAACAAGGATGTCACGCTCCTCAAACCAGACTTTTTCAGAATTGCTGCACTACATCATGGACACGTATTCATTCATAGCTCAGAAAAAGAATTACTAAACAAAATTTGACATTCTGAAGCATGTGACAAAGCAGTAGTAAGGGCAGTAGAAGCCATGAAAAAGGCTGGTGTTAAAACACTAAAAGCTCGAGAATGGGAGATGGAACAAGGACTTATCCTCTGGCAAGGAAAAGTCTATGTACCTAAGGATGAGAAGTTGCGGATGGAGATAGTCCACTTACACCATGACACGCCCATTGCTGGACATGGAGGACAGTGGAAGATGATTGAACTTGTCACAAGAAATTACTGGTGGCCTGGAATCACCAGATTCATTAAAAAATATGTCAGTGGATGTGACAAATGCCAGTGAAATAAGAACTTCCCTGAGCCACCAGCTGGAAAGTTAATGCCAAACTCGGCACCAGCTCAGCCATGGACACACATTTCGGCAGATTTCATCACAAAACTACCAGAGTCTCATGGACACAATGCAATTTTGGTAGTATGTGATAGGATGTCCAAAATGGCACATTTCATTCCTACATCAGAGGAAACTTTGGCCCAAGGGTTAGCCACATTATTCAGGGACCATGTTTGGAAACTTCATGGACTCCCTGAGTCTATAATCTCCAATCGCAGCCCACAGTTTGCTGCACAAATGATGAAAGAATTAAATCAGATGCTGGGCATCAGTACAGATCTATCCACAGCATTCCATCCACAAACGGATGGACAAACAGAACAAATGAATCAGGACTTAGAACAGTACCTGAGGATTTTCGTAGATCATAGACAAGAAACGTGGTCTGGATGGTTAGCCATTGCCGAATTTAGCTACAATAACAAAATTCAGGCATCCACCAAACAGACCCCATTCTTTGTCAACTATGGCAAACACCCCAGGATGGGAATCGAGCCAAGGAGAGAAGGAAGTCACCTGGCAGCATCAGAGTTCGCTCAGAAAATGAAGGAAATTCATGAGGAAACTCAGGCAGCCTTGTTAAAATCACAGGGTGATATGAAGCTGTACAGACAGACACAGAGTAGATGCACCAGAGTACAAAGTTGGAGACAAAGTATGGCTGTCAACCAAAGATTTAAGGTTAACAGGCCGACCAACTAGGAAATTGGTGGAAAGATGGATTGGGCCATACCCAATCAAGAAAATAGTGTTGCCAAATGCAGTAGAGCTGGATCTACCCTTCTCCCAACAGATCCATCCTGTGGTGAATGTCTCACGAATCTGCCCATGGAAACGACCAATGAAAGGGCAAAAAGCACAACCTCCACCGCCAATTGAGATAGACAGTGAAAAGGAGTATGAAGTGGAAGAGATAATCGATGTACGACTAAAAAGAAACAAAAAAACTTCACACAATCCTCAGACAAAATAGTGTCCAAAATTGATGTTAACACAGTAGCTCCAGCTGCAAAATGGGAACAAAACTGGCAAAAATGGAAAGGAAGGAAGGGTCTAGAAACCCTTATGGAGCCAGGAGATGTGGAAGGACCATGTCAATGTAACATGTGCCTATGTCAATTGCATGACATAGCGCCTTGTGCTGAAACGATTGAAGACCTCATACCACCTTCATGCCCACTCTCACCCATAATCGAGGAAGTAGAGGAATCATCCATGATAGAGCACAATGCGCTGAAGGATGATGAAGAAGTTTGAATTTGTCTGGAAGCCAAATCCTAAAAAGGGGGTACTGTCATGACCAACTGAAAAGCTTCGGCTTTTTCACTAAGTCATTTCCATTTTATTATTTATTTTCTTCATATTATATAAACACATGCTGACTAAGTAGGTGCCTATCACTTGGCACTTAGATAAAGTAGTAGATAAGATACCGGAGCATGGCGCGGATGACTCATTACTATTACTACATGTGCAGTCGTCTTACTCATACCATACTATATTTAGAGTAGGGCTTAGGGTAGTGCACAGACCACCTGTCATAGTATATAAGGAGTGCAATTCAGCACCCAGAGTCCTCAGTCGAGTTCTCTCGGGTTTCCCCTCCCTCCTCTCCTCCTCCTGTCTTGTTCACTAGTAGGGGCTCTTAGGCGTCATGCTGAGGGAGTCCTGATATGCTGAGGCAAGACACCACACCAATTGGCTGCTTTGGGAAACAGCTATCAAGGAAGAATTGGCCATGTTCAAGACAACAGGTACTTGGGTACTCACTGAGCCACCTACTGATGCAAACATAGTCAGATCCAAATGGGTCTTCTGCACCAAGAAGGATGCTGCTGGAAATGTCATCCATTACAAAGCCTGCCTAGTTGCCCAAGGGTTCTCACAGGTTCTTGATATGTTTGCACCTGTCACTCATTTAGCCTCAATACAAGCTGTCCTTGCAATGGCAGCAGATCTTGACCTAGAATTGCATCAGAGGTGCATACCTTAACAGAGAGCTCACCTCTTGAGAGTGCATTTACATGTGACAACCACTGGAATACACCTCAACTGACCACCCATCTAACTACATCTGCTTGCTGAAGAAGACACTGTATGGCCTGAAGCAGTCTGGTATCAGCATTTGTGCAAGATCATGTCATCCTTGGGTTTCTCTAGGTGCAATGTTGATATGGCTGTCTTCTACTGATGCTGCAAGAATGGGGACCTAGTCATCATGTTAGTACACATTGATGACTGCACAATGGCAGCCAGCACAGCCCGGCTTATCTCAGACACCAAATCTGGTATAGCCAAGCAAGTCAAAATAACTGACGAGACGTCGGTGCTCTGGTTTCGGTAGGAACCGAGACAGAGATAGAGACGAACATTGTCGATCATTTTGTGACCGTCACACGACTCTCGTTTGAGGCTGCACGCAGCAGCCGCAGTGCACTACTCTTACTATTAGTGGCAATGTAAAGGCTTCCTTGTTGGCCTGGCAATATTGCAAGCAGAAAACGTGGCCAACCACAGCTGTTTGCATATATGTACTTTGTGCAGGTGTGACGGCAAGAGCAGTGTCTTGTGGCCGGCCATGGTGTACAGCATCACGTGTATATCTGATTGTCATCATTCCCAAAGAGAGCTCTATGAGATGACTGGGCTAGGTACATAATTAAAGAGAAGGGGTGTCCGCAAACAGTTGGTAAGTGTACTCTGGTGGGCACCGCAAATCACTGGATGTATCAACCCTGTTCGCCATTTCCCTCACTTCCTTGACCTCCTGCGGAGTCAATTCGACCTGCGCTGCTGCAATGTTTTCCTTTAGATACTGTTGGTTCCTCAGTATCGAGCATACATCCATGAGACGAAAAGTGTACCTTGATTTTCTTTGTTCCAGGAATAGGAATAAAATCTTCACCCTGTGCCAAAATCCAAGCCAGTGCAGTCTGACCGGCTGTCGCATTGTGCCTGTCTCCAATAGCCTTGAGCCCATCGGCAACCTTAACCAGATTGGGGAAATTTTCCTTGCTGTATCTATATATATATTCAAGCGTCAACCGATTGATATTCAGTTGTAAATTTGTGATCATCTTTACCGCGGAATTAAATGCCTGACATCTCCCTTTTCAATATCATCAGGACTTCTCTGAGTGCCTAGAATCAGAGACTCATTTTTTTTTTTTTTGAAATAGAGTGACGCACGATTTGTCCGGTCAGGAGTCCACGACCAAGTGGAGAATAGGCCACAACGGTGACTCCCAATTCGCGGCAAGCTTTCAGTACCCCAATCTTCTCGTCTTCGATATCGAGGGTAAAGGGAGAATACTCCACTTGAACTGCAGCGATTGGATGAACAGCATGTGCGCGGCGAAGAGTGCTGGCCGAAACCTCGGATAGTCCAAGATATTTCACTTTCCCTTCCCTAGAGCGGCATTGACATGAGCTAGAATGCCCCAGAAGGCAGTTTTAACTTACTTTACGAGTTCAGCCATAACGCCGACCGTGTGCTAAGAACGGCCATATTAATATGTAACCAAAGATGGACCACTGAAAAACACGTACTTCGATAGGAACATTGACGTCTGCACGATGCAGGTAATACAAGTCAACTGTCTCAACACCGAGCCGTTGCCTGCTCTTTTCAAAAGCAGTCCTGACATATTCCGGTTTACCATTGACAACGCCTGACTTTCCGATGAAACCGAATTTAGTTGCGAGGAATATTTCGTCACGCTTTCCAGTACGTTTGAACCTATATAGAGTTGAATCAGGAAAATATTATGAAATATGGAAGGACAGGGCTTCATTACCATTTGCCAATCAAATCTTCAGAGTCGCCGTAGAGGTCTGCGGTGTCCCAGAATGTGCAACCGTTTTCATATGCAGCATCTAGAACCTTCAATCGCTGTTCGTCTGGCTCGATGGATCCGTAGAAAGTGGATATGCCCATTGCGCCGAAGCCAATTGGTGAGACAGGCGTGTTTCCAATCTTGCGGGTAATACTAGTAGGGGACATGACTGCAAGCTGATGTTGGCGACTGGAGTCTCATACAGTGAACCTTGCAGGTATTTATTGGAACGAGTTTGAATGTATGACGAGTTGTGCGGCACATATCCATAAGGCTTCGTGCCGTTCGGTTATCGTGAACTCTAAGTAGATATTATGTAACTCGGGAGACCAACCGGTCAAGCTTGCGTCACCATTTCTGCCGTAGCTCTTGAATGAATGATGTGCAACAGGAAATGAATGACGTGTCTATTTGCCGGTGATGTACTACTACGCATGCGTAGGCGTAGTATGGAGTTAAATTGCAGATAAGGAAAGCTAAATTATCGTTCAACGACTACTTGTCGCACATGCCGACGATCGTTCTCAAGGTTTGTGGTACGTGTCCAAACTCTGGGAGACGGTCACTGTGTCAAAATATCTTAGTTATATCGACGTCTGGTGGAATATATCGTGCCCTGCTTACAATCGCTTGCACCGATAATCATTTGATTAACCATGATGGTAGTCTGTCCTGTAGCAGCAAGTAGATGGGTTCGCGCGCAATGCGGACGACACCAAAGGACTTGGAGAAGAAGAAAAAAGTGACTGATGGAAAGGGAAAGGACGCTACCGAACGCCAGCTCACCAGAAGGCGGGCAGAGGGCGGCACGGCTGGTGCTGGCAGTGTTGTTACTGACCCAGTTTTTTGCTGTTTGGGTCAGTGATGGTCAATTAGAGATTGAAATGACTGAAATGACCCCTGTTGACCCAGGGTCCTTCTGGGTCAAAAGGTTAGAACCGAACATTAAATTTTCGTGTCGGTACTATCCTCTATGCTGTCAACTCTACACCCTTGCGCCTGGGTCGACCCTCCAGCCCAAACAGACTCTCGATCTAGGGAGTCTCCCTCAAGTATGATGTTTAGTCAGTGGGGCCATCTGATGTCGAACAAAAAAATGCAAGTCACCCGAGGACTCGTTCAGGCGCCCGCGAAAAGGGTATGAAGAAATTTATGTGCCCGCACCGAAGCAGAAACCTGCAACAGAAGGCGAGTTGGCACCTGTTTTGACGTTGCTGCATTGTGCCAGGGAGGTGTTCATAGTTCCCCGGCCAAACAGAGTGCAGAGCAAATTGTTTCCCGTCGCGTTCGGAACTGGCCTACTAAAGTTTGTATTCAAAGTTTCTTCTCAAAGTCTTATTAATCGCTGAAATACTTATTATCCAGACAAATGTCGCTATGCTTACCTTCCTCCATGAACTATCCAAAGTTGGGGATGAAGCCACTGGACGCCGACGATGATCTAGAACCGCTACCGCCAATGAGCTCCAATGAATCTCGCTGTCGCTATACTGAACTGGACGAGAGGCTCGCTTGGCGTGCTCAAGGTGTGCCACAAAAGGGTCTTCTAGACGTGGAACTTGACTGATATGCACAGTGCCCCGACAGCCAGGTTGCGCGAAAGCCAGGCGCACAACGCGTTGTCGGCAGGGCAGCACTTCTACTATTGTCAACAAACGCACGGACGCTGATGCCACTGCATCTCTTCAACTGCCATGCTCTAGGGCTTTGCGCAATGCGAGACGACGTGGACTTTATCCGCAAGGTTCTCTGCACGCAATTCAGGGGCGAAAACTGGGACGGGAATAAGGCGAGCTGGAACAATATGAAGACGCAGACGAAATCGGCAAGGTAGGCGCAGATGGATACGGTAGGGGCAACGGCTTGGGCGCACGGCTTCTGGCTGATAAACTAGAAGGCGAGCTGGACGGCGGAAGTGAAGGGTGAGACGCTGACACCGAGAAAGCTGGCATGTAGCTTGATGAGGCCAAGAGCTTCTTCATCAAAGGGGGGCTAGAGCAGGACGCTGTAACGGTCCCAGAATCTGGCGTCAGGCCCGCGTCCCGTCCCAGTTCACGTTGCTGACAAGAAATCGAAGACGATGGAGATTGCGACAGGACTGCGCTACGAGAGTCTGGTCAGCAAGCAGCAATAGGCCGTATCATTCGAGAAGGTTTCTGCGCCCTGTTTCTTTTCCTCGTTTTGTTATGATTTGATTTCACCGTTCGCCCGTTCGCCCGTTACCGTTCGTTCTTAATCTTTTATTCTGCGTTCTTCGTTTCGTTTCTTGTGTTTTACCTTTCGTTTCATATTGCACTCATTCATTTTGACCAGTTTATTGCGTAACAAAGACTTTTATTCGGACAGTTGCTACATATTTGATACATCTTTTCTTTCGTTTCTGTGCAAAGAGATCAGGAAAAAGCATGTCAAGAATACGCACGGTGTTGACAATCGCCGACTACCATTCAGGTCCCGGACTGCCGCAAACCTCGTGGTACCAGACGTGGGCAGTGACCCTGGAGGAACTAGGCTGGGCAACCGAGAAAAAGGTAACCGAGTTTTCTTCTCTCTCATGGACTCTGGCTGGAAAATGGAAACGCTGACAATGCTTAATAGGCTTGGGGCTGGGAACACTGATCCGCCGCGGGGAAATGAGAATGGAGGTGCTAGTATCTCCGAACAACAAGACGTCTTCAACACGACTTCAACTGGCTTTTCATCAGTGCACTCGACCACAAGGTGCTAGATTTGTACTGTGACACTTGACAACAGAGGCCGAATCGACGTTTCTCGACTCCAAGGCTACGACTGAGGCTGGAAGGGGGCTGTGGAGGACTCTTCATGGACTGAGGGGGCTGAAGCGATCTGTTGCGGTTTCTTAGCTCGGCCGCTGCTGGCGACAAGAACCGTGAAATGCTAATGCTCACTGCTGGGCTTTGAGGTGGTGTGTTAAATACTTCAGGCCCTCGTGAAAGGACTGGATGACTCGGCGCGCTCGCAAGGGGTCGGAAATGACTTTTAACGGCTGTCTGCTATGCTGCGCGGGGTTGACCTGGGCTGGGCTAAGTACTGGGCGCGACGCAGGTGAGACAGAAGTGGCTGGAAGAACGAAGACTCCTGTAACGAAACACTGCAAGTCCAGCTTTATAGATTTCCTAAAACGGGGTGCAATGACTAAATTCTGCGTGCAACTAGGGCCAATAGATCTCGAGGGAAGCCTGCAATGAACATTTGACGATGCTCTGGCTCTCCTATTCGACGCTGCTTGACGATGGAAGTGCCACGGACAACCAAATACTCTCAGAAATACTCTCCAAGGTCAGTCGTGCTAATGCCGCACTTGCTCCATTTTTCGACGAGTCTAACAAGGGCTGTACTAGGATGTGGAAGTGAGTGTATTTTTCGCAGCTTCTTCCGGTTGGAAGGGATGGGATTGGCTGGAGGCGTGGGACCAGTTGAACACACAAGATCAGTTAGTAACGTGATTAACCTAATTAACCATAGGCACAGTGATGGGATAGAGATGCAGGGACGTCGAAGGGTGGAGGCGAAGAAACAAGTTGGATAGCAGCCGTGACTGGAGATGAAGGGGAGGAAGCAACGACTGGCGTCGCAACAAAGGGTGCTGGCGAATTGGACACAGCCCACAGCAATGCCACCTGCGATCTTGTGCAACTGTGGGCAGGGTCCAGCTGACAATAATGCCGTCAACTGCACTTGACATATCTATGTTGCAGAATAATAATCAAACGGCAAGGCTTGATAACCGCTTCTGTACTGACAGCGGTGAATATACCCCCTATTTTCATGGGAATGATAGACTATCATCTTATCCTTATAGGCCCATCGTGGCCGGGAGTCCGATTCTTGCGAATATATTCCCTTCAACATGTCAATTGTCATATGCATAAGACCCAAAAGGCCTTAAATGGTCATGTTGTCGTGAGTCACAACAGATAATCCCGCTTCAGCCAGGAGTTTTGACGCGGCATTTTTCAGAAGGCAAACTTAGGGCCATCATCTTATCTTTGACACATGACGTGGAAGCGGTGCTCATTTTCTAGATATGACGGCAGGAAATTATCCATTGTTTTGGAGGAGACTAATCCTGTTTCTCCTCCATCCATGAGCCGATTGGACGCGGAGTATGTTAGATTATACTTGCCACGAATTGAACAGCAGGAAGTTATGTGATATCCATTCTTTTGGAGGAGACTAATCCCGTTTTGCCTTCTTGTTTCAAGAAGAATTCGACACTTCTGTTGCTTGTCAGATATCATGGTACGGCCGCACGGGGTCAGCTGGTCGACTCTCAGAAAGGAGCGTTCGAGTAATCCTGGAGGATAAATAAATACCCAGTTGTCTACCCCCAAAGTCAGCACGTCCTCTTGGCAACGATGACTCCTAGAGGTAAGCGTCATCCACCTGGTCCGAATGTCCTTGACCGAATCAATTCCATAGCTCTTTTCCTTGGCTTGCTTGCCCTTGGTTGTACCCTTGTCACCGCTGTGGACTTCAGCAGATCCAATTGGATTTGGAAAGACCACAATAAGCAAGTGCCTCCCTATGAGCGCGCAGACTTCCGCTATGATTTCAGACCACTTCCGGGCCTTACCGCTTCCTCAGCGAATATCCTCATCGCTGCCGATAACAACTACACCCTATGGGTTAATGGCGAGTATATCGGTCAGGGGAACGATTGGACGCAAGCTCAGGACTACTGCGTGACGCTCAATCCGGGCAAGAACCTCTTCGCTGTAGAGATTGAGAACCAACCTCCTACCAGCCCCGCGGCTTTGTTAGCCGCTATCCAGATCACTTATGCTGATAACCCAGTTGTACAAGTCATAGTGTCCGACGCCTCTTGGAAAGTCAACAATGTCGTTGCGGGATTCCAATATCCTGCATATGATGATTCGGCCTGGCCCCCCGCCGTTGTCCTGGGTGGCGCAAACTCACCTCCTTGGCATATACCAGCTTCTCCGCCTCCTGCATCTGACTTGTCACTCTCGAATTCCCTCTGGATCTGGACTAACGAAGTTACCAGTCCCGGAGGCAATGCGCCCGCGGGTCATCGCGCCTTCCGCAAGAAGATCCATCTCCATGGCGGCATTTTGACGAGAGGTGGAACCATCATTTTCGACACCGACAATGGATATACGCTCTACATCAACGGAAAGACAGTGGGTTCAGCTCATGACTGGTACCATGCGCAACGTTGGTCCTTCACTCTCGACTACCCTACCGATGTCATTGTCATTGCCGTGGATGCCTACAACGACTTTGGACCGGCTGGGTTAATTGCTGCTGTCGAATTTAATGTTGAGAATTGCCACTGCTCCACTTATTCCGTTTATTTGTCGGACAGCACCTGGAAGTATAATTATACGGTGCCAGCCGGTTTCGAGCAGATAGACTACGATGACTGTGGTTGGCTGGATGCGGTTGTGGAAGGCCCTTACGGGATGGCGCCGTGGGGAAAGGTTCCTGTTGTGAATGGGTTAGCGCCCACAAGTTTCGAGACAGATCTGACACCCGAGCAAACGCCTTTGTTGTAGGCCTATCATGTCTGAACTGGTGATGATTTTTTTTTATAAATATGTACTACAAATACCCTTGTGTCTGCTCAAATGAATGTCAATTACGCTGTTTTAACCTTTTTGAGATTGTGGAATACCCAAAATCCCGGCAACTAAGGACATACTACAACATTACATCTATGCATTGAAATAATGGTAATTCATGGTGACAGATCAATCTTCTTCACTGTCCATCCCGTCTTCGTCACTGTCGCTCTCCTCACCCTCTGCCACATCAATTGGATCCAGTGCAATATCGTGATCCGCCCCAAAATAAGAATCACAGATAACATACAGCTTCAGCGAATGCTTCCCTTTTGGCAGTGTGAACTCTAGCTTGACTGCGAGACTCTTGGTCACTGTCACCCGCTTAATCACCAAAAGTTGTCGCGTCGCGGGATCTCCAACGACGAGCCACCAATTGGCCATCTTTTTGAGTGGGTAGAATGGTGCAATAACCCTCTGCCCGTCATCCTCCTCGTCCTCGTCAACGTCTCTTGATAGCGCAACTTTGAGCACGATAGGTGCGCCTGCAGTATACTCTCCCTTGGCGAGTTCATGCACTACGTCCAAAGTGGGATAGGAATTGACAAACGTAGCCACGTCACGCCTAAAAGAATGATAAGTTAAAAAAATTGAGTAGAATACATGATGGACTTACATTTGCGCCGGTGTCATCTGCAACAACTGGTTGCGCCGTTCGTCTTCCATCTCCATGATATCGTATACAGATTCAACACCCGCTGCCTTGGACCGCTTAATCAACTCGTCGTCAAAATGCGGAATCTGTTTTAGAGGTGAGTCTGTCTCCCACATCGCCTGCACACACATTTGTGAGAGGTCCATGGCACCAAGGGCATTGAGCCATGCATTAGACGACATGACATCGACGCAGGCCGAGAGTAAGTTGAGGACTTTCTCCAGAACAATGACTTGATCAGCTGCGAGATCTGCCGGTAACTGGATACGCGAGAAATGAGCTTGGAGAAGCAGAAACGTCTTGAAGTGTGGTGCTTCAAAGTCGACCCGATCCAATTTGACAGGAACACGTTCGTAAATGCGCCGTAGAAGTGCCTCCTCGTGTCGACGGATGGGAATTGTCTCAAACTCGGCGGACGATGATACTACTTCAAGGAGTCCCTTGAGCTTCGTTCTTTCCTTCAATGAGAGCGTATACACCTCAACGGTGACATATGAGATGTTATAATAAGCAGCGATCATTCCCAAGTTCAACGGTGATACTTCCATTTCATCCTCTATAGAGATGCATTTTGAATTTACGAGGTCATTAAGCGTGTTTTCGACAAGTTCCGACAAATGATCCGAGAGATGTTGATGGCTGACATTATGCAAATTGTAGTAGTTCGGGTTTTGTGTCATCCGCCTGTAAAAGTATGTCCACGTCAGGATGTCCATAGCGTCCTGCTTATTCTCAATGGTCTTGACAGCGATCTCGGCCAGGAAGTAGTCATGAAGCATGTGCGTTGGCAGATGTGACTCGGTCGGTAGACCTTCAGCGAGGAATTTCTTATAAAACTCCTTCCGTGTTTGCTGGCACATGAGAACGCATCGACTGCGTTCATCTTCCAATGGTCGACAGGCCCGACCCATCATCTGCAGAACATCCGTCACCGGGTAGTCGATGTATCGATGCTCCTTGCCCTCGTAGTACTGGACACCCATAATAATGACCATGTAGCTGGCCACTGGAATACTCCAGGCGGTGTCCTTGTCGATCATTAATGAATAGCTTAAACAAAGGAGTAAGTAACATTAACATACCTTACTCGCAACCAACACCTGAATAGCGCCCGATTGGAAGAGTCTCTGCACAATGCGTTTGTCTTGCTTAGATAGAGCCTCATGGTAATACCCAATACCGTGCTTCAACGTTTCTGCCAACGCATGGTCTGACAAATGGTCAAGATGAGGCTGCAAGTCTTCCAGCTCGATGTTCAAGAACCGATCCGGCTTGTCGTCCGCCGCACAGTGTGTCAAAATGTCATCAACAGTCAAACGACATTGTCGACGTGAAGGAACGAAGACAATCACAGGCTTCGTCGATGAGTACTCGACAATGGCCAAATACGCCGGCTTTGACATGGCGATCATGAGAGAGGGGAAATGTGGAATCTGGAAGGACTGTAGATGGATGTCCATATCCAGTGGACGAGCGCTTGGCGAAAAGTTGAAGATGGCATGCGAGGGTGCACCGATCCACTCTCCCAAATCACGAGCATTGGCAAGAGAGACACCACACGCAACAATGCGCGTCTTGTTCTCTGTCTGGGCAGAAACATAACGCGTCCGCGAGATGATCACTTCGTACGTTGGGCCCACCACACCACCAACTTGCTGCACTTCATCAGCAATAAGAAGCCCAATGTTTTGTACATTCTTGCGCTGTCGCCATCTCCGTGATAGGACGTCCCACTAGGAAGGAAAAAAAAAACACGAGTTTAGCACGTACTTCTCACTATGTTTCACGAGCCACGTACTTGTGTCGGCGTGCAAACAATCACGTCTCCCTTCTCCAACAACCGCAAGTCGGCACTCGTCTCGCCTGTCAAACTCAAAATCTCCTTCCCACCCTGTAATTGAGAAAATTTGGCCCTCCACTCCGCTACGCGCTGGTCGACCATTTCCTGGTACGGCTCGACACAAACGGCTCGTGGCTGCTCACGCTTGCTCCATAACCGGAGCAGAGCAAACTCGGCACAAACCGTCTTGCCGCTTCCCGTTGGCGCACCAATAAACACGTTTTCGTCAGTCGTGTACAGCGCCTGGAACACTTGCGTTTGTATTTTATTAAAGGTTTGGATAGTATTCGAGTATATTGCCTCGAATTCCTTGTTGTGAAGGGCAGAAAGGGGCAGCGGTTGAAGATCCAGGAGGGGTGTTGGAGGCGGGAACTTCTCCGGAAGGATGAGATGCTTGAAAGAGATCGGTAGCCTTGTTTCTGCGTGTAACCACCGGTCCGAGATAACAGAGATAAAGTAGTTTGGAGGGACTGGTTCGTACATGGGCACGGTGAGCGTGACGGTATGCTCGCAGTCCGGGAGTTCGGCGTAACGCTGGCGAAGGATAAAGGTGTCATGGAAGAGAATGACTTCGCCATCGACATCCTCTACCATGATAATAAACGTCTCCGCTGAGCCATGTATCTTCTCGTTCCAATTAAAATCGGGGGTGATAGACAAATCGATCCGCAACAGCGTACGAGTGATGGGCTGCACCTGTGCCTGCAGTTGCAATTTCGGGAAATGGTGAACCAGCCGTTCAACGAGGCGGCCTGCGTTCGGGATGCCAAGTAGTTCGCCGATCTCTGGAGGCTTCAAGTCGTAATATCGCTCCCAAGGGAACTGTTTCCCTTCCGCCTTGCGTGTTACTTCCGCTGGGACACCCTTAAATTGACGAAGCGGCGTCATCGAACGCCACATTCGCTTCTCGACCTCCTTGCACATGTCTAGAGCGGCTCTCGCAGGGACTGCCCATCCTCTCTTCAGACATATTTCAAATATGGCGCGAAGAATCCGTCCAGCAGATTGCGTGACGTAGACCATGTCGGAAACGAGGACAAAGCCGTCCAACTTGAGCCCTGAAATATATGCCTGTAAAAGGACGTTGATTTTGGCGGCTGGCTCGTCGACAGTTTCCTTCACTGGTATCGGCACGCGCTCGAGCAACTTGGTCAACTCGAGCTTTTCCTCTTGTCTAACTGGCACCAGCTTGAATTCGTTGGAAAGAGCAAATACGCGGAACAACTCAATCGAAGACATGCTAGACCTGAGATGTTGGTTGTACACCATCATCGAACTATGCGTGACATAATAATGGGACGCGATCCGCCCCAACTCCGTGCTTTGGAATCGGCCAGATGAGCGCTCATACTTGAGCAGTTGACACTTCTCCAACAAGGCCGCCGCGGTATGAACAATATCGGCCCGTTTCTGGACAAGCACGGCGTCTCCTTCCTGATAGTCGATACCAACGCTATAGAGCGACGGAGACTTGAGCATCCGAACGTATCTGATAGAAATTCACATCAGTATGCATTACCCTACCGAACCCTTGAAAAAAAAAACGCACAGATAAGTATAACCTAACCATTGCACTGCCTCGTCTCTGTTCCGGATGGTTCCAAGCACGATCTCCGCGTTCAAGTTGTCCGCCAGTTTAGACACAAACTGACTTTCGATAGGCAGCTGCTGATTTAACAAGCTGAGATAGTACTGCAGCTCGGAATGGTTCGTGATGATGATACCCTCCCCAAATGTATCGTATTGCGGCCGACCAGCACGACCGAGCATCTGAAGCACGTCCTGTGACGAAAGCTCGACCCATCTTCCCTTTTCTGGGTTGTAGATCTGTGTTCCCTTAATGATGACTGTATGCGCCGGCAAGTTTACACCCCATGCGAGTGTCGCAGTGCAAACGAGTACTTGGATAGATCCATCGGCGAACAGTTCCTCAACCAGCCCACGAGCTTCTCTTGCCATACCCGCATGATGAATCGCAAATCCGAACGGTAAAAGGTCCTTCAAATGCGGATCCTTCACGGTCCCAGCTTCTTCGTTTAGAATCTCCCTGATGGCCCCATCCGGTTTGACGAACTGAGTGATCGTCTCCTTCTCGACCGCCATATCGCGCAAGTACCTTGCCGTCTTGGCCGTCTCCTTCCGCGAGTGGACGAACACAAGGGTTTGGTTCTTGCCAGCCTGGTCGAGCACCTTTTCGTACAGAACCTCATTCATGACTTGATACCGCTTGATAGCCTTCTTCTCTGTAATACCGATGAATTGTTGCTGTAAGCCACAAGGCCGATACGAGGCATCGAAATAGAAGAGACCCTTCTTCTCGTCAACCCGCAAGAACGTCGCCACATCCTCATAGTTGGGCAATGTCGCAGACAAACCGACCAACCGAACGTACTCGTTCGTCTGCTCCATTTTTCTGATCGTCCTAGCAATAATCGCCTCCAACACTGGCCCACGCTCGTCGTGCAGAAGGTGGATTTCATCGATGATGATTAGCCGAACCAGGTTCGTGTAACTAAGGTCGGTGCTCTTGCGCGTGATCACATCCCATTTTTCGGGTGTCGTGACAATAATTTGCGTCTCCGAAATTTGCTGCTTGGTCATTTGCGAGTCTCCCGTGAGCTCACCAACCTTGACTCCAAAGGGCTGTAACCGCGCCGAGAAGTTGCCGACCATTTCCTGTACCAGGGCTTTCATGGGTGCAATGTAAATGATTTTGAAAGCATCCAAATCAAATGCTCCAGTGGCTTCATCCCTAACTTTGGATAGTTCATGGAGGATGGTAAGCATAGCGACATTTGTCTGGAATAACAAGTATGTCAGCGATCAATAAGACTTTGAGAAGAAACTTTGAACACATACTTTGCCAGCACCGGTAGGCGCACAAAGAAGAATGGGTTCGTCAGTTCCGAACGCGACGGGAAACAATTTGCTCTGCACTCTGTTCAGCCGGGGAACTGTGAACGCCTCCCTGGCCCATTGCGGCAACGCGGAAACAGGTACCAACTCGCCTTCTGTCATAGGCTTCTGCTTCGGTGCGGGCACATGAATTTCTTCATACCCTTTTCGCGAGCGCTTGAACGAGCCCTCGGGCAACTTGCATTTTTTGTTCGACATCAAATGACCTCCCTGACTGAACATCATGCTTTCGAGATCGAGAGTTCGTTTGGGCTGAAGTGTTGACCCGGGCGCAAGGGTGGCCGTTTTGGGAACGTCTGGTTTGGCTTCATCAACGTCCATGGCGTCAGCCTTGGCCTTAGTTTGCCTATCCCCTGCTAGCTCTCGCAAAATCCAACCTACTCCCTTTTCTCTCATCGCTACCTCGACGTTTACCCTTTCGTTGGCATCTGAGCGTGCAAGTTTCGTACACCAGACAATGACATCCCTGTTCTTCAAAAACTTGGTTACTGTGTGGAAGCTTTGAAACTCGAAGAGCTCCATAAGCTGATTTTCGACATCTCGCAGATTGGATTCCGAGCCGAGGATATTGAGAACGGCCGAAGCCTTATCAGCAGCTGTAACCGGGTCGGGATAAATTTCTGAAATTTGTCTTTGGACCCAGAAGCCGTCAATGACGTGTGGAGAAACGATGTCCTTGTCCGCCTTGACGCCTTTTGCCTTCTTCCCCTCACCTCCAATTACCAGCTCCTCTTCGCCCACATCCGCGCTTTCCCTTGGTTCATCTTCTACCTCCTGCGCTTCAACCTCCTCTTCTTCCCCATCTGAGTCATCCTTAATCTCAAAACCCTCCTCGTCCTCTTCCTCTTGCTCCTCCTCATCAAACACAACTGCGACTCCCAATTCATCGTCAATTTCCGCGTCCTTCTTTTCCAAGTCGGGATCCGCCATGGCCACGTCTTCGTCTCCGTAATCCGTGATTTTTTTCGCCAAACTCACAAGCTGCCCAAATATGTCATTGCTCACAGTGCCAACCACCTCCTCCACCTGACGCTTCTTGTCAAAGTCCTTCACCCCCTCCGTTTTCAGAACATCGAGCACGACATCCGCAGCGGAGCGTACGATATCCGGAGACTGGTCGCCTAGAAGGCCGTGGATGGCAGAGAGGATAAACTGGTAGACCTCCCGTGTTTCCAGCGTCCGAGGGCGGTACGTCAAGCCCTCCACGTCCTGCGTCGCCTCGATAATGTCCGCATAACCAAAGCCAGGAGCGCCGCCTGCGCCTGCACCAGCACCAGCACCAGCACCAGCCGTGCCGCCCTCTGCCCTTCTCTTGGCGAGCTGGCGCTCGGTAGCATCCTTTCCCTTGCCGTCAGCCGCTTTTTTCTTCTTCTTCTCCAAGTCCTTTGGTGTCGTCCGCATTGCGCGTGAACCCATCTCCTTTGGGTCAATTTTTCCGGCCAAGCTGGTTGGCGCGCCATCTGGCTCCTTGTCGCGTCGTGGTAGTGCAGAGCGGTCTGCAGTGAGGACAAGAGAAGAGAGGGCGCTGTAGTTGTAGCCCGACAAGTCGGGTTTTCCAGCCTTGGACATGGTGGCAAGAGCAGTCAAATGAGTAGAATGCTGACTAAGCACTCTAAATAGTATGAGCCACCGCTTTCTTTGTTTTTTTTTTTTTTTTCGCATAATATTTAGGTAAGGTAAGAGGACATATATGTAGGTAAGCGCGAGTCAGAAGTATGGGGTGCATGTCAGGCAATGTGTGGATGGCATATGGTCGGTAGTGACTCTTGCATAGAGTGCCCCAGTCCAGAATGGCCAAACGGATGCTAGCACGATGGAGGAGGAGGTAGCACGATGGAGGAGGAGGTCGCACTGGATAACAGGTGACTGGTTTTTCTTTTCTTCTACCGGCAAGGATTGCCAAGGTCGGTATCGCAGAGGTTTAAAGGTTGTTCACCTTGCTTTACTAGTTTCGACGGTGAGCCACAAGGTTCACAGATCATCGAATATGATATACATGTATGTAATTGAGAAGAAAATACAAATCATTAGTGCACCAATTCAACAAAGTTGCACTGGTATGCATAGACGTTTACGTCGTGATAAAGTATGTAGAGCTCTACTTTTCCCTGACCCGCCTTTCGGACGGATGTAGGCACTCTTTTATCAACCTGTACCGTAATCCGGCAGCTTGGACTACTTTGGATATTTTGCTACGTCATTTACCTACCGTCACTGACCTGGCTCTTTTACAGGGTGATTTTAATCTGCACTCGGCAGAGTGGGACGCCTCTGTCTCGTCTGACGACCCTCGGGTCCTGGACTTGCTGGGGGCGACTGCTCAAGCTGGCCTGTGCTGTGTCAACGACCCGACACGGCCTACTTGGTACCGCCGGGGCAATCAGCCCCGGGTTTTGGACCTGGTTTGGGTGGCGGACCATGTTTTGGACGCCACTCAGCAATTTTATGATCTCGCCCTTCGGGGCCCGCAACGCGACCATGTCATACTTACACTTGCCTTTACAGCGGACGGCTTGGGTCCCACCGAACCTCGCCCTCCTTATTTGCCTCGGGACTCCAAAGCTGAAACCTCTTTCTTGTCCCGCATCCGTAATGCTGATTTTTCCACTGGCGCCGCCCAGGATCGTTGCGACATGTTGTACGCTGTCATCGAAGATGCCTGGCTCACATATGCTAAAGTCCCGAAGGCCTCAGGGACCCCTACTCGCTGGTGGTCCCCGGCCTGCGCAGCCACCTACGCCGCCTATTGTGCAACACCCACGGACCATCACCATGCGGCATTTCGCAGGGCGTGCCGGGATGCAAAACGGGTTTTTTTTTTGACGACAAACTAGATGACCTCTGTCGTACAGGACATGTGTGGGACTCTTTGGCTTGGATTCGGCCTCGTCCTCCTCCTCGGTTTCCCCGCATTCGCAATCACGACGGCACTACGGCCTCCTCTCCAGAACAGCTTTGGACGGCCGCTCAAGCCCAGTTTGTAGGTCCACTGGCACAACATCCCATCGACCATGCTTTCGTCCAGGATTTGCCCTCCCCCTTGTTGAATATTTTACTGAACATGTATTCCACAGAGGTCCAGCATTTTGCTATACTTATTCAACATTAGGTTCTTAGTTAAGATATCAGCTGCCTGATCATCAGTTTTAATATAATAGAGATCAACCAGATCTTCTTTGACACATTGTCTTATATAGTGATTGTTATGGTCAATGTCCACAACATTGTTCAGTGTCCAAGTCTACAGCAACAAACAGAGCCTCGGTCTGTTCCCAATTACTGGACAAGGGTTCTAGGCACTAAGTCTGACAGCAACAAAGGCTTAGCAAGAGGGCGAGGAGAGTGGTTGAGGTGATGAGCAAATGAGTGTTCAAGTTATGGATAAGATTTGACTAAGTTGGAACTAAAGAACTACAGTACATGAGAGGGGTTTATATACGTTAAGAGAACAATAGAAATTAAAGGGGAAAGAGCATAGCTATCCAGGAAAGGAAAGGCAAATGTAGCTATAAAAAGAGATGATGTCCAAGCGTAACTATGGGTTTGTAACAAGTAGATGTAGTCCGTTTAACAAAGGGAAAGGAGAACTGTAACATTACCCCCTTCATATGCGAGAAGTCACCGACTTCTACCAGCCAGAGGTAGTCCAGCCATGATCCATCCTAGACTCTGCCCATTTGACGGCATTGTCGAGTTCTTTTGTTGACATTTCTACTTTCCATTTGAGTGCTTCAGCGGCATGGTGCAGATTCTGGGCATTGCATAGGAAAGAGTCGCATTCCTCGTAGGTCATTTCATGTGGATCAATGGTGAGGGTGAGGGTGGCGAGGTTGTCAGTAGCAGAGGTGAGGTTGGTGATCGAGCAGGTGGTCACAGCGGGCGTTGGCAACAATGGTGAGTGTGGTGTTCCTTTTGACAAATTGGGTGAAGTGGGGGAGGTGGTGATTGTCAGGGTGTACCTTGGGAAGCAAGTCAGCTGGATGAATGTGAAGGTTGTTGTCCTCGAAGTGGACAATAGTGGTGTTTTCAATGAAGACCTCGAGCAGGAGGTCTGGGATGGTGAGGAAGGGTGAGAAGGCGGCAACAGTTTTGTTGATACGCCAGTGAGTGCAGGAGAGGAGGGTGTTATGAGCTCACACTCAACACAAACCCACAAGCCTTGCAGAGAAGGGAGGAGGATAAGAACAGAGAGAAGGAATGTTATTGAGACTACATTAGACAGAATCTAATGCCCATACAATGAGCATAAGATAAACTATCTTAAGTCTTGGGGAACCAAGACTACCTACAGCTGGTCTTATATACTATTCTACTAAGACCCCTTGCGACCCTTCCCACTGGCACCTCTACAGCCTCAGTGACTCATACTGCTTGAGCACTGCTTCCAGACCCTTGAGCACTGCTTCTGGACTTCACCTATCTTTAGCAATGCTGTGCGCTCTTGACAGTTCCACATGCGCCCATGGCCTAGAACCTTCCCCTCAGCCTGGTGCTCCCACAGTCTCTGTCTGGGCCCTATTCCATGAGGCATACTGCTCACAGGCCTTCTGCAATCCCCAACAGGGAGTTGCTATTGCCATATCAAGCTGTTGAGCATTGCTGCTGATCCCATGCCTTATTGGGGTGATGTACTGATGCGCTGATGTGATCTGCACGCACTGCCACCCAGGGTTGCGATCTCCTTCCTAATATGTAGGTGGTTGGCCCAACCAACCATCATCTCGTCTTCTAGTGAGCGCTCCCATGTGCTAACCCACGTGAAGTGTTCCTATAGTCCCTTCCATGATCCCAGATCATGTATAGATGTCCCAGAGTGGTCCCAGACCACTAGCAAGATAAAAAGAAGAAAAAGATGCATTAGGATGGATTCCTAACAAATAGTCTTCTAAGATTAACAAGACGTATTTCTGTTTATGATAAGACTGAATGGGTAATTCAATAAGATCAACATGAATCAACTCTAATAATTGAGTTGCTCTGTGAGTTGATATATGATAAGGTTTATTATCAAGTTTGCCCATTACACATGTCTTACAAATACATCCTTCATGTGATTTATTAATCTTAACACTATTTTCAGTATTCTGAAACATATGACTTAAGATTATCACTTGGATGTGCCATCCTTTGATGCCAAATGAAATAATCAACAGTCTTAGGACTTTTGTTGATTAACAAATGTTGAGAAGGTCTTTTAATAACAGTACATAACCAATGAATGGAGTTGGTTTCTATAGGATATCCAGTTAGTGTAATGTTTCCTTTATGTATGATAGTTTTGTGTTTTGTGTGGTGGACTTGATAGTCCATACTAGTTAGTTGTGGTACAGAAATAATTCTGTATGGTAGCATTGGCATATAGCACACATTCCAGTTAAGAACATGTTTTTCATGATGAAAACATATTTGTCCTTCACCTTCAATAAGTGTCTTTGCATTTTTATCTGCAGTAGTAACTTTGATTGGTGTAATAAATTTCTTATACTTGGTGAAATCAGTTATAAATGGTGTACAATGACATGTAGCACCTGAGTCTATAACCCACTTATCATGCTTGTTAAGAATCATAATTTGTTCACCAGGAACTTTAGATTCATAATTCTCATATACATATTTGTAAGTACTGCTACTACTTATTTGGTCTTGATATTGTGCATCAAGCACTTGCTTGTTGGTTAAGTCATCAAGCACTAAAGCAGTATTAGATGAGTAATTATGATTAGAGAAATTTACTGACCCAATGTTACTATTATCGATCATGTTCATAGGTTCACCAAAGTATTCTAATTCCTCTTCAGGATTGAGATACTGTGGTTCTGGAGTGTGAAATCCACTTGGTGTGGATACATCCAGTGTATTATGTGTTCCATAAAACACACCAGTGCTGTAATCAGTGTCAGTTTCACCATAATCAAGTTGTTCTTCATCCTTATCGTCTGATAAAGATATATGAACATCCCCAATCCTATCTAACAATTTTCTGCTAGATGTAGGTTCAGAGATTTCTTCATCAATATTCCCAACTGTCTTGTTACGGTCGATGTCCACAACGTCATTCAGCGTCCAAGTCTACAGCAACAAACAGAGTCTTGGTCTGTTCCCAATCGCTGGACAAGGGTTCTAGGCACTAAGTCTGACGATGACAAAGGCTAGAGAGAGAGTGAGGAGAGCGGTTGAGGCGACGAGCGAAAGAGCGTTCAAGTTATGGATAAGATTTGACTAAGTTGGAACTAAAGAACTATGGTACATGCGAGGGGTTTATATACATTGAGAGTACAATAGAAATTAAAGGGGAAAGAGCATAGCTATCTGGGAAAGGAAAGGTGAAGGTAGCTATAAAAGGAGATAACGTCCAAGTGTAACTATGGGTTTGTAACAAGTAAATGTAGTCCATTAACAAAGGGAAAAGAGAATTGTAACATTACCTCCTTTGTATGTGAGAAGTCACCAACTTCTACCAGCCAGAGGTCATCCAACCATGATCTGTCCTAGACTTGGCCCATTTGACAGTGTTGTCTAGTTCTTTTGTTGACGTTTCCACCTTCCACTTGAGAGCTTCAGCAGCTCGATGCAAGTTTTGTGCGTTTCAAAGGAAGGAGTCACGTTCTTCATAGGTCATCTCATGGGGATCGATAGTGAGGGTGAGGGCGGCAAGATTGTCAGTTGCGGAGGAGAGGTTGGTGATGGAACATGTAGCAGCAGCAAGAGCGTCAGCGACAACGGTGAGCATGGTGTTCCTTTTGACGAACTGGGCAAAGTGCGGGAGGTGATGGTCTTCAGGATGTATCTGGGGGAGAAGGTCGGCCGGATGGATATGGAGGTCATCATCCTCAAAATGGATGACCATGGTGTTTTCTATGAAGACCTCAAGTGGGAGATCTGGGACGGCAATGAAGGGTGAAAGGGCGGCGACAGTTTCATCGATGCGCCAGTGAGCACAGGAAAGGAGGACCAGAGTGGTGAAGTATGTGACAAGGGCGAAGAAGGTGAACATTGCTTCTTGTTACAATGTGAGTTTGGCGTTAGGTGGTGGTGCTTGAAGAATTTATACGTATTCCAGATCACTAATTTCCATGTCCGAATCTGAACTTTCTCTATCTAATGGATCTTCGATTGCAGGGTCAGTAAGGAGTTCTCGTTCTTCCAAGATGAACCTGGTTAATGAATTCAGATGCTGAATTCCCAGTACCGTGGTAGGGGTGACTAGAAATCTCCGGATTCTTCTGACAATGTCCGCTATTAATTCTCTTTGTTCATCAAACAAATACTGAAGGTCATCAAGGATGTCCTCTATAAGGATACAAGGTCTTCCTGGGATTCTGATTCTTCGTCCAAGTAACCAAATTTGTGCGCTACACTCCCGTGTCTGTATAGTGATTTCATCAATTTGTTTATACTTTTCTGGACATAGTAATCTCCCATGAGCACTTTCGTAAACATCACTGTCCCTGATGGCTGGAAGTTGGTAAACTGGTGGGTCTTCATTATAGTTAGGTAAATCGGTTTCTGCGAAATGTAAATCATGGTATTTGGGAAGATAACTCCTGACAGCATTGAAGGGGAGTTCCGTTGTTCCTAAAGGGTTCTTCTGATGATCACGGTTAAGTTGAGGGATGTGGTAATATCGTGTGACCAGCGCCACAGTTCGAGTGGGTTTTTCTGATAGATTCGGTGCCTTAGGAATGTGTCGGAGGGGAAGGCATTGTATGCGGGTATAGACGGTCTTTTCTTTAAGAGCTATAGTGTATTGAGAGAGTATCGAACAGTGTTGTTTCATATAATGATGATTTTGTTTCAAGATGTGGCGGTTTCTGTATCGAGTCATGGTTCAGAGGTGTTGGCGTTGTTGGTATTCTGATAGGATATCAGTGGCGTTTGCAAGATTGCGAGCAGGTTCCCAAGAGTTATCGTTTGATCCATAGCCTTTCCATTTAACTAGATAATGGTAGCCTGCGCCTTGCTTCCTGTGGGCTAGAATTGCCTCTACCTCAAATTCCTCTTGTCCATTTATGAGATCAGGGGGTGGTTTCACATAGTTCGGGCCATGCGCAGTCGTTTCCTTATAGGGGGTAAGGAGGGACGTATGAAACACGGGATGAATGTGCCATTGCTTTGGGAGTTTCAATTTGTATGTTACTGGTCCCATCACTTGTTCGATTTCAAAGGGTCCTTCTTGTTTTGGTGCTAGCTTTCTGGACTGATATGGTATGTGAAGGTTTCTGTTTTCAAGCCATACTTTGGTGCCTTTTTCAAATTGCGTTGCCTTATCCTTGCATCGTTTTGCCACTAGTTGTCTTGCTAGTTCATGTGCTGCTAGTGCTTCTTCTCTGGCCTTCCTTAGGAACTGAAGGTGTTCCTCTGCTGCTGGTGTAGTCATTCGCGTTGTAGCCGTGGGAAGCGCAACAGGGTCCGTCCCATACATTAGTCTGAATGGGGAAGTTTTGATTGTGTCATGATGTCGGTTATTGTGAGCAAACTCGGCTATTGGGAGAAGCGGTTTCCATAGATGCAGTTCATTGGAGCAGAACATTCGAAGGTAGACTTCTAATTCCTGGTTGACTCATTCTGTTTCTCCATCAGTCTGAGGATGATAGGCTGTGCTCATTTTATGATCGATTCCTAATGCTTTTCATATTTCCTGAAATACTTTTGTGGAGAACTGTGGTCCTTGATCTGAGATCAAAACGTCGGGTAGGCCAAACTGTTTGAAAATTTCGGAGATGTAAAGTTCCGCAGTGCCTAGAGCATCAATTGTCTTCTTGCAAGGTGTGAAAATTACCCCCTTTGTAAGACCATGGTCCACCGTGACCAGGATCAAGTCAAAGCCATCAGAAAGGGGTAGATCCATAATAAAATCAAGGGTTATTTGTTGAAAGGGACGGGTTGCTTTTGATGGAATTGGGTGAAGGGCAGGTACATTTGGGTGTGTGTTAATCTTCATCTGTTGACAGAGGGCACATCCTTCTATCCATTCCCTGACATGTTTGAACATTCTGGGCCACCAGTAGTCACGCTTAAGGAGTTCAAGGGTCTTTAATCGTCCAGGGTGACCTGATGATCGTGCTTCATGCGTTTCTTTAATCAATTTGGTTCGTAATCCGTCTTGGTCAGGGATGTAGGTTTTGCCGAGATAGTGAACAATGCTGTTTGTATAAGACCAATCCTGTATGTTCGATTTGATTGGTGGAGCATGATGTGTGGTGATAACCTCAGTTAGAATACATCCAAAATCGTCTTTTGACATTGCTTTCTGAATCTCCGTGACTAGATCTTCTGCAATAAGACAAATAAAACGATCCTCTGGTAAGACTATGACATCTTCCTATAACTCACTATTTCCCATATGATCTGGGCATCGCGATAGGGCATCCGCTTCAAACATTTTTGTGCCAGGGACGTGCTCAATGCGTAGGTCAAATTCTGATAATAGGGATGACCATCTAGCTTGTCTAGGCGTTAAGTGTTGGGCCGTTCAATAGTAGGACAAATTCTTGTGGTCGCAGTGAACTATAGTGGTGTGGGGTGATCCATGTAGTAGATGTCGCCAGGTCATCAATCCTTTGATGATTGCCAAGAGTTCTCGATTGTAGATCTGGTAATTCTGTTCCGTTTGTGTTAATGGATGTGAAATAAATCCACAGGGATGTAGAGATCCTGTTTCATCCGCTTGCTTCAAAACTGCTCCTATTGCCTTATTTGATGCATCGGTCTGAAGGATAAAGGGTCGAGTTGGATCTGGCATTAATAATACTGGCATAGATGCAAATCGTTTCTTTAGAATTTCAAAAGCATTGTTCCGTTCAGTGGTCCAGTCAAATGGTTCAGCTTTCTTAGTGAGGTTGGTGAGCG
The DNA here is from genome assembly GCA_023014395.1 of Amanita rimosa. Taxonomy (NCBI): domain Eukaryota; kingdom Fungi; phylum Basidiomycota; class Agaricomycetes; order Agaricales; family Amanitaceae; genus Amanita; species Amanita rimosa. The sequence goes on from JAEBUO010000005.1 coordinate 1,115,053, forward strand.
GTTTACGATGGCAGCAAAGTTTCCAATGAAGCATTGGTAAAAGTTCCCAAATCCGAGGAATGATTGGACCTGTTTGACTGTGGTAGGGACTGGCCAATCGGCAATCCCTGCTAACTTTATTGGGTCCATCTGAATGCGTCCAGGGGTGATGATCATTCCTAAGAATTCAACTTCCTGTGTGGCGAACTTGCATTTTTCTAATTTCAGGAATAGATTGTTATCTTGTAACCGCTGTAAAATTTGTTTTGTCCACTCTTCCAGTTGTTCCAGTGTTTCCGCACAGATTAACATGTCGTCCATGTAAATGATTAGCCATCCTTCATTGATCATGTCCCTAAAGTATTCATTCATCATAGTTTGAAAGGTTGCATAATCCAAAGAACATTACTGTTGGTTCATAGAGCCCTCGATTGGTAATAAAGGCTGCTTTCCATTCATCTCCCTCTTTGATGCGAACGTTATTGTATCCCCATCGGAGGTCTAGTTTGGTGAAGTACTTGGCGCCTCGTAGTTTAGTCATGAGATTGGAAACTAAGGGAAGGGGATATGCGTTTTTGACAGTCCATTCATTAAGGTATCGATAGTCCTGACAGGGTCGGAGTGCTCCACTTTCTTTCTTTGCTACAAAAAAGAATGGTGATGCCTGCGGTGATGTAGATGGTTTAATGTATCCTTTCTTGAGTTGTTCATCAATCCATTCGTCTAACAACCCCTGTTCTTTGACGGATAGAGGATAGAGTTTACTAGCCTTCGGGACAAAGCCTTCCTTTGTGTTGATTGCATGATCCCATGGTTGACTGGATGGGAAGCATTCTGATGCCTTTTTGTCAAAGATGGTGCACCATTGCTTGTATTCTGTCAGTAGAGTAGTAGATGGTTCGTCTTTCTTTAGCCTGTGTTCTAGTTCCTGTGATGCTGATGTTTTAACTCTAATCCAATAGTCATCTTTGCCCCATTGCTGGGAGTCGAGGGCTAGCTGCCAGATTGTTTTTGGCAATGTGTCCAGATCTCCAATTTTCAGAGATTTCTCTCGCCCGTTGATGATCGGGTTATTTTCTTCTAACCAGGGTATTCCTAAAATCATTCGTTGATCACCTAGCTTAGTGATCCAGAACCAATTGATAAATTGTTGTCCTTCAATCATGTAGCATATCTTGGTCCGATGTGTGATCATTCCTTTCACATTTACTGTTCCATCCACGTTTCTGACTTTAATTGGTTTCTTAAGTCGTTCTTTCCTGAGCTCCTTCACTGCTCCTTCATCTACAAAGTTTCCTTCTGCTCCACAATCAATTAGGGCAGATGTTCCAGCGGGTAAATCGGTCAATTTGATAGTTAACGAAATGCGTTTGTCATTGTTGGATAATACTATTACAGAATCAAGCGCTAACTGTTCAGATCTCGATAATAAGGAAGGGCCAACTGCTGAGTGACGCTTCCTAACTAAAAACCCTTGTTTTCAAATTCGTTTAAGAGGGCATTCTTCTCTTCAGTAGACATTGCTGAAAAGATGGCTCTAATTTTCTTTGCTGGTTCGTCTTCTTCCTTCTGTTGTTCCTCAGTGACAGAACGAACAGCCTTATTCTGGTAAGAAGACCTGGATGAGGACGCATCATTGTGTTTCAGGCAGTTCCTGGAGATGTGTCCCTGTGTTCCACATCTGAAACACTTGCCAGTCTTTTGGTATTCCTCCTTTTGATCATCTGTCAATCGGCTAGGAGTCGTGGTATTTATAGCTCTGATTGTTCCAGATCAGTTGCTGTTTCGATTGAAATGCATTCCAGATCCATCATTGGTTCTCCTGTTCCCTTGTCCTGTCATATCCCAGGTGTTATGGTGATCCTCACCTTTATCATAGGCTTCTTGCATTGTCTTGATCTTCCTTTGGTCCTGTAAGATTGTCCTAGCAAGTTCTAAGGGTAATCCTTTGACAAATGCCTGCAACTGAGCGGGTATTCCAGTGAGCCCAGAGGTTCCTATGTCCATGCGAAATTTTCTAATGTATTCTGGGACTGAAATGCCATTTCCAACTCTTAATTTGGATAGATTGTTCAGGGCTCGAAGGGCACTGTTGACTTCCCCCCAGTCATTGATGAAACGTGTTTCAAATGCTTCATAGTTGCTCCATTTGAACATGGCTGCGGCACTGCCTCTGTTGTCATTTAATTCACTTTGAATAATAGTTTTCCAGTCGTCTAGCTCTGGTCCCATGCATGCAAGTGCATATCTGACTTTCTTTTCATCCTTTCCTTCATAGTTCTGTTTGTTGAGGGTAAAGTAATCCTCAAGCTGTCCTAAAAATGACCTTGCTTCGATTCGTTTGCCTGTAAAAGGTCGTATAGGTTGCCTGGTGTCAGACACCATTCTTGGTTCAGGAGTGATCGGTGGTTCGGGGTTAATTGGTGGTTCAGGGGTTGGTGTTCTGGTAACTGGTTTCAGTTCTGGAGCAGGGGTTCTACTCAGGGTTCTGGGTTTCGGAGATGGGGGTGGTCCTTGTTTCGAGTAATCTGTATCAAATGGGTTTTCCTCAAGCTTGGCTTGTTCAATTCGTAGTAATTCCTCCCACTCTGCTAAAAGGCTAGCTGTGATTCCGTGTCGGTCGCTGTCTCTAAAGAATTTTCTGTAAAGGGTCCTTCCTGGGTCGTTTTCTGGTTCTTTAACAAGATAGAGCGGTTCTCCTTGTACTTCACTACCCCAGTCTAGGTAGATTTGATCGGGTAAATCGAATTCAAAGGCTCCTGAGTAGAAGTCTCCTGAAAAATATTTGTCTGGGACTGGTTCGTTTCATTTCCGTCCTTCTGTAACAAAATACCAGGTTTGTTGGTAGAGAAAAACTTCTCGTCTTCCAAGGTAGTATTTCCCCTTGTAGGTGACGGATCCGTTCGGGGGTCATTCCTGAGAACTGCAGGTCTCAATGGTGTCAGCTAGGGATGATACCCTCAGCTAGTCCTGAGTTCCAACTTATGTTACGGTCAATGTCCACAACATTGTTCAGCATCCAAGTTATGGATAAGATTTGACTAAGTTGGAACTAAAGAACTACGGTACATGCAAGGGGTTTATATACGTTGAAAGTACAATAGAAATTAAAGGGGAAAGAGCATAGCTATCTGGGAAAGGAAAGGTGAAGGTAGCTATAAAAGGAGATAACGTCCAAGTGTAACTATGGGTTTGTAACAAGTAAATGTAGTCCATTAACAAAGGGAAAAGAGAATTGTAACATGTCTGAGTTGGGTATGAATCAATAATCATTGGGTTTGCAAAATGAATAGTAGTTGAAGATTTGCCTTGTTTCTTCAACTCTTTCAATTCTGTAACAAGAGCCTTATTTTTAGCTTTCTTGTTAGCTCTGTTCTGTTGATTCCTTTTCTTCTTATCATCTTTTGATAAAGAAGAATCATTATTAAAATGATTATAATTTTGACGAGGTGTGAAGCTCTTCCTACGATTCAATTGTCCTCTGAAAGAACCTCTAGGTCTGAATGTGTTATTGGAGTGTTGATCCCTCCAATTAGGATTTGTATTGGGATTCTTGTTGATACTAGATCCAATGTTTGCAATATTGTTATATGCAGTTCTAGGTTTTTCCTTTAGACTGCATAAGATTCCATTCATTCTGAATCCTAGGAACAATTTTGTCAACAGTAAAGTCTTCAATCTTGGTATCAATTATATTAGTAACAAGGTTACTGTATAAATGATTGAGATTATGCAAGATGAAGAAACAAATGACAAAATCAGGAATTTGATATTTCTCCTCAGTTCCTAGATCAGATACTAATTTCATAAGTTTAGTAATTGCCAAAATGGGATCTGAACTGGATTTCATGGACCAATTGAAAATAGCTTTGTAAAGTATAAAATACTTCGCAATGCCTTTGGTGCCAAACATTGTATCTAAGGCTGTCATTGTAGTCTGTGGAGTATCCTTAATGTAAGTCCAGAGAGATGGTTGTAAAGCCAATTTAATAATGGCTTGACACTTCTTCATATTTTCATCCCAATCTGTTACTCCAATTCCCAAAGTGTCTTAGTAGAAAGACTAGCACCACTAGCTGGTTCCGCTGGTAATAATGGTTTAGTGCTAGTAAGATATTTCTCATAACCTTTCATTTGAAGGTATGCAATGAGAACATCTTTCCACTTCTTGTAATCAGTTATGCCACCATAGACAGTAACTAATCTTTCCATTGATTTTTCAGCAGGATCTGAACCTCCGCATTTCCAAGATGAAAGCCTGTTAAAGGATGTAACAAGATCTTCTAAAGTCCACCATGAGATGTTTGATCCAGGTTGTTCTATGAAGTGTAATAACTTCAAGGACTCATTCTTTTGATAATAAAACTGGATGTCTCAACAGTAAGATTTGGGTAATGCAACTATATCCTTAAGAGTAGGATATGTTGGCCATATGAATCCTTTTAAGACAAGAGGATCCATAAGGATTAAATAACATGATCCTGGCTTTTCCCAAATAGGATGGTCTTTAGTATGTCTTTTAATCTTCGTCAAACCACATTCTTTGTATTTGACAGAAAAATTGAAAGCAGGGTATTTATCTTGTTGTTCTCTGGCTTGAAATTGGAAATTGGTGTGAATATTCTTATCAGATTTACTAGATGATGATTCTGGTTTGAAGAAACTCTTCTTAGGAGGCACAACATTCTTCTTGAATGGAATATAAGCACGGAGATTCTGAAACTTGGGGATTTGTCTAATTAATCTGGGTAGAGATGTACTTCTCTTGGGATAAACAACTTCTTCTGACCTTTGACTAAGGTCAGGATTATTGTCTCTGTCCCTTTTCCATTTAGGTACCCAGGCATTAGATTGTTGAGTATCAGAATTCCATCTAGGCTTATTTGATTCCTCCTGAGATGTGTTATTAGGTGCTTCTTCAAATCTCCCAGCAGATCTGAAATAATCGAGAATAGGGGTTTTACCTCGACCAAAACCTTGAGCTTCTTTCCAGGCTCTATAATCATTCATTTTCTTATCAAGTTGTTCTTTTACTTGATCATAACTATTGCATGTATCAAAGAGATTTGGTATTCCTTGATCTTCATGCATAGCTTTATATTGAGCCATTTCATCCTTATATTGCTCAACATGATTAGGTTTAGGTGCAAAATTTTGTTTAATGAATTTCAAGTGATGGGGCTTTGGTTTTCCCCAACCTTGATTTTCATAATCCCTAGCAAGATTATTTGAATGTCGCATTCCAAACTCCTCTTGTTCAAAAGTGAGGGGTGATTCAACTTTTGGTAATGAGGATTCTGCTGCAGGAGGTTGATTCATCCATTCCTTTGATTCATCAACTTTTTGCTTTGCAAAGACTCTCTCAAGACATTTGATGATAGTATCAACATGGTCTTTAAGAATTGAATCAACTGGAGTATTGTTTGGACCAGTTAAATCATTATTGGAGTCAGTTGGTTGAGGAATGAATGGGTTATTATCCTCCTTTTCCTTGTCTGAATCTGAGAATATTGAGTCTGAATCTGGATAGTACTTTTTATAAACTTCTTTTGGTACATAGATGAATTCATATCCATTGACTGAGAAACAAACATTGGAAGGTTGTTTGTTTGGTAGAGTATTGGATTTAATGAATTCATCTAACATTCCAGGGTCCAGATCGGGATAATCAGACGTTGTGAAAAAACTCATATTTGCCCCTGAGGGGCCAGCTACTGTACATGCAGTATTACAAGGTTTATTCAGACCTTGTAATATTCCACCACCAACTAATCCTGTTGGTGTGTTAACTCTGGGGATGACCAGAGCACTCGTTCTGGCCTTTCTCCTTCTACTGGGGATAACCTTTTCCCCGGCTGCAAAAACAAAATTGGGTTGTGACAAAGTTCTTTCCTTGTCACGAGCGTCTGGGTTCATTGAACCCCAATGGATGTTTGCTATGACCAATTGGCAACTCTCCTGGTATGGGTCAAAAGATAGAATGTATCGGACGCCAATCATCCTCAGACAAGGATCATCAGCCATTCTAAATTCCTCTATGTCATAACATTTTTCAATGAAAGACATAATTGATTCTTTGGGTGCCAAGTCAATCTTTTCAACAGGTAGCATGGTGCAACTGATGGGAGGATACATATCACAAACATCAGAGTTTTTCTTGATATGGTTCCAACCAGCCCTGCAATTCGCCAACCAGACCAACTTGCCAATACAATCATAGGGATTCCCAAAAATCATATCATCTGATTCATATTTTTCCATCAGATCTTCAACATCAACTCCTTCCAACCATGGATTAAGATACAACACCCATCTAATTACTCCAGCATTAATATATTCAGTTCTGTATTTAGCACTATGGAAGTAGGAGGAGAAGGAGATTTGATTCTTGAGAAAACCGGTGGTGTAAACTTGAGACATCTAGAAAAAATTGCATCAGCCAAAATTCCTAATCTTGAATGATACATGAGAAAAGGAAAATATCTTAGGCTGTGCAATCCTCCAGATTTGAACATGTTATGAACTTGCAAGCATCACAAACAACCTGTTGAGGCCATTGAATGTTGCTATGCCAAAGATTGTACCAGGGGCTCCTTCAAATCCCTGCATACAAAAATCCACCAACTAATCTAGTGTATGTGTGTATGTAATTAGTGTTCTAAAGTGATCTCCTCAGAGATCCTAATCTAGTGATGAGTGTTGTTTAGACACCCCACATTAGTCTGTGTGTATGACAGAAGTCCGCCTCAGCACAACCCTTGAGAAAACTATCTAGCAGCCAAAAAAGAGAATAAGGAGACAAAAACTCCTATAATGGGATAAGGGCATTAACTATCGGCTGATGGGGGGTGCACAAAGCCTTTACAGGGGGTTGGACCCTGATATCCACCATGAGGTGGCCCCAAATCTGTGACAGTTTTACTGTGTGGTCTGTCAAAACCATGACTATTTGGGGTAGTCAGCCCATGTGAGAATTTTGATTTCTGTGTTCCACAACACAGGGTGACTCAGAAACACCACTCCAGATGTTTAATCAGTGCTCCCACACTGTCAGCCACAAGGGTGACTGAAATGGTATCCCTGCTACCATTAAGCAGACCATTTATCCCATGGTCATGGGTTAGCTGCTAGACAAATGTGGGAGGATTAGTAAGAAGGAACACCTACATACACACATGATCCACTGTGGGACCCCATCAGACCAATAGAGGGCCTAGAGCCATATTGTATATCTGATATCCTTGAGGGGTTTTAGCAGATCAAACACAAAACTACATAAAATTACATGTGTACACTATCCATAACTCCATCCTTGGCACAGTCAACATCCAACAACAACAAAGGTCATTGTTTCAAGGCTGTTGCTCAGGGCCCATAACCTGTTAAATCAGGGGAGAGCAGTGCAGGACAGGACTAAGTAAGGATTTAACTACTTACTCTTTGTTAGTACTGTTTAGCCTTACTATTGACTTTGTAGTTCTTGGAACTGAGGGACAGTCGTCCAGAATGCCCTCCTTTTATGCATTTTGGAACCCTAGCTTACATACACATTATTCTACCAATGGAGTAACTACGAGGCTATGTACACACAGCTATAGCTGTGTAAAAGCTATCCAAATGCAGTGTGATTGCTGTATCATGCACAGCAGATGACTGAGCATTGCTGCGCATTGCTGTGGATGAGGTCATTCTGTACCTTGTCTTATTATATTCCTTCTAATATGTTCTATATGATATCATAAAGTTCTTTATGACTTCATTATCTACTGATAGTTATCTTAATGATGTCACTATGACTTCATTATGTACCTGATGATATCATATCGTACCTTATGATGTCATCTCTATCAATAGATGTTCTAGACCATGAATATAATAACAGTTAAATATGAAACACATTAAATATTTACTATAAAGTCATTATCTTGCTCATATCTAATCCGTTAATCGTTACCTAATCGCCAAATCAACGATTATATAATACTATGATAAGATACTGATAAGACGAGATTAGATAAGATAAGATAAGAAGTGAAACGGATGAGTATTAAGTGAATACATTTTACATGTATCTTTTAACAATTGGCACTCTTGATCTGGGTGACTCATTTCCCCATTATACTGAAGTAGTCCCGGAGTACGTGATGAATATGTAATAATACAAAATGTACTGGTTTCTGTTCCCATCTGATATCATCATTCTATACTCAGAAGTGCAGACAGTGTCGGCAAGAACCCTGCGAGAGCTGATAATTGTGTATTAACTTACGAATTTACTATACAAGACCTGCCAGCAAATAGACAAGAACTAATGTTTGTAATGTTTTATTTTGTCTCATTCTTCTGTCGTCCTCGAACTCAATCGACAATCGGACGACCTCTATACTGTGTACAAGATGTCTGCTATTTGTTCCATCGTCATTGAGTGCTCGGACGCCATGGCATTCATATATGTCTCGACTGTTTGAATCAACACCCATTCATCCCAGTCATCCTCGTCATCGGCCTCCGGTACCTGTACTGGATCAATCGTTATCGGCGGCTTTTAACTTCTTTCGAACCTTGAAAATTTGATATGTCACTATGTCGTATGTTTTATTTCTGTATTGAATGCCCGGGATACGTATCTTTACGAGAGAATCTGTAAGGGATTAAACAGATAGATTTTCTCTTTCGACCTGATCCACCTAATTTGTTCCTGACGAATCGACAAGACAAAGTGCAATCATGATCGCCAATTCTGAGGTCTATGTCTACACCCATGATTAGGAAACCTGAAAGGATTGACGAGCCACCCACTGAATTGGTATGCGTAGTCCCGCGGCCTTTCTCTCCCTCCTAGAATGACGAAAACCGAGTTTGATCGTGGAGGATCTGGATACGCAGCGTCCACTTTATCATCGTCAACCCTTTCTTGGACTATACTTGTGGGTGGGATGTAAATGTCAGAGCAAATCGATTTCAGCCATTTTTTTGCAAAGGGCAAGAAAACATCCGTTGCGACGTCCATGAATGGCAGATCAGATGGTCGGACGAATCCTTTATCAATCAATCGTACTCCAATGAGCAGAAGTTTCGGAATTGACGATTTTGACCGAGTGGTTCACGCTTTTGTACCCATCAGTGGTCGAAAGTCCACCTTCCCAAACTATGTGGGAACCACGTGAACTTAGTCATAATCATAATACGTATCTACTTAATTTTGACGCATTCGATGCAGTTATCCTTGGCCTCGCTCTCCCTCGATTTCCTCGGATGATTACCTCTGACGAATATTAAAGAGTAGACAATCCATCGGACACAGCCGTCGCTGTCTAAGACATGCCGGTAGTACACGGCTTTGTCAAGACATGGGCGGTGATTTTGTCTGCTGTTAGTATGCTCACATGTAAGTCTTCCATGGCCACTTTACTGTGGACATAATTTAATTTCATGGTGAAATGTTTAGATTGTTTGTGAAATTGATGGCTAATACCTGAGCACCTAGTTGATTATCTTCGAAAATAACAGTAGGCTCCGATTGATGCATCCCATTTCCATTCCAAGTCTCTCGACATTAGTAAGTATCCTACATTCGTGACAGTCAGTAATTTCCTGTGATTGAGGATTTACAATATAGTTCACCGTTGCGAGTACGAGCGATAAGCTGAGCCTAGGAACAAACCGGGGAAACAATTTAGGCACGTGGCACGTGACGACAAGATTCGACTATCATTTTTTTCTTTGGCAGCTTTGAATTCTTCGTCGAGCCACCAATGCAACCAAAGGTAAGGAAGCTCCCTCAAGCTTTCTAGGTCGAACTTCTTAGAGCCACTTAAGATCACGAAGAATTCCGAGCATATTTTCATATAATAGTGAAAAGTTGCCGGAGTCTTCACACCAATTGGTCAGTCGTGGAAAATAGCAAGTCGCATGGACGGATCAAATCTGGAGTGCCATGAATAAGTCAGCGGCAGACGCAAAAGCAAATATGGCATCGATGGCAGTACATCAGCAGTGCTATGTCAGTGCTGTGTCTATGCACGGTGACCATGAGGTGACTGCAGGTAGGCTCGCGTTTTGGGCGTGCAGCGTGCTGGCACAAATGATGATTCCTGACAGCGCATTCTAGGAGCGGCTTTGTCAGTTACTCAGTACTGGTATCGCGGTGAAAGGCTCGCTCGACTCACCAGGAACTCCCACCCTTCCCCCGGCATTGCGCACGGCGTGCGCGAGCCCAACCATCTCTTTCCATCCCCAGAACAAGGTGGGCGAACGCACGACCCAGGTACGTCGCTTTGTCACTTTATGGCAGGTGAGCGCTACGACTCGCACAACTTCTACAGCAATGCCACTCACCAACTCTTTGCAACAGTACTGGTATCGCGGTGAACGGCTCGCTCGACTCACCAGGAACTCCCACCATCTGTTCGGCACCGCCGCCGCCGCTTTTGGCGAGGGGGCGCTTGTGATAGCATATAAGCATTGCCACTCAGTGCCACTGTGTTCGCAACTTGCCATACCCAGAATTCCCGTGACGGAGATCATCCAGAAGGGTGACTATTTAAGAAACGACTATGATGCCACTACATTAACAAATGACCAACTGCGAGGATTTCTGTTTCATCATAATGTCATGGCACCCTCTGGCTCCAGGAAGGACATTTTGGTTAACCTTTTTAGAAATAATACAACCCGTAGTGGCACTCTCCTGCATGAGCCAATGGCTACAATTTCTAGCGCCGAAGGAATCGTAGATGGCTTAACAGGGTTACCATTAGTGGAAGGAACGCAGAAGAAATACTCTTGGAAACCATCTCGGAAGAGCGTGCGGGCGAAATCCAGGTAACGGGTCTGAAATGCTCTAATTGCCGCTGCTGAAATGACCTAGGCGACCGAATTGTACGATGAAGAGACTGGCGAAGAAAACATCAAGGTGATACAGAAGCGCCGCTTGACTAAGGTGACATAATTCCATGGGTCTACGTTAAATGACACATGTTGCTCCTAGGTGAAACGCTCGGATAGGCACACCTCACCAGGTGAAGACTTTACAAAACCATTGGAAGACACAGAGCGACCTAGTCGTTTCCCAGATAGGCAAAGGAAATCATCTCGTTTTCCAGGCCGCGTTCATTTTCTCCAGCTGAGCGGGTTGCATTTGTCATTGACTGTGACATCGATATCAAGTCTCCTTAGTTACTTGACCTCTTGTCTGACAGTCCGACAGTCACAGAAACCAATCCAGTGGTTTCCTCAGCTCCATGTTGTGAGGTCTCCGGCAAGCGTTGAGCTAGAGGGGACCCCAGTGGAGGTGTTTGATCTTGACTGCGCGGAATTGCGTGGTCAAGGGGTAATTCGAATCCTACGGTAAAGTACAAACGAGTGACTACTTATATGTATGCTAAATATAGAATGATATATGATGATGCGAACAGAACAAAAAGATGGGAACAATATCAAAGGGAATGTGTCATATGGAAACGAAAGAGCGATTGGAAAGCTAGACGGGTGAGCGCGGGCGCAGGCGTTACATTCGCCCTCCAAGGTTTGGTCACAAACCTTCACTGTGACAACACCATGACGTGCCTGCTCGGCGCAAGCTTGACTGTTCCGTTCCACAATGACTGCGAGCGCATCGCTATCGCCAATTGAAGGAGCGCTCGTGAGATTGGTGGAACAGGCAATGACGAGGCGCGATTGCGGTGGACTTGCGTTCAAAGGGTAATCAACTCGAATCAGTAAGTGTTCAAAATTTCGTCTATCAAAATAAAGCAAAATGTCATGCAGGTAGTCAATCGTGATGATATCACGGAATCTGGATAGAACTCTGAGCAGTGATGTGAATCGGGAGGAATCCAGCATGCTTGGACCACCGGAATTAAGTTAGATGGACACATTGAGTGTCTCCATGTTTCCAGGTAAGTCACTGAATTCACCTGTTCGTACAAAACTCATCATGTGCATCTCCAGGATATCCAATGTTCTCGTGACAATGCGCGGTGCCCAAAAACTTGTAATGACAGGCTCTCGCAACATCATAGTCACGTTCAGTGCGCACCAATTGTCATTTCGGATGCGCAGATCTGGCAGGTTCAGACGTGCGGTATACGCTCGGGCAATCTCTTCATTAAAATTCATGGCAGTCAGGTAATTCGAGGGGCAGTCGTCGTCGTCAGTATCTGTGCTGTATGTGCAATCATCTAGGTAATCTCCAGTTATATCATGTATTTCTTCCTCGGACGACTCATTGCTGGTATCAGATGTGCCCTCCGAATCATTGTCTGGGCTCCAAACATTGATCGAATGCATTTTGTCAAGGCGGGGATCAACACTGATTGAATTAGCGTGTACAAACACCTTAAAACTCTCGTCTGACTCCCAGTACTTGTCAGTATATCTCATTGTCAGAGTAGTCCATGCTGATTCCATGTGCATAGCATTCAGCTGTCTCACTCTCAGCTGCAGAGTCGCTAGACTCCTGCATTTCACCAGGGCAATCACGATACCTATGGCCAACCTTGTGACACAAGAAGCATCGACCTTTGGCACGCAATTGGCGGCGCTCTTCAAGACTCAACCTCGGCAGTGCTCTCGTGGGGTTCTGTGATTCGGGGCCCGGAGTTGAGCTAGGGATTTCAAGTGTGGATTGTCGCCCGGAGTCAGCATGATATGCCTCAGCCGAAGCATCGGATTCATCATCTTGTGAGTCGCTATTGTTCTCAGTAAAAGTATGGAGAAATGATTTCTGTTCTTCACGCTCCTTTGCAGCAACAGCTTCTTCATGACACATGGCATGTTTCAGCAAGCGCTCCAGGGACGTGTGCTCGGGATTCAAACCTTTACCAATCAAATGGACACATAAGTAGCTGTTTATACCATGCCAGAATATACTTGTGACTTGTCTGTTAGTCATATCTGGGAAACGTGTAGCCATCGACTCGAGTTCTTGGGCATCACACACAGTCTGAGTGCCCTGCCTGGCACTTATCATCTTTTCACGTAGCTCGAGTTTAAAGTTTGGCGGGAAACAGTAGTCAAATAGTCCGTCATAAACATCTTCCTTTTTCCACTTATGACGTGCGTTTGCAACGTAACGCATAAAGAATTGGTTCGCTTTTCCAGTTGTGTACTGACCTAGAATTGCGACAGCCAATTTTGGCTTTATGTCATACCAGCCACACCACGTATCGACGGAATACGTCCACTGATCAAACAGGTCAAGATCAGGTGAGCCATTGTACTCAATTGGGGTATCTATTTTGACTTACGAGCAGTAGAACCGGACTTGGACTTGTGACCAGAGTCAGACACTGGGGAGGTTGAATTGCTCGAAGTAGAATGAGAGTCGGAACTCTCATCAGAGTCACTCGGAAGAGGTTTGGATGATGTATCGGAACACTGAAGCTCTGGGCTTCGTGTCATGCGATGGAACCAACCTCCATCTGGCAATTCTGACCTCGTGCGCCTGAAATGCGCTGGTCCCTGGGAGAATGAGTGTGACGGTTCTGTGGCGACGAGCCGTCGTGAGCTCTTCCCTTTCTCGATTGATGTATGCAATCGTTCAGCTGGAGTATCTTTAGCAGCTTTATTGTTTCGAGATTTTCCAGCCTTAGAGCCTTGTCCTGCAGAGGTTCTTTTTCTGCTGGACGAAGTTCCCGTGTCAATTTCAACAGCAGTAGCACCACATGAGAGGTAAACTTCGCTTTTTTCCATTATTTCCCTAATTCTGAAGTCCATTTCATCCACAGCTAGATGGGTGAGCGGGCACGGGCGCGGGCGCAGGCGTTACACAAGACCCCATATGTTACTAACATATGTGACGAACTCCGTTGGGAGTTGTTCACAGAACCCTAAGATTCTCAGAGCGCCCAGGGGAAGTCTAAGGTGACATTTTGCGATACTCTAATTGTCTCTGTGCTATAATTAATAACCTATTGGCAGTCGACTGAATTATACGCAGACAAAAAAAAACATCAAAGTGACACGAAAGCACCGTGCGGCCGAACTCCATGGACGGTCTCTCCGTTGACCCGTTTGTGCCTAGTTGAACACTCGGGATGGCCCGAGGACACCACATGCGAAGACTTTACAAAACAATTGGAAGAGATAGAGCAGAGGATGGATATTGAATCAATCTGAGCCAGAGATAGTGATTGCTGTTGGCTAATTTACAATATAACTAATGGAATGCTTGTAGGCGATCTAGAGGAATGTTGGCCTCAACTGTGAAGTCTTACTGACCATGAACCCACCTGATTCCCGTCGTCATCCACAGTACCCCCCTCACATGAATCAGCGTCATCTCTCAAACTTTGCTCATATGCTGCCTCTTCCAACGGTCTCTGATTACCTTCATCTCTCGCTCTTTGAACCACGCGTCTTATGACGCTATATATCTTTTCCCGTGTCCCATACACAGTAAACATCAAATCCATGAATTGCCTTGCATATGCCTCAACACTCTAGAGAATACTTAGTAAGCGCAAAATGGATTAATAGAGAACAGACGTGTTTCTCGTCATGCGAAAGGAAATATACCACACCATATGCGTCCTCCCCCAGATGTACAGTGCAACTTGCTCTTATCATTTCGCCTATGCGAAGAATGTTAATTAGCACATCACACGGTAAAATCTACGAGAACAGATAGCCCACTTAAATGTCCTTGGACGGCTCCATGATATATATTATAGTCTTGTCCATCCCGGGCGTTCCTATGCGTCTTGAACGGCCACCTCAAACCATCACCCCACCTCATCCTTCCCTTCAAAAATACATACACACTTCCTATAACTGGTGTGCTGATGCGAGGAGTGGAAAGTAGTTTATGCCTTTCAAGCGCAACCTTAACATCGGACACGGGATCTAGTCCGTCCAAAGATAATGTGCTCAAGCATTTCACAGCAATGAGCTTTTGATGGTCATGGATAAATTCTGTTGTAGAGAACTTGTAGGCGGAAGTGCTTGAACGTTGCATATATCTGAGCGAGCCTATGATAAGGAATCTAGGATCAGGTTCAAGGCATCAATGGCCCGATTGTTCCTCTGCCACGTGCAGGGATTGTTATCGATCGATCTAGAATGTCCACTAAGTTGGGGAGTAGGACACGTGCATCAGGAAACTGCATATTTGTCCGAATACCATGTGTGCATCATGTTAAAAGATACATAGTAAATGTATTTACTTAATACTCATCTGTTTCAGTTCTTATCTTATCTTATCTCGTCTAATCAGTATCTTATCATAGTATTATATAATCGTTGATTGGCGATTAGATAACGATTAACGGATTAGATATGAGCAAGATAATGAATTAATAGTGAATATTTAGTGTGTTTCATATTTAACTGTTATTATATTCATGGTCTAGAACATCTATTGATAGAGATGACATCATAAGGCACAATATGATATCATCAGGTACATAATGAAGTCATAGTGACATCATTAAGATAACTATCAGTAGATAATGAAGTCATAAAGAACTTTATGATATCATATAGAACATATTAGAAGGAATATAATAAGATAAGGTACAGAATGACCTCATCCACAGCAATGCACAGCAATGCTCAGTCATCTGCTGTGCATGATACAGCAAGCACACTGCATTTGGATAGCTTTTACACAGCTATAGCTGTGTGTACATAGCCTTGTAGTTACTCCATTGGTAGAATAATGTGTATGTAAGCTAGGGTTCCAAAATGCATAAAAGGAGGGCATTCTGGATGACTGTCCCTCAGTTCCAAGAACTACATAGTCAATAGTAAGGCTAACAGAACTAACAAAGAGTAAGTAGTTAAATCCTTACTTAGCTCTGTCCTGTGCTGCTCTCCCCTGATTTAACAGGTTATGGGCCCCGAGCGACAGCCTTGAAACGATGACCTTTGTTGTTGTTGGATGTTGACTGTGCCAAGGATGGAGTTATGGATAGTGTACACATGTAATTTTATGTAGTTTTGTGTTTGATCTGCTAAAACCCCTCAAGGATATCAGATATACAATATGGCTCTAGGCCCTCTATTGGTCTGATGGGGTCCCACAGTGGATTGTGTGTGTATGTAGGTGTTCCTTCTTACTAATCCTCCCACATTTGTCTAGCAGCTAACCCATGACCATGGGATAAATGGTCTGCTTAATGGTAGCAGGGATACCATTTCAGTCACCCTTGTGGCTGACAGTGTGGGAGCACTGATTAAACATCTGGAGTGGTGTTTCTGAGTCACCCTGTGTTGTGGAACACAGAAATCAAAATTCTCACATGGGCTGACTACCCCAAATAGTCATGGTTTTGACAGACCACACAGTAAAACTGTCACAGATTTGGGGCCACCTCATGGTGGATATCAGGGTCCAACCCCCTGTAAAGGCTTTGTGCACCCCCCATCGGCTGATAGTTAATGCCCTTATACCATTATAGGAGTTTTTGTCTCCTTATTCTCTTTTTGGCTGCTAGATAGTTTTCTCAAGGGTTGTGCTGAGGACTTCCATTGTACACACAGACTAATGTGGGGTGTCTAAACAACACTCATCACTAGATTAGGATCTCTGAGGAGATCACTTTAGAACACTGATTACATACACACATACACTAGATTAGTTGGTGGATTTTTGTATGCAGGGATTTGAAGGAGCCCCTGGTACAATCTTTGGCATAGCAACATTCAATGGCCTCAACAGGTTGTTTGTGATGCTTGCAAGTTCATAACATGTTCAAATCTGGAGGATTGCACAGCCTAAGATATTTTCCTTTTCTCATGTATCATTCAAGATTAGGAATTTTGGCTGACGCAATTTTTTCTAGATGTCTCAAGTTTACACCACCGGTTTTCTCAAGAATCAAATCTCCTTCTCCTCCTACTTCCATAGTGCTAAATACAGAACTGAATATATTAATGCTGGAGTAATTAGACGGGTGTTGTATCTTAATCCATGGTTGGAAGGAGTTGATGTTGAAGATCTGATGGAAAAATATGAATCAGATGATATGATTTTTGGGAATCCCTATGATTGTATTGGCAAGTTGGTCTGGTTGGCGAATTGCAGGGCTGGTTGGAACCATATCAAGAAAAACTCTGATGTTTGTGATATGTATCCTCCCATCAGTTGCACCATGCTACCTGTTGAAAAGATTGACTTGGCACCCAAAGAATCAATTATGTCTTTCATTGAAAAATGTTATGACATAGAGGAATTTAGAATGGCTGATGATCCTTGTCTGAGGATGATTGGCGTCCGATACATTCTATCTTTTGACCCATACCAGGAGAGTTGCCAATTGGTCATAGCAAACATCCATTGGGGTTCAATGAACCCAGACGCTCGTGACAAGGAAAGAACTTTGTCACAACCCAATTTTGTTTTTGCAGCCGGGGAAAAGGTTATCCCCAGTAGAAGGAGAAAGGCCAGAACGAGTGCTCTGGTCATCCCCAGAGTTAACACACCAACAGGATTAGTTGGTGGTGGAATATTACAAGGTCTGAATAAACCTTGTAATACTGCATGTACAGTAGCTGGCCCCTCAGGGGCAAATATGAGTTTTTTCACAACGTCTGATTATCCCGATCTGGACCCTGGAATGTTAGATGAATTCATTAAATCCAATACTCTACCAAACAAACAACCTTCCAATGTTTGTTTCTCAGTCAATGGATATGAATTCATCTATGTACCAAAAGAAGTTTATAAAAAGTACTATCCAGATTCAGACTCAATATTCTCAGATTCAGACAAGGAAAAGGAGGATAATAACCCATTCATTCCTCAACCAACTGACTCCAATAATGATTTAACTGGTCCAAACAATACTCCAGTTGATTCAATTCTTAAAGACCATGTTGATACTATCATCAAATGTCTTGAGAGAGTCTTTGCAAAGCAAAAAGTTGATGAATCAAAGGAATGGATGAATCAACCTCCTGAAGCAGAATCCTCATTACCAAAAGTTGAATCACCCCTCACTTTTGAACAAGAGGAGTTTGGAATGCGACATTCAAATAATCTTGCTAGGGATTATGAAAATCAAGGTTGGGGAAAACCAAAGCCCCATCACTTGAAATTCATTAAACAAAATTTTGCACCTAAACCTAATCATGTTGAGCAATATAAGGATGAAATGGCTCAATATAAAGCTATGCATGAAGATCAAGGAATACCAAATCTCTTTGATACATGCAATAGTTATGATCAAGTAAAAGAACAACTTGATAAGAAAATGAATGATTATAGAGCCTGGAAAGAAGCTCAAGGTTTTGGTCGAGGTAAAACCCCTATTCTCGATTATTTCAGATCTGCTGGGAGATTTGAAGAAGCACCTAATAACACATCTCAGGAGGAATCAAATAAGCCTAGATGGAATTCTGATACTCAACAATCTAATGCCTGGGTACCTAAATGGAAAAGGGACAGAGACAATAATCCTGACCTTAGTCAAAGGTCAGAAGAAGTTGTTTATCCCAAGAGAAGTACATCTCTACCCAGATTAATTAGACAAATCCCCAAGTTTCAGAATCTCCGTGCTTATATTCCATTCAAGAAGAATGTTGTGCCTCCTAAGAAGAGTTTCTTCAAACCAGAATCATCATCTAGTAAATCTGATAAGAATATTCACACCAATTTCCAATTTCAAGCCAGAGAACAACAAGATAAATACCCTGCTTTCAATTTTTCTGTCAAATACAAAGAATGTGGTTTGACGAAGATTAAAAGACATACTAAAGACCATCCTATTTGGGAAAAGCCAGGATCATGTTATTTAATCCTTATGGATCCTCTTGTCTTAAAAGGATTCATATGGCCAACATATCCTACTCTTAAGGATATAGTTGCATTACCCAAATCTTACTGTTGAGACATCCAGTTTTATTATCAAAAGAATGAGTCCTTGAAGTTATTACACTTCATAGAACAACCTGGATCAAACATCTCATGGTGGACTTTAGAAGATCTTGTTACATCCTTTAACAGGCTTTCATCTTGGAAATGCGGAGGTTCAGATCCTGCTGAAAAATCAATGGAAAGATTAGTTACTGTCTATGGTGGTGTTACGGTCGATGTCCACAACGTCGTTCAGCGTCCAAGTCTACAGCGACAAACAGAGTCTCGGTCTGTTCCCAATCACTGGACAAGGGTTCTAGGCACTAAGTCTGATGGTGACGAAGGCTAGAGAGAGAGCGAGGAGAGCGATTGAGGCGACGAGCAAAAGAGCATTCAAAGTTATGGATAAGATTCGACTAAGTTGGAACTAAAGAACTACGGTACATGAGAGGGGTTTATATATGTTAAGAGAACAATAAGAATATAAGGGGAAAGTGCATAGCTATCTGAGAAAGGAAAGATGAAGGTAGCTACCAAAGGAGATAACGTCCAAGCGTAACTATGGGTTTGTAACGAGTAAATGTAGTCCACTAACAAAGGGAAGAGAGAATTGTAACATTACCCCCTTTGTATGCGAGAAGTCACCGATTTCTACCAGCCAGACGTTGTCCAGCCATGGTCCGTTCTGGACTCAGCCCACTTGACCACATTGTCTAATTCTTTTGTGGAGGTCTCTACCTTCCATTTGAGCGCTTCGGCGGCGCGATGCAGATTTTGGGCGTTTCGTAGGAATGAATTGCGTTCCTCGTAGGTCATCTTGTGAGGGTCAATGGTGAGGGTGAGTGCGGCGAGATTGTCGGTGGCAGAGGAGAGGTTGGTGATGGAACATGTGGCGGCGGCAAGGGCGTCGGCGACGACAGTGAGCGTGGTATTTCTTTTAACAAATTGGGCGAAGTGTGGGAGGTGGTGATCGTCAGGGTATACCTGGGGAAGGAGGTCGGCTGGGTGGATATGGAGGTCGTCATCCTCGAATTGGATGACCGTGGTATTTTCAATGAAGACCTCTAGTGGGAGATCTGGGACGGCGAGGAAGGGTGAAAAAGCGGTGGCGATTTCGTCGATGCGCCAGTGGGCACAGGAGAGAAGTGCCAAAACAATGAAGTAGGCGGCGAGGGCGAAGAAGGTGAACATGGTTTTTTGTTACGAGGTAGGTTGGGTGTTAAGCAGTGTTACTTGAAAATTTATACGGATGCCAAGTAGCTGATTTCCGCGTCGGAAGGCCAGTTTTCTGTATTTAGTGGATCTTCGATTGCAGGGTCGGTGAGGAGTTCTCGTTCCTCACTGATGAACCTGGTTAGTGCATTTAAATGTTCGATCCCTGGTGTCGTTGTTGGGGTGATTAAGAATTTTCTAATTCGCCTAATAATGTCCGCTATTACCCCTGCCATGGCGGTAGACAGGTAATCAAGATCGTCAAGGATGTCTTCCATGAGAATGCGAGGCCTTCCTGGTATCCTGATTCTTCGGCTGATTAACCAGATTTGTGCGCTACACTCCCGTATTTGTTTAGTGATTTCATCCATCTGTTTGTATTCTTCTGGACATAGCAGTCTTCCATAGGCGCTTTTATAAACGTCACTGTTTCTGATGGCTCGAAGTTGATATGCAGGTGGATCACTGTTGTAGAGGGGTAGATCGTCGGCTGAAAATCGTAAGTCGTGGTACTTGGGAAGATGATTCTGGATATCATTGCAGGGGAACTCTGTTGTTCCTGAAGGGTTCTTTTGGTGACGGTGATCGAGTCGAGGGGTACGATAATATCGTGTGACTAATGCCACAGTTTGGGTGAGTTTCCCTGGTGGGTTCGGTGCTCTAGGAGCGTGTTGGAAGGGGAGATATTGTATGTGGGTATAGACGGTCTTTTCTTTAAGAGCTATAGTGTATCGAGAGAGTGTTGAGCAGTTCCGTTTGGTATAGTGATAGTTTTGTTTCAAGATGTGGCGGTTTCTGTATCGAGTCATGGTTCAGAGGTGTCGGCGTTGTTGGTATTCAGATAGGATATCCGTGGCGTTTGCAAGATTGCGAGCGGGTTCCCAAGAATTGTCATTCGATCCATAGCCTTTCCATTTAACCAGGTAATGGTAGCCTGCGCCTCGTTTCCTATGAGCTAGAATTGCCTCTACCTCGAACTCCTCTTGTCCATTTACGAGATCAGGGGGTGGTTTCACATAGTTCGGCCCGTGCGCAGTTGTTTCCCTGTACGGGGTAAGGAGTGACGCATGAAACACAGGGTGAATGCGCCATTGTTTTGGGAGTTTCAATTTGTACGTCACTGGTCCCATTACTTGTTCGATCTCGAAGGGTCCTTCTCGTTTTGGTGCTAGCTTTCTGGACTGATATGGTATGTGAAGATTTCGGTTCTCAAGCCATACTTTGGTACCCTTTTCAAATCGTATTGCTTTGTCCTTGCGTCGTCTTGCCACTAATTGTCTTGCTAGTTCGTGTGCTGCTAGTGCCTCTTCTCTGGCCTTCCTTAGGAACTGAAGGCATTCTTCTGCCGCTGGTGTGGTCATTTGCATAGTAGCTGTGGGAAGCGCGACAGGGTCCGTTCCATACATTAGTCTGAATGGAGAAGTTTTGATAGTGTCATGATGTCGGTTATTGTGAGCAAACTCGGCTATTGGGAGAAGCGGTTTCCATAGATGCGGTTTGTTGGAGCAGAACATTCGAAGGTAGACTTCTAATTCCTGATTGACTCGTTCTGTTTCTCCGTCGGTTTGGGGATGGTAGGCTGTGCTCATCCTATGATTGATTCCTAATGCTTTTCGTATTTCCTGAAATACTTTCGCGGAGAACTGTGGTCCTCAATCTGAGATTAGAACGTCGTGTAGGCCAAATCGTTTGAAAATTTCGGAGATATAAAGTTCCGCAGTGCCGAGTGCATCAATTGTCTTTTTGCAAGGTGTGAAAATTACCCCCTTTGTAAGACCATGGTCCACCATGACCAGGATTGAGTCAAAGCCATCGGAAAGAGGTAGATCAGTGATGAAATCAAGGGTTACTTGCTGGAAGGGGCGGGTTGCTTTTGACGGAATTGGGTGAAGGGCTGGTACATTTGGGTGTGTGTTAATCTTCATCTGCTGACAGAGAGCGCATCCTTCTATCCATTCCCTGACATGTTTGAACATCCCAGGCCACCAGTAGTCGCGTCTAAGGAGTTCAAGGGTCTTTAATCGTCCAGGGTGACCTGATGATCGTGCTTTGTGCGTTTCCTTAATCAATCTAGTTCGTAATCCGTCTTGGTCAGGGATGTAGGTTTTGCCAAGATAATGAATAATGCCATTGGTATAAGACCAATCTTGTATGTTCGATTTGATCGGTGGGGCGCGGTGCGTGGTGATAACTTCTATTAGAATGCGTCCGAAATCGTCTTTTGACATTGCTGTCTGAATCTCTGTGGCTAGATCTTCCGCAATAAGACGAATAAAGCGATCCTCTGGTAGGACTATGACGTCTTCTTGTAATTCACTATTTCCCATATGATCAGGGCGTCG
The DNA here is from genome assembly GCA_023014395.1 of Amanita rimosa. Classification (NCBI taxonomy): domain Eukaryota; kingdom Fungi; phylum Basidiomycota; class Agaricomycetes; order Agaricales; family Amanitaceae; genus Amanita; species Amanita rimosa. Next base: position 1,137,385 of record JAEBUO010000005.1, read on the forward strand.
GGATAGGGCATCTGCTTCAAACATTTTCGTGCCAGGGACGTGCTCGATGCGTAAATCAAATTCTGATAATAGAGATGACCATCTAGCTTGTCTGGGCGTTAAGCGTTGGGTGGTTCGGTAGTAGGATAGATTCTTGTGGTCGCAATGAACTATAGTGGTGTGGGTGATCCGTGTAACAAATGTCGCCAGGTCATCAATCCTTTGATAATTGCCAAGAGTTCCCGATCATAGATCTGGTAATTCTGCTCCGTTTGTGTTAATGCGTGTGAGATAAATCCGCAGGGGTGTAGAGATCCTGTTTCATCTGCTTGTTTCAAGACTGCTCCTATTGCCTTATTTGATGCATTGGTTTGGAGGATAAAGGGTCGAGTAGGATCTGGCATTAATAATACTGGCATAGATGCAAATCGTTTCTTTAGAATTTCAAAAGCATTGTTCCGTTCAGTGGTCCAGTTGAATGGTTCTGTTTTCTTAGTGAGGTCGGTAAGTGGTTTAGCGATGGCAGCAAAATTTCCAATGAAACGTCGGTAAAAGTTCCCGAATCCGAGGAATGATCGGACTTGTTTGACAGTGGTAGGGACTGGCCAATCGGCTATCCCTGCTAACTTTATCGGGTCCATCTGAATGCGTCCAGGGGTGATGATCATTCCTAGGAATTCGACTTCCTGTGTGGCGAACTTGCATTTTTCAAGTTTCAGGAATAGATCGTTATCTTGTAGCCATTGTAAAATTGTTTTGTCCGCTCCTCCAGTTGCTCT